>PVIW01000627.1:380148-435277 GCA_004026585.1 Noctilio leporinus
GTGCTGGAAACAGCCTAAGTGCCCATCAGTGGATGATTGGATCAAAAAACTTTGGTACATTTACACAATGGAATTCTATATAGCAGAAAGAAAGAAGGAACTTGTACCCTTTGCAACAACATGGATGGAACTGGAGAGTATTATGCTTAGTGAAATAAGCCAGTCAGTGAAGGACAAATATCATATGATCTCACCCATTCCGGGACAATAATGAGCAAAACTAACAACAGGCAAAACAGAACCAAGTATATGAATACAAGGAATAGGCCTTCAGTGGTCAGGGAGAAAGGGGTTGGGGGGAGGAGCGAGGCAGAGGCAAGAAAAGGGAGCAGCTTAGACAAGAACCTAGTATAAAGGAACCATGGACATGGACAACAGGGGGGATTGACTTTGGGGGGAATGGGTGGGTGGGGAGGGGGACAGAGGGGAGCAAAAAGGGGATTAATGTAATACAACAACAATAAAATTAAAAAAAAAGAGAATATTTTCTTTAAAAGGCAAAATTATAAAGTATTTTAGGGTAACCTAAATATAATATTCATTACATAGGTAAACTTATTTATGACAGAAAAATGTCATAATTGCAAAGACTGACATTTAGTAAGTTTCTAAGGCAATACATTGACTTCTCTTTTTTAAATCCTAAAAATAAAAAATAAAAACATCTCCTCCAGCTGGACTGAGTTGAATACATTCATGTGCAGAAACATGGAGATTTTAAATTAAAAATAAATAAATAAATAAAAACTCCTCTAGCTGGAATGATTTAAGTACATTCATGTGCAGAAAAAGAAATGAACTGAGTCTCCACAATTCTATGATTAATAGGGGACCTTCTATTCTGGCTTCTAAAAAGAAAGAAATTATAGTTTGAAGAAAAATGGAGAAGCATTGTAAGATAACAATCTGTAATTTATATCGAAGCTATTCTCTATCTCACCTCTGCAGCTAATCCCAATCCCTCCTTCCTCTCAACTACTTGGTTTAATTTCTTTTATAAAACAGTTTGATAAGAAAGGCAGGAAATAGGAGATACCTTGGGAAAGGTCAGACTGAAATATAGTTAGACAAAAATTCAAGTCAAAAGCTAAAAACTGCATCATTTTTTTTTTTTAACACAAACATGACCAATTTAGAAGGACAGAGACAAATCTTTGTTTTTCTCCAATGTATTAATTATACTTTTTATTCGTATTCATCTTAGTCTCTGGGCATACAGCAGCCAGGAGTTTAAACAACAAAAGAAGTTACTCATAGTGTTACCGATCATTCGAAACACTAAATGAACAAATAATATGATTTTATTCCACATTGCTATATCAAATACTGGCTGAATAAACGTGGTTAATGGACAGAGACAAATGATCTTTTTGGTAATTAGATATATAGCTGCAATGGGGTTGAAAGTAACGTCTTAAACTGACCTATGAGGCTTTTGAAGCCTGGCAAAGAGTATACTCAATCCTAAAAATCAATATTCTTTTGCTGTCCATATTTCTACTATCTCTCTGTGTTCTGATATGTATTCCAGAAGACTGGGATAAACTACATTTAAGGCTAAAGGCAAAATATAAAGCAATGATGAAAACATAATAAACTAGAAAATAGAAACCTCACAATAACAACAAACATTGACTTGAAAACAAACTATAGAGCACATACATACAGTTATATGCAAACTAAGAGAGTACAAATAAGTGACCTACTGTCTATACATGCCATTGTGGTCTGAAAAATACTTTGTGTAGATCTTTGTCTAAGCAGAAGACAGGCTGAGTTACAGAGTGTAAATTGTGTGATGACCCATACTGACATAAATCATCCTTCCGAGGTAGCAACTACATCACTATTCAACTATTCCCACCAGTTACCAAACACTTAGGTACGTGGTGAAAACACAGGTCAAAGCACAAAGTACAACACTTTTGTGTCATTTTACACTCTGAGCGAAACACTTCTAGGAGAATCAGCCTGTGAACACAGGAGCTGAAATGATTCAGAGGAAGATGTGGTCTGACTTGTCACCCATGCAGGTCAGCAAGTGTCAGGGGTGGCTCAGCAGCTGGACCCCTGAGGAAACCATGAGGGAGGCTCCCAAGGGAGTTATTTCTGCATCTGTGCAGCGTGGACAGAGTACACATGTCAATGAGGCACTTCCAAGGACAAAGAAGGCACAGATCATAATCTGTTAAATAGTGGACTACGCTAGTCGTTTCAACATATATATTAATAAATAAATACATGTACAAGTAGAAATTCTGTTTTGGAATAGCCTGATGAATCTGCATACATTAACAAGTCACTCAAACATCAAGTGACATGCCCCTCAAAGAATTTTGGTAAACATCTTAATAGAAATAGGAAATATAACTGGGAGCATCATCACCAGACTAAAAGACTATGAAATAAATAAATACAGAAAAAGCTGAAGAAAATCTACAGGTAAGATTTTTCTTAAAGAAGGAAGCTGTCTTAGAATTTGTACAGCATTTAACATGTACAAAGTGTCTCAAAGATTCATTTCATCAGCAACCCTGTCTTACAGATGAGCGAATAGAAGCACTAAAAAATTAAGATCACAAGAAGAGTCAAGGCAGTGGTCCCAATCAATCCTTAAGATACAATCATTTATTCATTAATGAGTTCAACAAACCTCTGAGTGCCCAGTATGCTGGATGCTGATAATAAAAAGACAAAGTCTCTACCTCAAGTAAGTTCAGCCTCGCAGGAAAATGTCAAGTAAACAAGTGGTTGCAGTCCTCTGCGATGGCCCTTTGAGAGCAGCACCGTATAGGCACTGTGTACCTGGCTCCATCCAAAGAACAGCCGGCAGGGAAAATGACACAGAGGAATGGCCACCTGGGCTGAGTCTTGAACGACGTAAGTAGAGGGCAATAGATTCAGAATGAATTAAAAGCAAGGAAGCCTCTCATATCAAAAGCTTACCATGAACTGTAAGAAAAAGCAAGGACTCAAGATGAAGACAGAGCTCTGGAAACAAAAGGACCTAAAGATGCAGGGCCACACTTTGAGTTCAGGTTTTAGCTCCTCTGCAGTAACATACAACTAAAGGACTTCAAATAGGAGAATGTCATAATCATAATTCATTTATTCACTATAGAAGAAGCTTAGAGGAAGCAGAAGAAACCTGAGGCAGGATAACCCATGAGCAAGCTTTTCCAAGCAAGAAATAAGAGCCTAAATTAAGGCAGGAGAACAAATCAAGTAGGAAAAACTATTTTTTCCTTATTCTTAGGGGTACCTTCTATTAGATAATGTCATAATCAGATAGGTAAAAATATGTATAATAAGAATATTATAACATTTTTATTTGTGTACTTGGTTTAGAGTTACTCTGACATTAATAAACATCAGTTACACTGAACTACCAAATAGACAACAAAAAGTTATAAAATATTTGGAATAAATTTCAGTAACAATATTTTTATAATCTTAGTTTCAATCTCCAGCTATTTTATGCAAATTTATTGTAATAAATGTTGAAGTAGTAGCAGAGAATAAGTATAAGATATGTAAACTAGCAAAACAGTAGAAAATTTAATGCATTGCTAGCATTCTAAACTTCGGTAGTCTTATTAACCTTTTGATGTCTGGAATAAAGCTCTTTGGTGCTTTTCACATTAGTAAAAAAATTAGCAATAACCAAGTCAACTGAAAAATTACCATATGAACAGTTGAAGCAGTCAGTTATCTGTCTCAGGTCATACAGACAACAAGAATCTCAAGTGAGAGTCAAAATTAGCAGAATACTTAACAACATAAACAATACAGTGATCATAGTTACATTTCACCAAAATGCAGCACTATAAAACTTTACCTCATGCCAGTCTTCGAGTTTGTTGTCAGAAAGATCTAGTTCCGATACATGAGCACAGAAGGCAGCAATTTCTTTTTCATCTCCCGCACAGGTTATTCCGCAGCTGTTCAACACCAGTACACTTGGGAGGTTGAGGCGGTCTGAATCACAGGGAGAACACAACACTTTCCATGTCAGCCTAATTCTTGTCTACATATGTTCAGCCCCAGGAACTAAAATCAAATTGTGTGAAACTACATGAGCACCTAGAAAATCCAGGCTATGATAGGATTCAAGGGCTCTGAATGCTAAGTGGAGATGGTCAAATAGTTTGGTTCAAAAATTAACTGGGAGATGTGAAGTACTGGACCAGCACCACCAAAAAAGTCCTGTCGGTGGTGCCTTCCAGCAGGCTTGTCTGTACATCATCCACACTATCAGCCTGTCACCTGAACACAGGTCCCCGTGATTTGGGTCTGACCACATTATCTTCTTGTTGACTTCAATTTTTTCTTTTAAAAATTTATTTCTAAAGTATCATTCTGCATAGCTCTTTTCTCTTTGGTATGTATTTTCACCTTTTCCTGCCTTTTAAAATGATCTCAAACCATTAAAGATATTCTGTTATGCTATTTTTGTTCTACATGTGTCAATAAAACCACTTATCTCTAATAAAAGGATAAACATCATAGTTCAACCACTCTTTCCCAGTTTGACATAAACCAAGGACTCACAAAGGTAATATTTATTAATGGAGGCCTCAAATTACGTGATTTTTTCAAACTTAGTACCTATCAGTATCAGATTTTTCAGAATGGGAATGGATCCTGAAAAAAAGGACCAAGAAAGAAGTCCACCTTTTTCTGTCACTCCGGTTATGTGGTGATAAGAGAGCTGTATTGAGAGAAATAAAGCACCCTCAGTAACTTTTGGACACAGGAGCTAAAACACTGTTTAATAAAAATCTCCCATAATTATGAAGAACTTAATGTTAATTACAACTTCAAGTTAAAATGCAAGCAAAAAACACAACCTGCACACGCCTAGTTGTACAACTTTGCTCACATCATGATCCCTCTTCTGGATGGTTTCTATTTCCTCTAACCAGATCCTTCGTGTCTGAAGGGTTAGCTCAAGCCTCATAGCTTTGGACCCTTTCCTGATCATATTAATTAACTCTCTTCAAAACTTCTTTTCCAATCACTGTGTCATCCATTTGGCTTTACATAAACTACCCCATGTTATACTTTTGTAAATGTGAATACCCTGTAATCCAATTAGGCTATTCGGCCACCAAGAGTACAATACAGTTTTATAGTATCTTACAGCCTACACTTTGCTTGGAAGAATATGTGTTTCAAATATTATCACATGCCCTGACCAGTGTGGCTCAGCTGGTCATCCTAAAAAAAGAAAGGAAGCCCACTCAATTCCCAATCAGGACACATACCTAGGTTGTGGGGTTGGGTCCCAGGTTGGGGCACTTATGAGAGACAACAGATCAATGTTTTTCTCGCACGTCGATGTTTCTCTCTCTTTCTCCCTCCCTTCTCCTCTCTCTAAAAATAAATAAATAAATGCCTTTTGGCCAATCAGAAGCAAAAATGTTCCTTCCATGATTTTCAAAAAACTGTAATCATGGCAAAGGAGAAAGACTATTTGACTCAAAACTCAAAATAAAGAAAATCATTTGCAAACAAGGCAATATTCTGGTGTAATGTCCTAATAAGTTCCAGCAAATAAACATTGTGGTTGTATCTTTCTTACCTTTCATAGGAGAGCCCTGAGGTGTGGCTGGGACATGGACCCCCATCCCAGGACCACGGCGGTAAGGAAAGTTTTCAGGACTGTATTTTTCACATAATACTTGCATAAAACTCCTTCCACTAGGTAGATCCATCTTCCTTTCCTGAAAATTACACAGGAAACCAAGACATCATTGCTGGTATTGTTTATTTTCCAATATGAGAAATATTTATTAAGAACCAATTATCGAACAAATTGTCACCTCGACTGGTTCAGCTTGGTGGATTGGGTGGCATCCCTAAAACTGAAAGGTCATCAGTCCAATTCCTGGTCAGGGCACATGACTCACTAGTTAAGGCATTAAGACACAGGCACTGCCCCCAAGCATTTTTACTGTGGTGAGACTTTATTTATGACTTAAGGAAGGCCACATGTAGACAAATGACAGCACACAATTCAGCACATGAAAATTATAATGCAGGTGGAAAGTGTTCCATGACTTAGAAGGGGACACAGTCTTTTCCAGCCCATAGCAACAAGACAATGTTGGGCTGGTGCCCAGGGTTTAAGTGGTAAGAAATAAGGAAAAAGACTAAACAAAAAGGCATAACATCAGACTGAAGAGTTTGAACAAATCCTTTGATAGCTGTCCCTTGAAATACGTTCTCCTCCTCTTCCTCACTAAAAGAATTTTTAACTGTATACATGGCTACTTCTATTTAGGAATGAGTATATGACTAACTTCTAGATGATACAGAAACATGTTATTCTATGGCCACTCTGGAAATCATGTTAACAGGGTCAGATTATGTTCTTTGCCCAAGCTGCTTAGTTTTGCTTTTGTTGCCTTTGCCTAAAAAGACATATCCAGGAAAAAAAAAAAAAAAATTGCCAAGACTGCTATCAGTTCATTGCCTACATTTTCTTCTAGGAATTTTACGGTTTCCGGTCTTAAATTTAAGTCTCTAACATTTTGGGTTTATTTTTGTATGTGGTATAAGAAAGTGGCTTAGTTTCATTGTTTTGCATGTGCCCAGTTTTCCCAACACCATATTCTTGCCTCCTTTGTTGTAGATTAACTGACCACTAAGATGTGGGTTTATTTCTTAACTCTATTCTATTCCTTGATCTATGTCTGTTTTTGTGCCAGTTAAAACACCTGTCCCCTAAGTGAACCAAAGTTTTATCTGTACAGTTTACCAAAGTTTAGATTATGAAATACATTTCATGATTGTCACAAGTCACCATGTGTCAACACAGGGCTGCCCTCTATCAGGATCCTCACTGGTGAGCTTAAGGATAGAACCTTTTTTAGTAGAAGACAGTTTGTTCTTTCCGTCCACTTAAACTCTAAGGGCTAAGGTCTGCAGGTGTCCTTTATCTCAACAATGATTGTGTCAAAGTTGAACTGTCAAGAACTTATTCACCTAGGCCTTCAGGAAACTTCAGGTGGAAAGGATTTTTTTCCAATGTAAACTTATCACCACAAGCAATGGACAATATGGAGCAGATGCTATGTCAGCACCTTAGCTCTCATTAAAGACTTTTCTCGGGACCCTGGCTGGTAGCACAGTGGTTAAGGCGCTGGCTTGCGAACCCAAAGGTCGCAGGTTCGATTCCCCAGCCAGGGCACATAATCAGGTTGCAAACCAGGTCTCCAGCCAGGTCTGTGGCTGGAGGCAGGTGAAATGCAACCATACATTGATGTCTCTCTCCCTCTCTGCCTCTCTCCCTTCCCCTCTTTCTAAAAATAATGAAATAAAATCTTAAAAAAAAAAAAAAAAAAAAGACTTGTCTCAAGCAAATGCCAGGAAAATTTTAAAAATTGATTTAACAAAAAGTCAAAGAAGTTACATTGCTATCTTCCATACAACTGGCAGCTCAAAAATAATAAAGAGGGTGGGTGAGGGGTGCTGAACTGTCAGGGTCAAAGTAATAGACACTGAATTTAAATGGCATCATTTAACTGGGAGCTTCAGAAGCACTTAAATTCAAGGCTATGCAATTCAATAGCAATAATCTTATATACAACTGAAATAGAGACAACTGAAGGATGGTAGAATAGTCCTAGTAAGCAAAGTCAGGGAACATAAAAAGTTATTCCTCATGGCCACAAGTTAGTAACTCTTCCAGGTAGCCTTGTTGTTGTTACTGTTTTCTTCTCCTCTCACCCAAATACTTGAAAGCAAGGCCAAGCGCCCTCATTGGTCATTTTCCAGGACAGGCTATTGACCAAGCTTTCCAGGAACATAGAGTGTACACTTAAATATATAGTTTTGAATTGGAACAATAAGATTGCAAAATGAATCAGTAACATAAATCTCAAAATCTGTTGAGGCAGTTTGAGAAGGAACAGTAGGTGGGAAAGGAAAATTGAAAACCAAACATTGAAAAATGAGGAAACACAGGATGGAAAAAGATTTTTAAGTGAAGCCTTTGAAAAGGTTTTTTGGGGGCAGGAGGGTAATCTATGACTTTCTGGGGAAAAAATCGGTGTCAAATTACACCCGACTACCTGCACAATTGGCATAGTTCTAATGCACTTGTAAAACTGTTCTAAATTGCTTAAAACCAGGGAGCCAGGAATCTTGGGTGATGTTGCTTGGTTCCATTATCAAATTGTGGAGTGTGCCTGTAAAAATTTCAACTCTTTTGTGTTTTAAATCCTAACTATACTATGTTCTTCTAAAGTGCTTGGAGAAAATCAGGATAAAGTGCAAGCTGGATGGATAAGGTACTCAGTATACTTTTGCCTAACAGATTAATATCAGAACAGAATACCTAGTCACCTAAGTACCCTTCAACTGCTATCCAACAATCTGCACTTTATGTCTCCAAAGGGCTAGGTGAAAACTAGTATGAACCTCAACACAGCTGAAAATAGAAAATAGGCCATGTCTGACCACTAGCACAAAATATATCCTTCTGCTGTTATATAAGATCAATATTTACTTCACACACACCCACGGGCTTCATAATAGAGTACCATACTTGACAAAGTGTGAATACGACAAGCCTCATTCACAAGTCCCAAAAAAGAGACCCAACATACACATTTAAAATCTTACAAAAGTAGTTTTATGCTTATATATTATATTATGCATAGACTACCTTTAGGAGAATAAAACAGAAATCAGTAAAATTAGTACCTGTGGTTCACTCCACAGAGAAAAATATGAAATAGGGTGGAAAAGAGATTTGCTTTTCACTGTTCACCTACTTATACCACCTTAAGTTATCAGATGCATATATTATTTTTTTTTTTCAAATAATCTTCCTGAAATATAAAACATTTTGGAGTGCTATGTCTGGAAATGATCTAAATATTTGTCAAAGGGGTTTTAAATGCCTCATTATCAATTATTTGTGGGAAAAAATGCCAAATTGGGCCGTGTGGAATATGTGGAATATAATATTAATTTATAAAGGAATTGAACTGAGGAAAAGAGAAATAAAATGGACGGCCAAACAGAATTAGATACTTCTGTAAAACAGCTTTGGGAGATAAAAGGAAAGCAGAACAAAATACACCCAAGCTTTAGAACTAAACCACAATGGAAACAGGCGGGATTGAGAAGCAGCGTTTGACGACAGAGCCACTGCAGACATCTGCCGTCTGCACCCCGTGGCTTTAGCGGGCCAAGCACATGCTCCCCTCTGCAGTGCAGTGGGCTGACAGAATTACAGCGGCCTGCTGGGTCACTTCCTTACCTAGACCTGTTAACCGCGTTCACGAAGATTAGCCAGATGTTTCACCTGAATCATCCAAACTGTGTCCAAACCTCTGTGAGCCTGGAACCACAGTAGCTCCAGGAGGCAGAGGAAACAAACCTGTGAATAAAATTAAGAATCCTCTGGGAGCTTCAGGTCTTCCTGCCACCGCTTCTAGCGCGGACTAACCAAGAAAAGTCGGGTGCTTCCTGCAGCAGGACACTGACCCTACAGGACTAAATTACTTAAGTAGTAAAGAGTTGGGAACCATTTTACAGTTCTTAAAAATAAATTGCAATATTTCAACATACGCATTACTTTAGGGTGAGGCTAAATCTGCAGTAAAAGTTTTCATTGCTTAAAATAGTGGAGAAGAGGGAAACACTAAAGTAGTTTAAAATTATTTTCAGCCATTCGACATGGGCCCATTTATATAAAACTAACCGATTTTTTCTATTTATCAGAGAAGGGCAGGAAAAAACTACACTTGAAAAGCCACCTGCCAATATTTTCTACTTTACATTTGAAAGCAAAACTTAAATATTTTGGATAAAGACTATAATTTCACCTGTAGGTTCCTTTGGTCAGGTGACAGCTCATTCTAGTCATTTTTCTCCACATAGGGGCCTATGTACTTTACAAGACAGTCTAAGAATAAAAAGCTCTTTACCACATGTTTAATTAAAACAGAGAAGGCAAATATGTATTCATAAAATGAATATCCTCACATAGTTTAAAGCCTCATTTAGTCTATTCAAAGGAACCAGACAATGCCTCTGTGCCAAACATTGTGCTAAGCACTAAAGTGAGAATGAATAAAATCCAAACTCTGTCCTAAGGATATCAGCAATCTAGGAAAGAAAATACATAGAAATAACACATACCTGAAATAAACCACACAGGAACAGTGAACTCAAACCTAAAAAGTGATTAACTTTTGGAAGCGTAATCAAGGAAGTAGGCGAAACTAGAGCCATTTTGAACGATGAACATGAGGTTAACAAGGCTGCAGGAGAGCATTTCAGGCACAGGAAAGAATAGAACTTGAACAGGCAAAAGACAGAAAACAGTGGCTATTGAGTAGTATTGCTAGAATGTAAATTACATGTTGGGAAAGCAGGGGAGGCAGGATATTTTACTGTAGGGTGGCCTATAAAGTCAGCTTATGATTGACGTTACTCGCGTTCAACTTTATTCTCTATTGAGGTAAAAGTAAGAATAATTTTGCTAGATCACTGTGAATAGTGCAAGGATGAGGGTTCACAATCTTTATGTGGAATATCAAGAGGTCAAAAATGATAAGAACTGTAAAACCCCTGGGCAATTAGGAGTTTGTTCACTTTGAGGAAGCATTTTCAGTACAGACAAGTAAATGGAAACCATATACGAAATTAAGAAAATACGTGAAGGCAGTGAGTATAAACCAGGCCTTTGACAAACTTAAGATGAACGCAGAAGACATGGGACAGTTGATGAATAAAAACCAAGTGTGCAGGAGGTCAATAATAACAAAACAAGTCTATGGAAGAAAATCTACCAGAGAATGTCAAACAATCTTCTAAGATAGGTGGCTTTCTCAATTTTTGCAAGTATTTTTTAAATTATTTTTTTAAAGATCATTTCACTTTTGCTTTATGGACTCTTAAACTCATCCAGGAAAGCTTCCCTTTTTTGCGAAATCCCCACTATACCCAAGCCCTGCCAGGTTGTTGGAGATTATTTTAGGTAGCTGGACTTTTAAAATTTTTTCCCAAATCTTTCTGATCCTCAGCATAATTAGGAAAATATATGCCTGTTACCCTCTATGAAAGATATAATAAGGGAATTAATAAAGGTCCATTAATGAGCATTTTTCTAAATAATTACTTTAAAAATACATGTGATATACATTCTGAATTTTTTACATGTTCAATTGAACATTTAATAAGCAAAAAACCTGTAATATCATGTAGTTTTCATGTAGATGTACTCTCCCTTTTTACTACCTAAGGTAAGCATGTAAAAACATGCTATCAAAACATTTTCTTATCTGAAGCACATTGAACCATGGCCGTAACTGGAAGCTTTGGTCAACAGACTTAGCAAGAAGATTAAGCCTGAGGATACACTTTACAGTGTGTACTTTTCCAGGTCATTTTTCTATGCTATGTAGACGTATATTTTTTCACACAAAGATGAAATTACTTTACATATAGTTTTGTAAACTGCCTTTTCACTGAATAATTCATTAAAAAATAAACATTTATCTACATGACCATTTTTAAGGTTTGTAGAGTATTCCAGTACTCCATTAGTAAACTTTTGCAACTAAGTCATGAATGACAGCTATCTTTCCCATAAAAACACTTCTGGGATATTGTCTAAGTCAATATAATTAGGCTGGTCTCGCTCTTAATTTTATTTATCATAAAACACGTAAATCTGCAATTCTATCTCAATTACCTCTCCTAACCATGATGCAATATACTTAAGCAGCTGCCTTCTTGGGATGAAAAAAAGAAAAAAGAAAAGAAAGTAATTCTAATATACAGAATTACAGTTCATTAATTCACAAATTTACTCTACTTGTTCCAAGTGAAAAACTTGAGTGTAGCTAATAAATCCATTATCATGACATACCATGCAACTAGGATTTCATCACCTACTAAGAAAACCCTATTTTTCAAAGTCTCTTTCTCAAGTGTATAATAAACTACACTTAAGTATAATAATGTAGCACATCAACCTTTTAATGAGAGAAGAGTTTTAGAAAAATCCAACATTGCCGAATGAAATGTGAATCGAGACTCCTGCTTAATCCTTGAATTATGCCATTAGTAAGGCACTGCCACCACCCTCTTCCCTTATGACAGCACTACCCTTCTGAGCACCACAGATAATAAAGTAACTCAAATTCTTTACTCCAAAGATATCCAAATCTGTGGCTCTGTTATTAGTGAGTATAGCATCAGAGTAGTATGTATTTTCTACTAAACAACTATAATGCATATGAGGCACATGTGATGTTGAAAAAGATAGTTTCCTCATCTACAATTGCACATGAGCAAGTATGACTAATCTGACTGCTTACAGTCTACTGTATGTAAACAGAGCACTTGGAATTTCTGGTCCAAATGCACTAACCCAAGAATTTTAAGATTTTAATGAGAAAGTACTTGAAAGGAAACAAAAATTAAGAAAATATTGCTATTTAGACAGAAGTACCTTGTGTGAAAATATTTCTAAGCACTTCTTTCTTAATTTCTATAGGTTTGTATTGATCAGAAATACTGGCTTAAACCAACTGACTATATCCCTATTAAATCAGGCATTCTAAAATATAGAGAAGCACTCATTAACCTTTCAGCAAGAACAACAAAAAAAGTTTAACATTCACTATCCCCTTTATGTCAACAGCATCCAAAGAAGAGTTCCACCCTTACCCCTCCTCCCAGCTCCTTCACAAATTTGCATACAGTCCCTTTCTACTGGCCCAGATTCAATTTGGGAAAATAGCAAGGCTTGTTGCACTTACTCAAAATTCAGGAAGAGATACAGTTACTCTCAAATTGATGCTCCTCAAAAGCCAACTGTCCCAACACTGAGTTTAACAATCATTTTAAAGCTCTGAAAAAAGCCAAACTCGCACTTATCTCTATTTACAGGATATGAAACGGAGGTGACTTGCTCAGGTTTCTGTGGCCCAACCAGCATGCTAAGTCATACTTTCTGTATCCCTAATCTATTGAGCCATGCTGTTTTTACTAAAAAAGAAATATTTCATGTCAACAGAATATTGCATCACACACAAATGTAAAAATACAACTTATTAAAATATATGAAAATCATTATACCCAAAATACCTCCCGTGACATCAAAATAATTGAACCACAAAAAAAACAGCAATACTGTTCAGTCACCAAAGGGAAATAATCATTCTCACCTTCTCCTTTCTGCCAAAAAATGTAATGAATATTAGTTTCGTGAATGGATTAGTTTTCATCAGGAAAAAAATTGTATGTGCATGGTATTTCTCAGCAGTGAACACACAAATTTAAGGTCTCGAGATAGTGAATATCAATCTGGGGAAAATGAAAGCTAATCCTTATCTCACAACTTAGAAAAACTCAAACCTGGATAATAAGTAAAAGGCAAACTTTATCCTTAAAGAAAAGTTATATTTTTTGATAAAGAGCTTTAAGATCTTGATATAGAACAGTATTTCATAAAACATAAGAAGAACCCATAAAGGAATGGTTGACCAGTAAAATGAAAAACTTAGAATCATGAAAAAGCCATTAAACACTTACACGTAACCAGGTTGCAAGCCAGGTCTCCAGCCAGGTCCGTGGCTGGAGGCAGGTGAAAAGCAACCACACATTGATGTCTCTCTCCCTCTCTGCCTCTCTCCCTTCCCCTCTCTCTGAAAATAATAAATAAAATCTTAAAAAAAAAAGACATTAAACTCTTAAAAAGACAACTGGAAAAAAAATACTTGTAATACATGTAACTAATATAGAAAACTCCTGAAAACAATGAGAAAAAAGCAAACAACCCACATAGAAAAATGGACAAAACACAACAACTATATAACAAAAGATAAAATTCAAATGATTAATATACATGTGTAAAAGATGCTCAAGTTCAGCAACAGAAACAAAAAAAAATTAGCCCTGGCTGGTGGTATAGTTGGTAAGGTGCTGGCCTGCAAACCCAAAGGTTGCTAGTTTGATTCCCTGACAGGGCACATAACCAGGTTGCAAGCCAGGTCTCCAGCCCAGTCCATAGCTGGAGGCAGGTGAAAGGCAACCATACATTGATGTCTCTCTCCCTCTCTCCCTTCCCCACTCTCTAAAAATAATAAATAAAATCTTTTTTAAAAATTAAATCTCAATAAAATACCACTTTATTTAAATTAGCAAAATTTAAAAAGTGACAATACCAATTGTTGGAACACATTTGGAATAGGAACTCTCCCATTGCTAGAGGGAATACAAATACCTTGGTACAAATAAATGCACATACCTTGCAAAACAATTTATCACTGTCTAGTGACATTAAAGATGCACATAACCTGTGATAAAGCAATTCTACTTCATTGTGTAAATGCTACAGGAACTTGTTCAGGTGTACCAGAAGAAAAGCAAAAAATGTCCATTCATCAGTATTTTTTGAAATTACAAAAATCCTGGTAGAAAAAAACAAAAAACAAAACCCTTATGTCCAAGGTAGGTAATTGGATAAACTACATTACAATCATAAGATGAACAGTTACACAGCAATGGAAAGTAACAATTAAAAGAGTTCTCTAGGACTATTTCTTCAACATGAATGACCTTGAAAAACAATGTTGCATGAATAAAATAACTAATCAGAAGAATATATACAACATAATTGCCTTATAAAAATTAAAAACCATAGAAAATAACTATCATTTAGGGTCATATACATATGTGGTAAAAACTGTAAAGAAATGTCAGAGAATAATAAACATGAAATTCAGAACTACGGTAAGCTTGGAGGGTGGGGATATATAATCAGGGACATACAGAAGGGGCAAAAACAACTCTTAATTCCCTTCCCAATCCTGCTCCTCCTCCACCAGTCCCCACTCCCAGAGTTATATTTGATTTCTGTCTTCCTCTCACACCCCCATGTAATTAATCAGCAAGGTTGATCAACAGTATTTTTGATCAAGGATTCAAGGATATTTGAGCTTCCTGTCTTCTATGAGTTTACAATCTAAAAGGGGTAAAAACAAGACAAAGCAATTCAAGTAATGCAACAGACAATAAAGAGAGGCTTCATGGAGGAAGGGTCATCTGTAATGAAATCAGTAGGATTTCAGGAAACATTTCATGCAGACTTTCAGGACTAATGTTACATACAAAGGAAGGTACGATGAGTAGACCTCTGGGCAGGAACAGAAGATCGGCATTTAAGAATGGGAAAATGTCAGGGAAAAAGTAGAGGTTGTGAATGCCTTCAATGTCAACCTATACAAGATGGGCTTTTTCTAGTGCTGGCACTGGGAAAAAGTGGCTTTTGAGGAAGGAACTGAAAAATGATAATAATTTCTTTGAAGCTTTGCAAGATCATGCAGAATCAGAATAAGAGACAATGGGGATAGTTAGCTGGTAGCATTCTAATCTCTAAGAAATGAGTCAGAATGGGGTAGTGAAAAAGTTGAGAAAGGGAGGCATGGTAGACAAATTGCGTGTAGGGCAAAGGCAGCTAAATGATCTTTTTCATCCCTTTGATCCAGCTTGAATCACTGTGAGCTTCATGATACTTTTTAAGAATTTTTTTCTTATACAGCTAAGGAGCTTCAAAATAAATAAAATTCACTTATTTAAAACACAGCCCATGACTGACTAAAAGGTCAGTAAGTAATCTCCTGAGCAGCCGAAATAAATGTCACATTGTTCAAATGCTAAAAATGTAATTTATACATATATACAGTACATATTATATAAGTGAAAGAACATTCAAAGCTACACAATCCCATTTTACACAAAGTTCTAATAAATGGAAGTATCTAAATTCCAAATTCATATAAGTTTGGAAATAAAAATTAAAAGGGGAAAGTATCCTGCTACAGGTGGACATATTTAAGAGTCTGAGGTTCAAAAGAAATGAAAACTATGAAAAAGCAAACACAACCACTCAGGGTAAAATCTTCACAAGTGTTTATTGATAGGTACACAAATTCCAGAAAAACAAACTGATGAGAATCTTCCTTAATGCTTCCAATACCTATGAACACACATGTGCACATGCACACGAGTGCACACACACACGTACATTCTTTTAAATATTCTTTATAGCTAAATATTTTAAAACAACTATTTACCTGAACAAAAGGTAATTTAAAGGATGGCTGATACATGCCAACATAGCCCTGTCATCAATAACCAAAATGCAGTCGATGTAAAGAGTTAAAGGTAATAAAGATATATTTTACAACAAAGTTTAAAGATAAGGGTGCTTTCTTAAGGCACCTAATCAAGAATGTGGCCCTACTGGTTAAGTTTAATTTGAGCAATTCTTCCCTGATGGCCGTGCCTTTGAACTCCACGTTCCAAATAATATGAAGGCATTGTCAACACAAATTAATGCTATTAAACTGGTCTTAAGTATGCACCCCATAAACTTACCTACTGAAATCATATATCATTTGACACTCAACATCCTGTTGCAATAGGCAGTGTGACAAACTTTAAAAGGACTTTAAACATGGTAACACATGTAGGCCTCTTACTTGGCTCATCACAGTCATGCATGTTTAGTACAACACTACTCACATGAGGACTTCACCTATTTTATAAACATATGAAAACATTTCCCTGGGGAGGAGGGAATGACGATGCAAACTGATTCAGTTATACTTCAGTTTGTGATTAAGTTTAAGATATATACCAAAGGCACATGCCTTTAATCATGTATGTATGTAAAAGTATACCACGTTAACGACTGGAGTAAGAGTTTAGGTTTCAACGTGAGATATTTTTAAAATAGCAAGCAGAAAAGCAAATCAGTGTATATTTACAACACTGTAACATCAAAGTAAAATTACCTTAACTATGCTGCAGGGATAAAAGAAGTCAATGGAACTGGACCGCACATATTTTTCAGACACAGCAAAGGATAGAGAAAATTAAGGAACACAATTTCAAAAATCGTATCCAATGATTAAGCAAATTAAGATATCAAAGGTTAAGTTATGGTGCAAAACACCAAATTCTCTGCATCATAAATATTTAAACAAGTGAAGCAATGGATTGGCCTGGTTGCCCCGCCCCCATCCTGTCCTTGGAACCGTCCCTGTTCGCCAGCGGCGCCCAATACTGGGACACTGAAGGAAGCAAAGAGCGGTGCCCTGAAGGCAGTATTTTTCACTCTTCGATTTGTGACGCATAAATCAATGTAGCGGATTTGGTCAGCACTGTTTAATGAAAGAGAAGGGCATATAACAGAAAATAGTAGACTGTAGCACGTGTCAGAGGGCAAACACTGCTTTGTGAAACTTCTGGTCCGCAAGCAGCTGTGTCCTGGATCAGAAGGCAATCGAAAGCGGAATAAAACAAGACAAAGCAACTCTCGATCAAGGATCAAGTGATGATCCTTTACACGGCGGAGCACGACTTAGGGAAGGCGCAGTCTGAACGCGGCCCCTCCGGCGGTGCAGGGGTGACGGCTGCAGGGGGCCGCCTCAGGCGAACCTGCCCCGGGACGGGGGCGCTACTCTCTCGGCCGCTCTAGGACCCCGCGCCCGGGCAGGACGCCCCCTCCTCGCAGCGCCGGCTCAGCAGGCAGCTCCCGGCGCGGGGCGCGGCGATCCCCCGACCCCTTTCCCGCCCACAGCCTATCCTGCAGCAGCGCCGGAGGGGTGGCCTGAAGCTCCGAGCCGGGCTCCCCCTCCCGAGCACTTCCCGCCGACAGCGTCCTGCACTTTTTTTTTCTCTTTTGATTCGGTGGTTCCGAGATGTGCTTCCTGTTTACCCACCCAACGGCCCCAGCCTCCTTAGCCTCTCCCGCCCATCCCGAGCACCCCACGACCCGGCCGCACCCTCCCGGGGAGCCCCGCCGGCTCGCACGCGCGTCCCGCCAACCGGGACGCCCGCAGCCCGGCCCGGCCCGGCCCGCCGCGCTGCCTCCCAGACGGGCCGCGTCCCGCTCCAGGCCCAGGGTCGGAGCACAAACGCGCCCACCAGGCGGCTCCCGCGCCTGCCTCCCAGGCCCAGGCCCAGGCCCCACTCACCGGAGCCCGGGAGGCGGGGCTCCGCGGCAGCTCCTCGGGCTGCGCCTGCCGCCCCCGCCCGGCCCGAGCCGCTTCACCTAGTCCCCGACTCGGGCCGCAACCCTGGGCCCCGCATTGACCCGGAAGCAGCAGCAACAACACGTGACCCCGTCGCAAGTTCACGTCCGCTGCGTGGAGCGGTGGGGGCCGACGAGCTGGTACCCGCCAGGCAAGCTTGGTTGCCATGGCGCCAGGATAGCTGTACTGCCTGGTTGTCTCTGTAAAGATACCGGGTGTGTTCTTTGTGGGGCGTGCCCTGAGCGGACACCTGGGAGCGTGGTGAGGGGACACCTTGGTGCATCGTGAGGGGTAGCTTGGGGGCATCGTTAGGGAACGCCTGGTGCATCGTAAGGAGACACCTGGGCGCATCGTGTGGAGATACCTGATGAATGGTGAGGGGACACCTGAGTGAATCTTGAGACCTTTGGTGCATTGTGAGGGGCACCTGGGTGCATCGCCAGGGGCTGCCTGATGCATGGTGAGGGGACACATGGGGCATGGTGAAGGCACCCCTGGGTGCATCATGAGGGGCACCTGGATGCATCGTGAGGGAACGCCTGGGTGCCTTGAGAGGGGAAACCTGGGGGGATGCCTGGGTGCGTAGGCGGAGCACAGACTGTACGTCACACCAGAGTGCACTAGGGGCAGGTCAGAGCACAGCTGGGCTGCTGAGGCCGCAGCTTACAGAAAGGAGCATGGGCTGAACCTTTGCAGACTCCCTTGGAATTTTGTCCTGATTGTCCCTCACTTGTACCTGTGACCTCATCCCCGGCTCCCTGTCTCTGGCTTTGGTGTCCTCACTGGGCCAGCGGTAGGCTGTACCCAGTACCATCACAGGATGCTTCTGCAAGAGGACTTGGAAGCGGTGTGGCCTTGGTCCTGTGTCCCCTTCCTGATGCCGGGGACATCCTGAGAGGCGGGTGTTGCTGGACAACTGGGTAGCAGCAGCCGCTGTTACAGAGCCCCTTCCCGGTACCAGGTGCTGCACCTGCTGCACAATTTCACAGCCTTCCTGGAGGAGGTAGCTTATTGAGTTGAAATCTGCAGTTCCCTGAGTTAAGTAACCTGCTCCAGGCCACCCGGTTAGGCTAAGATTGGAATCCGGTCCACCTGGCACCAAAGTCCACGTGCATCGGCCCTTCACCCAGTGCTGCTGCTGGGGCTCCGCACTCGCGGCCTGTTTCCTTTGCAGGAGGTACACGGAACCGGAAGGCACTGGTAGCCTGGAGGGGCTCAGTCTCACATGGCTGTGCCAGCTGAAGGCTCGGAGTGGAAGGGGTCTGTTGCACAGCGTGTGTGCTTTCGCTGGGGTGAGTCGGGAAGTAGGGGAGGCGCTTAGAGCTGCAGGCCTATGGCCTTGGCAGGCCCTAGAGGCAGGAGACGAATTCTTCAGTGGTGACCCTTGGCAGTTCTTGTCTTGTTTGCCCTTGTGCCTAGGTAGGGCTTGGTGGACTTAAAGAGGGAAAGCCTGCAAGAGCTAGTTAAAGAAGGTTCTCTGAGCATCAGGGGAGGTGAGCCAAGCAGTGTGGCTACATTTGCGGAGGTGAGGCGTTCCACCTCCTGCTACGGAGAACACAATGTCTTCCTGGCACCCCTGTGATCCCATATTTGGTTTGATGTTGTCAAAAAGGTTTCTTAAACTCTCCTCTTTTTAAATTTTAGTTTTCTTTTCTTTTTTTTTATTGTTGTTGTATTACGTCCATCCCCTTTTTGCTCCCCTCTGTCCCCCTCCCCACCCACCCATTCCCCCCAAAGTCAATCCCACCTGTTGTCCATGTCCATGGTTCCTTTATACTAGGTTCTTGTCTAAGCTGCTCCCCTTTCTTGCCTTTGCCTCCCCCCTCCCCCAACCCCTTTCCCCCTGACCACTGAAGGCCTATTCACTGTATTCATATATTTGGTTCTGTTTTGCTTGTTGTTAGTTTTGTTCATTATTGTCAAAATTTTAGTTTTCTTTCTGCTGCTCTTAAGATGTTTTCCATTGCCAGTTGTCAAAATTGCTGATTCAGTCTTCTGCTTTATCTAATCTGCTGTTGATGCCTTCTTGTGTATTCTTTGTATCAACTATTGTATTCATTTCTTTAAAAAAATAATTTAACTTTTATTTTTATTTATTATGTATTAGTTTTGGGTGTACTGCTTAGTAGTTAGGCAGTCATATACTTTACATAGTGTTCCTTCAATATTTCTGGTACCCCAACTGGCACTATACATAGTTATCACAACATTATTGACTGTATTTCTTATGCTTTACCTATTTTCCCATTAATGTTTTCTAGCCACCAATTTGTGTTTCTTAGTCCCTTCATCTTTTTTACCTAGTTGACTTAACCCTCTTCTCCATTGGCAACCACAAGCTCTCTGTGACTAAGAGTTGGTATCAATTTTCTTTTTGCTTATTTTATTCTTAAGATTCCACACATAAATGAAATCATGATTTTTCTTTTTCTCTGAATGACTTATTTCACTTAGCATAATACTCTCTAGATCCATCCATGATGTTGCAAATGGCAATATTTCATTCTTTTCTATGGCCAAGTAATATTTTATATATGTAACATACCTTTTTTATTCACTTGTCTATTAATGGGCCAGTGGGTTGCTATTTATCATCAGCCTATTGTAAATAAAGCTGCAATGTACATAGATTGCATTAAGGCTTTCAAATGAGTGTTTTGGATTTCTTTGGATAAATAAATCCCTAGAAGTGGCATCACTGGGTCATAAGACAGTTCCATTTTTAATTTTTTGAAGAAACTCCATACTTTTCTACAGTGGCAACATCAATCTGCATTCCTACCAAAAGTGCACTAGGGTCCTCTTTTTTTCTCCACATCCTGGCTAGCATTTGTTGTTTGTTGATTTATTAATGATAGCCATTCTGATAGGTGTGAGATGATATCCAATTGTGACATTAACTTACATTATTTGACAACTAGAAGGCCATATATCTTCTTTGGAGGGTATGTCTCTTTGGAAAAGTATTCAGATCCTCCACCCATTTTTTAAATTGGATTTTAAATTGCTGTTGAATAATATGAGTTCTTTATAAATTTTGAATATTAACCCTTTATCAGATGTATTATTGGTTAATATGTTCTTCAGCTTAGTAGAATTTCCCTTCCTTTTTTTTTTTTTAAGATTTTATTTCATTATTTTTAGAAAGAGGGGAAGGGAGAGAGGCAGAGAGGGAGAGAGACATCAATGTATGGTTGCGTTTCATCTGCCTCCAGCCACAGACCTGACTGGAGACCTGGTTTGCAACCTGATTATGTGCCCTGGCTGGAGAATCGAACCTGTGACCTTTGGGTTCGCAGGCCAGCGCCTTATCCACTGTGCTACCAGCCAGGCACTTTTTTTTTTTTTTTTTTTTATGGTTTCCTTTGCTGTGTATGAACTTTTTAGTTAGATGAAATTCCATTTGTTTACATATTCTTTTGTTTCCTTGCTGGAGGAGATGTATCAGGAAAAAATCTTGCTAAGAAAAATGTCAGATTTAACTGCCTACGTATCCTTCTAAGATTTTTATCATTCTGAGTCTTACATTTAATTTTTAAAAAATTGTATATATATATGATTTCTGCTTTATCTAATCTGCTAGATATATAGATATAGATATAGATATAGATATATAGAGAAACATCAACTTGTTGTTCCATTTATTTATACATTCATTGGGTGATTCTTGGTGTACCCTTACCAGGGATTAAACATGCAACCTTGGTTTGTTAGGACTCTCTAACCAACTGAGCTACCTGGCCATGGATGAACATTTACATCTTTAATCCATTTTGACTTTATTTTCTGTAAGTTGTTAGTAAGTGGTCTAGTTTTATTCTTTTGCATGTATCTATCCAATTTTCCCGGCACTATTTATTAAATAAAATCTCTTTATTCCTTTGTGTGTTTTTGACTCCTTTGTCAAATATTGATTATATAGGCATGGGTTTATTTCTGGGCTCTCTATTCTGTTCCACTGATTTATTCATCTGATGGCAGGACCATTCCTGTTTTGATTACTATTGCCTTTGTAGTATAGTTTGATATTGGGTAGTGGGGTACCCCAAATTTATTCTTTCCTAATATTGCTGAGGCTTTTCAGGTTTTTTGTGGTTTCATGTACATTTTTGGGTTATTCATTCTACTTCTGTGAAATGTGCCATTTGTATTTTGACATGGATTTCATTGGATTGAATTGATTGTTTTAGTTAGTATGGATGCTAATCCTTTCTATCCATAAACATGGAATATGCTTCCACTTATTTGTATCTTCAATTTTTTTATTTTAGTGTCTTATGATTTTCTGAGTATAGGTCTTTTACCTCATTGATTAAATTTATTCCTTGGGGGTTTTTTTGTTTGTTTTTTTTTCAATGTATGGTTGCCTTTCACCTGCCTCCAGCTATGGACCTGGCTGGAGACCTGGCTTGCAACCTGGTTATGTACCCTGGCTGGGGAATCGAACCAGCGACCGTTGGGTTTGCAGGCCAGCTCCTTATCCACTGAGCCACCAGCCAGGACTTATTCCTTGGTATTTTTTGAGGCAATTGTAAATTGTATTGCTTTCTTGTTTACTTTTCTGATAGTTCATTAATAGAGTATAAAAATGAAACCAATTTCTGAATATTAACTTTGTATCCTGTTACTTTACTAAATTCATTTATCATTCTAGTAGTTTTTTGGTGCAGTCCTTAGAGTTCTCCTTATACTGTATTATATCATCTCCAAACAATGACAGTTTTACTTTTTCCTTTCTAATTTCAATGGCTTTTATATTTTCCTGTTGACTGATAGCTGTAGCTAAGACCTTCATTACTCTGTTGAATATGTGTAGTGAAAGTAGACATCCTTGTCTTGGCTCCAATCTTAAGGGAAATGCTTGCAGTTTTTGCCCATGAATGTTGGCTGTGGGTTTGTCATATGTTGCTTTTATTATGTTGAGTTATATTTCCTCTATTCCCACTCTACTGAGAGTTTTTACCATAAATGGGTGCTGGATTTTATCAAGTGCTTTTTCTGCACCTATTGATATGATCATGTGATTGATTATTTTATTCTTTACCTTGTTAACATGATATATCACATTAATTGATTTGCAAATATTTTATCAACCTTTCATCCCAGGAATAAATCCCACTGAATTATGGTGTATTATCTTTAGTATTTGGGGAGCTGGCTTGTTAATATTTTGTTGAGGATTTTTGTATCTATGTTCATCAAAGATGTTGGCCTATAATTTTTTCTTTGCAGTGTCCTTATCTGGTTTTGGAATTAAAATAATGCTGGCCTCCTAAAATGAGCTTGGAGGTCTTTCCTTCTCTGACAGTTGACAGTTCTAGCATAGTTTGAGAAGTGTTAGTTTTTATTAACAGTTTGGTCAATAAAAACTAACCTTTGATTACCTCTAAAGCCTTCCAATCAAGTATTTTTGTTTGCTGGGAGTTTTTTGATCATTGCTTCAGTTTCATTAGTAGTTATCTGTCAGCGCAGATTTTCTTATTACTCTTGATTTAGTTTTGAAAAATTATGTTTGTAGGAATTTATCCATTTTGTCTAGGTTATCCAGATTGCTGGCACATTGGTTATTGTGTGTGTGTGTGAGATTCTCTTTCAGTCTTTTGTATTTCTGTGTTGGCAATTGTTACTTCTTTCATTTCTGATTTTATTTATTTGTTCCCTCTCTCTTTTTTTTTTCTTGATGAGTCTTGTGGAGGATTTGTCAATTTGTGTATATTTTCAAACTAGCAGCTCTTGGCTTTGTTGATCTTTTCTGTTGTATTGTTTTAGTCTCTATGCCATTTATTTCTGGTCTAATTTATTATTTCCTTCCTTCTACTCAGTTTGGGCTTGTTCTTTTTCTGGTTCCTTTGTTGTTGTGAGATTATTTGAGACCTTTCTTGATTCTGAAGTAGGCTGAAGTTGCTATGAATTTCCTTTTTATAACGCTTTTGGATTGTTGTGTATTGATTTTCATTTGTCTTAAAATAACTTCTGATTTCTTCCTTGATCTCATTGTTAACCATTCATTGTTTAGTAGCATATTATTTTGTCTCCATATGTTTATATATTTTTCAGTATTGTCCTTGTGGTTGATCTTTAGTTTTATACCATTATGGTCAAAGAAGATACTTAAAATGATTCCAATCTTCTTACATTTATTGAGACTTGTTCTGGTTTAACATGTGGCCTATTCTAGAAAATGTTCCATATGCATTTGAAAAAAGTATGCTCTGTTGCTTTGGGTTGAAATGCTCTGAAGATATAAATTAAATCCATCTGATCTAGTCTGTCATGTAAGGCCCTTGTTTCTTTGTTGACTTTCTGTTTGGAAGATTTATCCATTGATGTCAATGGGATGTTAAAATCTCCTATTATGATTTTATTACTGTTGGCCTCCATTTATATCCATTAAAATTTGCTGTCTCTATTTAGGTGCACTTATATTGGGTTCATAAATGTTTATAAGGATTGTTGGATTGATCCCTTTATTATTATGTAATGTCCTTCTTTATTTCTTATTATAGCTTTTGTTTTAAAGTATACTTTGTCTCATTTAATATTACTATCCCAGGTTTTTTGTTTTTAGTTCTCCTTTGCATAATACATTTTCTTTTCTTTTTTTTTTTTTGCTTTTAGTCTGTGTGTGTCTTTCATTCTGAGGTTGGTATCTTGTAGATATATGTAGGTCTTACTTTTCATCAGTTTCCCATTTCTTTTGATTGGAACATTTAATCCATTTATAGTTGAGATGATCATTGATAAGTATGTATTTATTGCCATTTAAATTTTTATTTCTATGTTCCCCTTTTTTTCTTCTTCTTCTTAAAGAAGACTAACTTTTTTTAAAATACTGTTTTGGTGGTAATTAACTTATTTTGCTTTTTCTTGTCTGGGAAGATCTTTATTTCACCTTAGTTTTGAATGATGGTATTAGTGGGTAAAGGTAATCTTGGTTGTTATTCTTTGCTTTTCATCACTTTGAATAGCTTATGCCAATCTGCTGTGGTGTATAATATCTCTGCTGACAGTTTTATTGGAGCTCCATTATAGCTATCTTTCCTTTGCTGCTTTTAAGATTCTTTCTCTTTTTAACCTTTGCTCTTTTAATTATTATGTATTATGGTATGAGCCTCTTTGGGTTCATCTTCTTTGGGAATCTCTGTGCTTTGTGGACCACTATATATTTTTTTCTTCATCTGGTTAGGAAAGTGTTCAGCTATTATTTTTCCGAATATGTGCTTGATTTATTTGGCCTCTTTCTTTTTTCTTGTACTGCTATGATGTTGTTAACCTTCATATTGTCCCAGAGGTCCCTTAGAGTATCCTCATTTAAAAATTTATTTGATGGCCCTGGCTGGTGGCTCAGTGGAGAGGTGCAAACCCAGAGGTTGCTGGTTCACTTCCCAGACCAGGCACATAACCAAGTTGCAAGCCAGGTCTCCAGCCAGATCCATAGCTGCAGGCAGGTGAAAGGCAACCATATATTGATGTTTCTCTCCCTCTCTGCCTCTCTCCCTCCCCCACTCTCTGAAAATAATAAATAAATTTTTAAAATTAATTTTCTTAGTTTCTTAGTTTGTTGTGATGAGTGGGGGTTTTCTGCTATCTTTTCTTTCTTTTTTTCTTTCTTTATTTAATTTTATTTCATTATTTTTTAGAAAGAGGGGAAGGGAGAGAGGCAGAGAGGGAGAGAGACATCAGTGTATGGTTGCGTTTCACCTGCCTCCAGCCACAGACCTGACTGGAGACCTGGTTTGCAACCTGGTTATGTACCCTGACTGGGGAATCGAACCTGCCACCTATGGGTTCGCAGGCCGGCGCCTTAACCACTGTGCTACCAGCCAGGGCTTTCTTTTCTTTTAAATTGATACTTTCAAAATAATACTTTGTTTCATCTAGTCTGCTGTTGATTCCTTCTAATGTATACTTCATTTCTGATATTGTAGTCTTCATTACTGACAATTTTTTTTTTTTTTATGGTTTCTATGCTCTTTTTTTATGCTGTATCTGATGGATTACTTGCCTTCACTTTATTTAATTCTTTTTCTGGGGATTTCACCTGTTCTTTTATTTGGGGCTTGTTTCATTATCTCCTCATTTTGGCTGCCTCTCTGTATTTGTTTCATTGTTTTAGGTTGCTCTTCGATACCTTGAAATGGAGGCCTTGCATAGTAGGTGTCTTGTGAGGCTCAGAGGTGCTTCTCCCTAATCACCTGAGCTAGGTTCACCAGGAATGTTTTCTGCATGGATTATGTGAGTCTTCCTGTTGTAGTTGAGTCTTGATTGTTGTTGGCCTGTCCATGGGTGGTGTTGCCCCTCTGCTAGCTATGAGGATCAACCCCTACTGCAGTGTAGGAGCTGCTGTGCGGAGCCTGGCTCCACAAAGCTCAATTCACGCCTGTTGGGTCTGGTATCCATGGAGATATTCTTTTGTGCTTGTGTTGTTTATGGAGATAATTGGTTCATGCTCTGATGTGGTGTGAACTGCTAGTTGTGTTGGTTTTATGGCCCTTTGGGAGAGGGGATCCCATTCTGGTCAATGTTAGGCATTGCCAGTGATAGGCCCTCGGCTACCTGTTTGGAGCTACAAGGTGATCTGCGGTTTGTGGCTGATTCTGCTGGGCCTGGGTGTGCATGGGAGAGACCCAACTGTGCCACAAGGCTGATTCCCACCGGCCTTTAGCCTGAGGTGCAAGCCAGCAAAAGGCCCAAGCCTCCCCATGATCTGCCTCCACTTGTTGGCTGTCTGTTAGGCTCAGATACTGAAAGAGCCTTTGGCAGTATGCGAGTTGCTTGAGGGAGGCTCTTAGTGAGTCCTCAGGTAAGGATGAGTGGTGTCCACCAGACTGACACAGATTCAGACTTCATGTCAGTGCTGGTTTTGAGACAAATAAGCAACAATTTCAGGTACACAAGGTCAGCTGCCACCTGCTATGTACCTGTGAACCTTTGCAGTGGGGCTAGGTCTCAGGGACCCATCAGTGGAATGCAATAGTAGCCCCACACTCCCAACTCCTAGTTAACCTGCCCTGCAGAGGTCATGATGTGCAGAGGAATCAGCTTTCTAGCATCCAGTGTAGAGGAGCAGACTGAAGTAGGCAGTGTCAGGGTGAGGCCCATAGAGTTCATCAGATCTACACAGACTAGGACTTGGCCATGGTAAGAAAGAGCTCTGCACAGGAACGGTGGCACTGAAATGCACAAAAGAAGAAAAATGACCTAACCTAGAGCCAGTTGACTCAGTTTTTCCCAGAGTTTGCCCAGACCTCCCTGAGAGCCTTTTGCAATGGGGATCCCAGCTGGCACTACTATCACAAGCTCAACCTGTGGGGCCACTAGGAGTCAGGAGGGTGGAGCTGGTGGTTTTCCCATATGGGCCTAGTGGTCTCATATGGGCGTTTGGGACAGGCTGGGAGCTCCACTGCAGGATACTCCAGACCTCAAGTGGGGGCTCTGCTACTGCTTCAGGAATGGTGTGTTCCAGCCAGCAAGGGGCTCTGTGCTTTTCATTTCTGACTGGTTCTTTTTTATGATTTTCAGGTACTTTAAATGCCTACTATCTGCTTTGTTAAGGTTCTCACTGAGTTCATCCATTCTTTCCTTAAGTTTCCTGAGCATTCATATAACTATTGTTTTGAACTCTGTATCTGGTAGATGGCTTGCCTCCATTTGATTTAGTTCTTTTTCTACAGGACTTTTCATGTTCTTTCATTTGGGGCATGCTTTGTTGTCTTTACATTTTGGCTGCTTCTCTGTTTTTTTTTCTTCTCTGTATTAGGTAGATTTGCTACGTTACCTAGTCTTGGTACAGTGGCTTTACATTGTAGGTTTTCTGTGGAACTCAGTGGTGCAGTATTTCTGGTGACCTGAGTTAGGTTCTTTAGAGATGTGTCTTGTGTAGATTATCTGAAACCTCCTGTTGTAGTTGAGTCTTCATTGCAGTTGGCCCATCCCTGGGTTGTATTGACCCTGAGACTGGCTAACCATGAGAATTGACCCCAACCACAGTATACAAGCTCCTGCGTGGGGTAGACCCCAAAGAGTGGAATTTACTCCAGAAAGGTTTGGTGCTACGGAAGTCTTTCTTTGGCTGTGGCACTTGTGGAGCTAATTGGGTCATCCTGTGTAAGGGTGAGGGTAGTGGGGTCTCTTAGGAGAGACTCAGGTGCAAGTTAATGTCACATATTGCTTGTTATTGAGCCTGCACTACCTGTTTGATGCTACTAAGTGATTCAGCATTTGTGGCTGCTTCTGATAGGCCTGGATGTGCATGGTAAGGGAGAAGCTTTCACCAGCTTCCATCAGCACTGAATATGGGGACATATCAGCAAAAGGCCCAAAGCACTGTAAATACCCACCTCTGCTTGCTGTCTGCCTGTTAGGCTCAGTCAGTTGAAGAAGCCTCTTGTAAGTTGTAAAATGCGTGAGATTGGTTCTCAGTGAGTTACCAGGTAGGGGTGAGAGATATTTGCTACATTGATGTAGATTCAAACCCAGCACCAGCACAAGGTCTGAGGCAACTCAGCAAAAGTCTCAGTGTGCACATTGAGGCCAGCCACCACCTGCATGGGTCCTGTGGATTTTTGTAATGGAATGGTGCCCCAGGCAGTAATCAAGGTGAGTCCAGCAGAGATTAACAGGCTAAAATGACCAAGATGTTGCCATGTGGAAGGAGGGCTCTACACAAAAAAGGGTGGCACAATACAGGCATGAGAGAAAAAAATGACCCTCATCCTAGGGCTACACCACTTAGACTCCCTCTGCATCCCTGCCACCCCCTGAGTTTGCCCAGAACTTCTTGAGAGCCTTCCAAGGAAGTCTGCACCAAGGGCCCAGGTTGTTTGCTGCCAGCCAACTCCTCCATGGGGCATGTTCTCATCAGGACTGGGCCACAGGAGTCTAGAGACTGGGTGTAGTTGATGGATCTCCCATGGGGACACAGGTGTTCAGGTTGAAAAATGTACCTCGCTCCAAAGCCACTCAGCTGAGGTTTTTTTTGTTTTGTTTGTTTGTGCATCTCTAACACCCCTTGAGTTTACCAGGACCTTCCCAAAAGCCCTCCAAGAAAGTCTGCATTGTGGGCCCAGGTTGAACATAGCCAGCAGACTCTTCTGTAGGGTACAAGCTTGTATGGGCAGGGCCACAGGGAGTTGTGAGGGTGAGGATGGTACATTTTTTTCAGGCTGATACCATATGGAGGAGAGTGCTAGACTCAGTAAAGATGGCATATGTGGGCAAAGTAGGCAAGGGATTCAGCACCAGGACCTTGGCAGCTGTCCCTTCAGCCCTCTTCCCAAAGCCACAACCCCATCTCTCCCTATATGACTCCAGTCTGCTCCGAGCTGCCTTTCTACAGCAGGGTGAGTGGCCACGAAGGGATTTTTTTTTTGCCCTGTCCCTTTAAGAGGGCCCCTGAGTTTCTAGCAGACTCATCTCTCCCTGGTGGACAAAATTTCCACTAATTTACACAGCCAGATGTTATGTGGCTCCCCTTTCTGGCTTAGGTGCACCAGGCTAAGGAGCCCAACATGAGTTTAAGACTTCATTTTTCTGGGGTAACCATTGCAGCTGTGATTCTGACATGGTGTATGTGAGTATGGGGCCAGTTTATTTTAGTGTCTGCTTTTTCTACCTACCTCTGTGTAGCTTCTTCTGTAAGTCCTTGATTGTAAGACTTCTGTTCAGCTAGTCTTTATTGGTTATTCAGGATGATTGCTCTATATTTTAGTTATAATTCTGGTTTGGCCCGGGGAAGAGGTGGGCATAACTTCTGCCTATTATGCTCCCATCTTGGATTCTTACTCCTTTTCTAAAATATCATTCAGTGCTATAAATTTCTCTCAGAGTGATGCTTTCACTGTATCCTACAAATTTTGATCAGTTGTATTTTTATTTAAATTTAGTTCCTATTTCACTTGTTATCTTATTTTAAGCTACTATAATAAAAATACCATAACCTGAGTAGCTTAACTAACAAACATTTATTTCTCACACTTCTGGAAGTTCAAAATCAAGGCACCAGAAGGTCTGGTGTCTGGAAAGAGCCTTGGCTTAAAGAGAGCTACCTTTTTATTGTATCTTCATGTGGCCAAAATAGCAAGCTCTAGTCCCTTTCAGTATAAGGACACTTATTCTATCATAAGGCTTCCACCTTCATGACTTCATTTAAAGTTGATTACCTCTCAAAAGCCCTATATCCAAATACCATTCCATTCTGGGTTACACTTCATATACAAATTCTGATGGGGCACAAATATGCAGTTGATAACACTAGTGATTTCTTCTGTGACCTATGGGTTGTTTACAAGCATATTCCTTCATTTGCAATTATTTGGAAATTTTGGATAGCGGTGGAATAGGTAGAAGTTACACTTACCTCCTCCCAGGACCAAACCAGAATTACAACTAAAATACAGAACAATTGATCAGAATACCCAGCTGAAAACTAGCTAAACAGGTCTCATAAACAAAATTTACAGAAGAGGTCGCATCAAGATGGAAAAAGTAGGATGGGCAGAGATGCAAAAAGGGCTGACTCTGTGCCCATGTGCAGCATTGAGAATCCAGAGGGCTACCTAGCTGCAAAGGTGCCCCTGAGGAGCCTGGATCACAGCCCCATGTCAGACTCCCCAGTTCAGAAAGCCAGAATTAGGAAGAGGAGCTGTGAAAATCAGTGAGAATTCTGCTAGGGAGAGACTAGAGTCTGCTAAAAACCCAGGTGCCCTCTTATGGAACAGTGCACAGCATATCGTTTGCAGCCACTCACCTGGGGATCTGGCAGAAGGGGATAGCTTAGGGCAAACAAGAGTCATGCAAGGAGAGACTGGGCTGTGTGGTTCAGGACAGAGTGCTGAAAGGGCAGCTGTCAATATTCATGTGCTAAGTCACAAATGCTGTCTTTCTTGGATTGAGCACTCCCCTCCATACAGTACAGCCTAGGGGAACACAAGAGTAATCCCACACTTCCAACTCCTAGTTAACCTGCCCTGCAGAGGTGATGATGTGCAGAGGAGTCAGCTTTCTAGGATCCAGCATAAAGGAGAAGACTAAAACAGGCTGTGTCTGAAACTGATTTGTGTAGCTCTGGGGCCAGGGCAATTTCCTCTCCTTCCTGAGAGCTTCCTTCCAGTGGGAGATCCACTGGTACCACCCTGTTAAATCCTGGCAAACTTGCCCTACTGAGCTAAGGAGCTTTCAAGGAGTTTCAGGCAGAATTCAGGACAGAATGAATTGTGTTGGTCTAGAACTCCCCCCCCCCCACACACACACATGCTTGAGAAATGCAGAACTCTTCCTTCACACAGCCAAATCTTGGTCTGTTTGGGCCTGATGATCTCTGCTGGCTCCACCCTGATGACTCCTTGTGACTTCATCCCAGTACAAGTCTGTGGCACCTGGAAGTGGCAGCTGGCCTTGATATATTCTTGTACACTTGCTGAGTGTCTTCAAAACCAGAACTGGTACTGAGTATCAAGCTGGTGAACACCACTCACTGCTACCTGGTGACCCACTGAGAACCTATTTCATGCAACTTATATATTACCAGAGGCTTTTCAGTGACTGAGCCTAATAGGAAACCAGTAGCTGGAAGCAGGTTGAAGATCATGGGGTACCTTGAACCTGTTTCTGATCTGCCCCAAGACTCAGTGCTGGTAGAAGCTAGCCTTGGTATACAGCTTAGCTTTTCCCACATACACCCAGGATCAGAAGATGTAATCTTACTGTAGCTTAATACAGGTTGCCCAACACCAGTTACAAGCAGCATCTATCTGCTGTTGACCAATACCGGGGTCCCTCCCAAGAGATTCAAGAATTAACATACGCAGTAGTGAGCTTCAGAGCATGAGCCAATTTGCTCCACAAGTGGCATATGCAGACAGGTCTTGGACAGCAACAGACCCTGTTGGGGAAATTCCACTTTGTTTGGTAAATACACACACAGAAGCTTATACACTATGGTCAACAGCAATCAAAGTTCAACTCTAACAGCGCTGCTTACATAACCCACACAATGACATTTTTGGATCACCCACATCAGGTGATCAGGGAGATTGCACCACTGAGTCCTGGAGAACACTAACTGCATAAGGCCATCCTATCAAGACTGAGAAATTACAGATGTGCCTAATACACAGAAAAACAAACCACAGAGGCAACCAAAATGGGGAGATAATGAAGCATACCCCAAATGAAGAACATTCAGAAATCTCAAGAAAAATGACTAAATGAAGTTGAGGCAAGCAATCTACCAGATACACAGTTCAACACAATGGTTATAAGGATTGTCAAGGAACTTAGTGAGAACTTCAGCATAAAAAGGGACATAGAAAGCATAAGAGAGAGCCAGTCAGAAATAAATAATACAATTTCTAAAATGAATAATTAATAGAAGGAATCAATAGTAGCATAAATGAAGCAGAGGACAGAAATAGTAATTTGGAAGATAAGGTAACAATAAACACACAATTAGAGCAGCAAGAAGAAAGAACCATCTGGCTGGTGGCTCAGTGGATAAGGCGCTGGCCTGCAAACCCAAAGGTTGCTGGTTCAATTCCCAGCCAGGACACATAACCAGGTTGCAAGCCAGGTCTCCAGCCAGGTCCCCAGTTGGAGGCAGGTGAGGGGTGACCATACATGAATGTCTCTCTCCCTCTCTGCCCCTCTCCCTTTCCCCTCTAAAAATAATAAATAAAATCTAAAAAGAAAAAAGAAAAAGGAAAAAGAATTTAAAATGTTTAATGGATCTTTGGGACAAAATAATGCTAACAACATTTGCATGACAGTGGTACCAGAAGGGAGCAAGAGATTGAGAACCTATCTGAAGATACAATTACTGAAAAAGGTTTTTTTTTTCTTGGTGAAGGAAAAGACATACATATCCAGGAAGTTCAGATAGTCACAAACAAGCTAAACCCACAGAGGCCCACACCAAGACACATTCTAATTAAAATGCCAGCGTTTAAAGACAAAGAGAAAACTTAAAAAACAGCACTTAACTACAAGGGAACTTTCATATGACTATCAATAGATTTCTCAATATTCAAAGTGATAAAAAACAAAGACTTACAACCAAGTTTACTCAACCTAGCAAGCCTGTCATTTAAAATTGAAGGTGAAATAAAGAGCTTTCCTGACCAGAAAAACCTAAAGGAGTTCGTTAACACCAAGCCAGTATTACAAGAAATCTTAGGAACACTTCTTTAAGAAGAAGAAAGAAAAAAGAGAAGTCATAAAGAATACATACCTATTAATAATCACTTTAAATGTAAATGGTTTAAATGTTCCAATCAAATGTCCTAGGAGAGCTGAATGGATAAGAAAGCAATACTCATATGTGTGCTGTCTACAGAAGACCAACCTCACAATGAAAGACATACACATATTGAAAATGAAATGTTCTAAAAAGATATTTTATGAAAATTGAAATAAAAATCTGGTGTAACAATACTTATATCAGACAAAATAGATTTTAAGGTATCAATTCAGAAAGAAGACATAATCCTTGTAAACCTTTACACACTCAACATGGTAGCACCTAAATGTATAATGCATATCTTGATCAACATAAAGTTTGGGAAAGATTGATGGTAATACTGTCATAGTAGTGGATTTTAACACTATCTTGACATCAGTGGTTAGATTTATAGACAAAAATCAGTATGGAAATAGTGGTTTTAAATGAGAAGCTATCGGATAGATTTAATTGATATTTTCAGATCATTTCACCTCAAAGCAGCAGAATATATTACATTGTTTTCAAGTGCACATGGAAAATTTTCTAGAATAGATAATAACATTTTAGGACACAAAACTAGCCTCAATAAATTTAGGAAGATTGAAATCACATCAAGCAGCACTTCTTTGACCATAATGGTATCTAACTAGAAAAACTAGAACTCAATTATAAGACAAAACACATGCACACACACACATGCACAAATACATGGAGGCTAAATAACATATTACTAAACAATGAATGGCTTAACAATTATATCAAGAGGAAATAAAAGTTTACTTTGAGACAAATGAAAATGGGAACACAACAGTCCAAAAATCTACTGGATACAGCTAAAGTTGTCCTAAGAGGGGAATTCACAGCACTACAGGCTAACCTCAAGAATAAAGAAAAATCTCAAGTAAGCAATCTAACACATAAAGCACCTAGAAAAGAATGACAAAACCAAAGTGATTTAAAGAAATAAAAATAAAATTCAGAGCGTAAATAAATGAAATAGTCTTAAAAAAACAATACAAAATATTGATGAAACCAAGAACTGTTTTTTGAATAAACAAGATTGCTAAACCTCTAAGAAGACAGAGGGAGAGACCAAATAAATATCATAACAAATGAAAAAGACATAACAACTGACACTACAGACATACAAAAGATTATGAGAAACTATTATAATCACTGTATGCCAACAAGATTGTACAATGTTAAAGAGACGTATACATTCCTAGAAAGATACACACTTCCAAAACTCAATCAGGAAAAAACAAAAAATCTGAATAGACCAATTACAACTTGTGAAATCTAAGCAGTAATTAAAAAACTTATAACAAAAGTTCTGGACTTTAGAGGTAAATGTTACCAAACATTCAAAGAACTAACACCACTCCTTTCAAACTAGTCCAGAAAATTCAAGCAAAGGGAAGATTTCCAAGCTTATTTTAGGAGGCCTGCAATATCCTAATTCCAAAGCTAGATAAAGACAGTAAAAAGAAAGAAAATTGTAAAAAAAAGAGGGCAGTGGAGAAGGAGAATATATTGTAAGACTCTACCCAGAACAAAATAAAACTAAAGGGAGGAGTTGACGCCTGAAATAAAAAACTACCTGAAAAAGAGGCTTTTAACCAAGTATGGGAAAAAGGAAAACACCGTAACCAGTAGGAAAGGTGAAGTAATTAAAGAGGCTGGTCTATTTAGAAGGTCTTGGGCCAAGACAGTGGCATAGCTGTGACGGTTTCCCCTTGAAAGGAAAGAAGTGTGGAACACAAATTGGGCTCCCAAACACAGAGCACATAGCAGTCAGCATCTCTGCTGGGGTGAGATGAGACCTGCTGGAGACAAAGACACTCTTTCTTTCTTTCTTAATCCTTAACAGGGCCAAAGAACAGGTCTTGTGTTCCCAACCACTCACCTTGGGCCCCACTGAAAGGAAGGCAGCACTGACTGCAGTCTTGTGAGAAGATTTGGTGTGAGAGGTGTTGGAAAGTGATGTGGGTAAATGGCTGGGACTTTCTGTGCCTGGATGTATCTGCATTGTACAGTAGCCTCTTACTTGAGAAGAGCAAGCCCCTCCCAGGGGGGAAGCAACTACTTTACCCTGTGGGATATCACTTGCCCCACCTTCCCTTTGGAATCCTGCTCCCTCTACACTGCGTTTATTTTCTTTTTAATGTGGTTTGGTTGTTATATGTATGTGGTTTTCTTTCTTTTTTCTTTTTTTAAATTCTTTCCATCCTGTGCCTTAACCTCTAAAGAGGAGACAACAACATACACAGACTCAGTAGGTGTCAGAGACTGGATGTATGGCATAGCCATATACCATATACTCTTCCAAGAACCAGACTGGTGCTTCTCCATCATGGGAGAGCCATAGAAACACCTTTCTGGTGTCCAGCAGACCCAAAACCAGGACTCTAGAGGCTCCACCCAATACCCTACTAGGGGCTCCACCTTCCTGAGTACAGGGAAATAATCCCAAACAGACTCAGACTAGTGGCTTGACTAGTGGCCCACCATCTTCTCTGAAGTCTAAAAGGCACCTGCCACAGGAGATTTAGGAGTTCCATCCTTCTGATTCCACCAGAAGCGCTCTCAAAAACAAGCTGGTTTACAACTAGTCCAGGGCTGACAGCAGGCAGGCAAGCATAGACTGGCAAGGCAGATCCAGTGGTGACTTGGGCCATTTGCTGACATACCCCTGGAACCAGTGCTATCAGAGACCACCTGTGCAGAGAAACCTGGCCCATCCTAGGAGTAGCCAAGCCTGGAGGAATCAGCCACAAACTGGATTGCTGATAGCTCTAAACAGGCTGCCAAGCGCTGGACATAGACAGCATCTGACACTGGTATACACCATCCTCTGGCTATATCAGATCCAAAGGGAGAACCCAGAAGACAAGCACTAAACTCTGCTGAGATGAATTTCCCTTTGTTCTTTTTCATTGTTTTCATTATTTTTCTTTTTTTATAGCTTTTCATTATTTTCTTCTATTTTTAATGTTCTACTTATTTCTGTCATATTTACTCTGACCATTGTTCCCTTCTCAGTTCTTTTATTTTTCATATTCTTACTCTTTGTCCCTTTTTCCTGTTTTACTCTTTCAATTCATTATTTATATTAGTTGTCCCTTCATTTCTCCCCCGTAATTACTTTTCAGTCCCTTGGTCTTACTCTTTTTCTTTTACTTTCCCCTTTCCCTAATATTCCATTTCTCTTTCCACTTTTATTGTTTTCTGGTATTTTGTCATTGAAATAGCTATTGTGGTTGGGGGTGTTTTGCTTGTTTTGGTTTAGTTTTTTGTGTTGTTTTGCTTTATTTTGCCAGTACCTGTACAACAACATACAAGACATGGTGGGGATTGAGCCTCTCAGCCAGCCAGCTATAGTGGAGACTCCACTATCAAGCCAACAATAATCAGAACCCTAATACAACAGTAGATTTCACTTAATCCACAAAAAGGGCATTCCTGGAGCATCCAGATCAGATCAAAGAGTCTGCAACACCAGGTACCACAACTCCTGCCACATAAGGCAACCCCACAAGACAGAGAATCAAAATAGATATATTTAAAACATACAAACAAACAAACAAGAGACAGCTAAAATTGGGAGACAAAATAAAAACAACAACCTTCAAATTAAAGAAAAGGAGGAATCCCCAGAAAAAGAGCTAAACGAAATTGAGGCAAGCAAATTATCAAACATTGAGTCCAAAGTTATGGTTATAAGGATGATCATGGAACTTAAAGATAACTACTCAGTATGAAAGAGAACATGGAAACTATGAGTAAGAACCAAACTGAGAAAAAGAATGCAATATCTGAAATGAAGAATACACTAGAAAGAATTAAAAGCAACCTAGATGAAGCAGAGGATCAAGTCAGCAATTTCAAAGATGAGGTTAAGTAAAACACTGAGTCAGAGCAACAAAATGAAAAGGGGAACAAGAATGAGGAGTTTAAGGGAGCTTTGGGACAACATGAAACCAACAATATTTATGTTATAAGGATACCAGAAGGAGAAGAAAGGGAGCAAGGGATAGAAAACCTGTATGAAAAAATAGTGACAGAAAATTTCCCTAACTTGGTTAGGGAAAAAGTCACACAAGTTTAGGAATCACAGAGAGCCCCAATCAAGATGAACCCAAAGAAGCCTACATTACAACACATAATTAAGATGGCAAAGTTTAAAAACAAAGAGAAAATATTAAGGTCATCAAGAGAAAAAATATCAACACATTGTTAATGCAATTTTATACAAAACCTAATGCAGGTGCAAACACAAGTTAACTTGTGTAACAAACTGCGTCCATCTATTCATTAACACATTGTTGACTGGCAATTTTACAGCAAAATCTAATGCAAGTGCAATCATGAGTTAAGTACGTTACTGGTCAACAACATTGGGCTTGAAAATATGAGTTTTTTCATCACCAGTCAACATGTGTTAACTATTGTTGGCAGCTCCAATACGGTTGTCAGCTGATTTCTAAACAGAAACAATATAGGTCAGAGGGGATTGGCATGAAATTTTCCAAGTAATGAAAAGCAAGGACTTGCAACCATGACAACTTCTATTAAACAAAGCTCTTATTTAAATGGGAGGTGAAATAAAGAGCTTCCCAGACAAAAACAAAAACAAAAAACCTAAAGGAGTATGTAATTACCAGACAAGCATTGCAAGAGATGCTAAAGGGACTACTTTAAGATTAAGAAGAAATATACACAGGGTGCATGCAATAAATTGGTAATAACGTTGCATCTCCTTATTTCATGTGCTTTTTGTTAATTTTGAAAAACTATGTTTCTATGTTATGATTTAACATCATTGTTTCAGATATAAAGTATTAAATTCTGAGAGCAGCCATCATGTTGAAAGAATACCATGTTAGAGCAACCATAATTCCTGGGCTGCATGCAGGGAAAACGAAAACTGCTAAGGAAATGGCAGACTTCAATAACATCCCTTTATATACAGTTGATAACATGAAGAAGGTGTATGATGCTGATCCTGGTGTCACCACACCAAAAAGGAAAATGCATCAGGCACACAAGGATCACACAAGTCCAGATATCCAGGAGATCATCAGTGAAGATCCAGGAAAGTCACTGCACTCCATAGCAAGAGAACTGCAGATGTCGAATGCAACGGTTCACAAGATTATTGCTGAAGATATCAGATATAGATTGTATGTTCTTAGAAAAGACCAGTTTATTACACAGCAGACAAAGGAAAGGCACTTTGAAAAAGCAAGGAAACTGCTAACATGAAAACTCCGAAAGAAAAATATCCCTCTGATTTTGCATCTCTGATGCAAAAAATTCTCAGCTAGACCAAATAGTCAACAGAAGACACAACAGGTGGCTCTTCGAGAATCTTAATGAAGTCCCAGTTGTCGTGAAAACGTAATTCCCTGCTATGGTGATGGTGTTAGGTGTTATCAGCAATGAAGGAGATATCATGACCCCACATTTTTCCTCACAAGGCTTAAAGGTGACTGCTGTTTACCTTGACATTTTGAGTAGTAGTTGTACTATGGATGTAGCAAGTCACAAATGAACGTCATTTTATCACCCAACAAGATGGTGCACCAGCACATAACACCAAAAAGGTGCAAGAATTTCTCAGTGTCAATGTTCCTTAATTTTGGCCCAAGGAAATCTGGCTTCCTAGTTCACCAGATGCAAATCCTTTAGACTATTATGTATGGAGCATTTGTGAGAGAGAAGTTAATAAACAACCTCATTCCAATAAAGAGGTTGTTAAAGCTAAGGTTGCAAACATGATGATGTCTGTAGATTAAAAAAAATGTTAAAGCATACTCAAGATTCTGAGGTTGAATTGAGTCTATTATTGCAAATGGAGACATTTTTAACAATTAAAAAATAATGGCTATGTTTATGTATTTACATATAAGAATAAATTTATTTCAAAATATAACACTTTTGTGATACATTATTTTAATAAAAATTTGCCAATTTATTGCACCCACCCTATAGTGAGAAAGGAACACAGGTACAAAGAGAAAAGTGGCAATGAATAAGTGCCTATCAATAATAACCATAAATGTAAATAGATTAAGTGCTCCAATTAAAAGACATAGAGTAGTTGAATGGATAAGAAAACAAGACCTACATATACTGTGTACACGAGACCCACCTAAGGACAATGATTTACACAGAGCAAAAGTGAAGGTATGGAAAAAACATCTCATGCAAATAGAGATGAATAAAAAGCTGGTGTAACAATACTCTGTCTGACAAAATAGACTTCAAAGGCCATAGTAAGAGACAAAGAAGGGCACTACATAATACTTAAGGGTTCAGTCCAACTAAAGAATATAACTCATATAAACATATATGCATCCAATATAGGAGCACCTGAATATATAAGGAAAATCTTGGAGGAGTTTAAGAAAGAGATCACACCAATGCAGTTATTGTTAAGGGGATTTTTACACCCCTGTCAACAATAGATCTTCCAGACAAAAAATCAATGAGGCATTAGATTACACACTAGATCAAATGGGTTTAATTAATAACTACATAACATTTCCCCTCAAAGAAGCAAAGTATACATTTTTCTTAAACACACACTGATCATTCTCAAAGATAAACCACATGGTAGGACACAAAATAAGCCTTAACAAAGTCACAAAATTTAAAATCATATCAAACAATATTTTGCAGATTACAATAGCCTGAAACTGAAATTCAACAAATGGGTTAATATGAGATCAGGGAAGATATCAAAAAGTACCTGGAAATAAATCAAATTATACCCATAGCAACCTAAAACCTATGAGGCACAACAAAAGCAGTCCTGTAAGGAAAGTTCACATCATTACAGACCTACCTAAAGATGATAGGAAATTCTCATAATAACAACCTCACTCTACACATGAACTAGAAAAATAATAAATAAAGCCCAGAATGAATAGAAAGAAATAATCAAGATAGAGCAGAAATAAATGACATAGAGATTGAAAAAACAATTCAGAAGATCAGTGAATTCAGAAGCTGCTTACTTCATAAGATAAACAAAATTGACAAAACTTTAACCAGTCCTGGCTGGTGGCTCAGTGATTGGCACTGGCCTGCCAACTGAAGGTTACTGATTTGATTCCCAGCCAGGGCACATAAGCTAGATCTCCAGCCAAGTAACCAGAGGCAACCATACATTGATGTCTCTCTCTCTGTCTACCTTTCTCCCTTCCCATCTCTCTAAAAGATAATAAATAAAATTTCCAAAAAAAAAAAAAACCTTTAACGAGACTCATCAAGAAAGAGAGGAACTGGTTTTCCTGAGGCTTCTGGTCAAGTTGGGGGCATAGGTAAACACGCTTTTCCTCCTTGCATAACTACAGAAAATATTACAAATAGATTACGCAACAAATATCACCCTGAAGTGTAAGAAGATTGAGCTGTATGGTTGTCTGAGAACCAAGGATTTAAAGAATCCACATTCAGGGCTGGGGCTGCTGTTTCCCAGATGTGCTGTCTGTTGTGTGTTTCCCATCCTTTCTGGCAGCAAGTGGTCTGCTTATGAGACTCCAGAAGTAGCCTCAGGCTCAGGCTTGGGCAGGGTGAGAAGGTGCAGGCAGCCCATATTGCCAATACATTCACACACCTTTCCTGCCTGGCTGCTCCTCTTTGACCAGTGTTAGCATGAGTCTCATAATTATTATTTCCTATATTGCTGGGCAAATTAAGTTGATCATACTTTATTTCAAACCTGGCTCTTCTGATCCAAGATGGCAGAGGAAAAAGTGGAAGCTACACTAACTTCATCTCAGGACCAATCTAAAATTATAGCTAAATTGTAGAGAACTAATCAGAGAAAAGCCTTATAACCACAGACAGAAGAAACCACTTCACCATATCGTGACTAGTATGGAGTGCAAAGGAGACAGGAGAGATCTGGCTGGGCTCCCATGGGCAGCAGCTGAAGTGCTAAAGGGAAATTTCAGTGGCCAGGGTTTCCCCCTGAGAAGTGCAGAGTCTAAACCCCAAGCTGGGCTCCCTAGCCTATAGCACCAGAGCTGTAAAGGAACACAGATAACATTTAGCTGTGAAAAGCAGCAGGATTTCTGTCTGCCCAGGAGAGAGCTGGTGATGGCAGAGACCCTCTAAAAGGGCCAATGCACTAAATTACATTTGCAGCTACTAAACCTGGGCTCCAGCAGGAACAGGTCATAGTGGACTACAGACACTTGAGGAGAGTCTGGGATTTGTGGTCTGGAGAGAGACCTGGAACCCAATGCTGAGTCATTCCCCATGCTGCAGGAGTCATCTTGCTCAGGCAGAGCACTCCTCTCCACGCAGCATCAACCTAAGGGAAGGCAATAGCCCTGTCTGCAGGAATTACTCTGCCCTAACCTGTGGTGCTTAAGCCAGGCTGCTGATTATAGCTTGATCAGATTAACAACTGAAGGAGACAGCCACATACTGTGGCTCACTGTTAGTCGTACACAGGTTGCCTAGGGCCAGACTGGAACACCATCTTATAACCAAGGGCAGATCCAGAAATATAGGACAGTGGTAAACACTAGATTCTACTGAGATAAATTCTGTTGAGATTTTCTTCATGATTTATTTTCTTCCCTGCATAGCATTTTAACATTCATTTCTTGTCTTTCAAGTTTGTGCCTATTATGTCGCTAACTTTTATAGTTTATATCAAATCTCATATTTGGCTCCACCATGATCTTACACCAGTTTATCATCTTTTTCCTCTTCGTATTTTTGTTTTAAAATTTAGTTTTTCTCTAGCTATGACTTGTTTTCATTCCTCACCCTTACTATTTCTTCCCCATCCAGCCTATCAAAACCACTTTTATTGTCATTAGTCATCAATATTCTCTTTTTTTGTATTTTATTTTTTATTTCTCTTAACCTATCCAATATATTCTTGGAGCCCAGGATTTTATTTTATTGTATTGTTATTTTATTGATTATGCTGATCCATTTGTCCCAAATTCCTTTCCCTTTACTCCCCTCTACCTGGGAACCCCATTCCCTCCCACTGTCCAATCTGCCTTAGCTCATATCCATGGGTTGTGCATATAAGTTCTCTGATTTCACCCTTTCTTCTATTATTCTTAACTTCTTCCTGTCTATATTGTACCCACCAATTATATTTTCTGATCTCTGCACCATTTTTCCATTTCACCCCCTTCCCTCTCCCAGCTGATAACCCTCCCAATGATCTCCATAGTTTGTTTTTTGTTTTTATTTTTAAGGTTCTGTTATTGATAGCTTGAGTTTTTTTGTACTTTTAGTGTTCTTAATTTTGATCCTTTTAAAAAATAAGTCCCTTTAACATTTCATATAATAATGGCTTATTGGTGATGAACTCCTTTAGTTTTACCTTGTCTGGGAAACACTACTTGCCCTTCCATTCTTTTCATCACATTGAGTACTCCTTGCCAGGCCGTTCTTGCTTACAAAGTTTCTTTTGAAAAATCAGCTGACAGTCTTATAGGAACCCCTTTGTAGTAACTCTCTTCTCTTGCTGCTTATAAGATTCCCTCTTTGTCTTTAATCTTTGGCATTTTAATTATGATGTGCCTTGCTGTGGCCCTTTTTGGGTCCAGCTTGTTTGTGACTATCTGTGCCTCCTGGACTTGTATGTCTATTTCCTTTACAAATTTGGGGAGTTTTCCTTCATTGTTTTTTCACATAAATTTTCAGTTTTTTTGCTCTTCCTCTTCTCCTTCTGACACCCCTATAATTCAGGTGTTGGCATGTTTTAGTTTGTTATAGAGGTTCCTAAGCCTCTCGCCATTTTTTTCAATTCTTGTTTCCTCTTTCTATACTGGTTGACTGTTTATTTTTCCCCTTATGTTCCCAATTGTTGATTTGAACCCCTATTTTCCTTCCCTTTACCATTGTTTTCATGTGTATTTTCCTTCATTTCACTTAGCCTAGCCTTCACTTATTCCCTTCTGTGTTTACTGTACTAATCATATTTGTCAAGTCTGTGAGCATCTTAAACTGTGCATCTGTTAGGCTGGCTATCTCCTCATTTGTTAGATTGGCTATTTCTTCATCACCTAGTTCTCCTACTAGGACTTTGATCTATTCACACCCACCACTTTTTTTTCTTTTTCTTTTTCTTTTTCTTTTCTTTTTTTTTTTTTTTTTGAGCCATAGTTCTCTATCTCCTCAACCTGACAATGCTCTTTTGTTTGCCTCTGTATCTTAGGGAGAGCTGCCGTCTCTGTTATGTTACAAAGGGCAGAGCCTTAGGTATTTCTCAGTACAGACAACATGTGAAACAAGGGGTGGAGCTGTATGTGGGAGAAGTTCTAAGAGGGAACAATGTTGCTTGCTCAGCACTCCCCCTTCTTCCAGGCACTTCTTCTGCTTCCAGTATGGGACTGGCCCTGGCCATGGTTCCCAGAGTGGGTGGACCTGTGGATGTTTGGAGCATTGGGGCCTGCTTATAAGATTCTCTATTTATCTTTAATCTTTGGCATTTTAATAATGATGTGCCTTGGTATGATCCTCTTTTGGTCCAGCTTGTTTGTGACTATCTGTGCTTCCTGGACTTGTATGTCTATTTGCTTAGAGGCCCCAATGCCTCTAAGCAAACAGACTCTGCTGAGAGACCAGGAGTTTCTTTCTCCGCTCCAACTTCCACTGGTTTTCCCAGTTGGAAGCAATGTGGCTTTATTTTCCCCCTGACATTGGAACTGTGAGCTGTGCTGTCTGGTCTGGTGCCAGGAGCATTCTATAGGTGCTTTTTTTTTTTTTTTTTTGAGTGCATTTTCTGTTGATTGGTCATGGTCTCTGTTCCACTGCACCTGTGCAGCTGCCATGCTGCCAACCTGGGCAGTGCCAAACAGGGTACCACCAAACCGTGCTGCCAAACTGCTCCACCAAACCATGCCTTCTCTGTCCTTCCTCCACCCCTTCTACTTGTCTGGATGAGTATTTCTTCATTATATCTTTTTTGTGTTGGACTTCCTTGCAGTTCAATATTCTGGAATTTGTGTTTGTTTATAGTTTTGAGGTAGATGTATCCATCATTGTTTGTGGAGGGAGATGTAGTATGTCTACCTACACATCCATCTTGGATTTGAAGCCCAGTCATCAACATTCTGTATTCCATTTTAAAAATACCCTTATTCTTTCCACTTATCAATCCTTGCTCATTGTGCATGGATATGGTGGTGGTTGTTGCATTTCTTCAATTTTATTTCTAGATCATCACTACTTTTGTATTTCAAATCTCAACTTTCACTGTTCCCCTCTCCTACTTTATTTTGCCTCCTCCTGCCCTTTCTTTTTTGTTTGTTTTAGTTTCATTTTTCCCTGTCTTAGCCTGGCTTTCATTCCTCACTCTTAGCATTCCTTCTACCTCTATCCTTTCAAAATAAGTTGTCTTTCCTTGATGTGTCTCTTAAGCTTTCCCTTCTTTCTTTTTCTTCTCTTATTTCTATCCCATGTATATTAATCTTTGCTCATTTGTTGACAGTGTTGTGGTGGATATTTTTATCCAGTTTGGCTCCTTTTCTCTCTCTCTCAATATATATGCATAATTTAATTCTGTTTAAGCCTAATACTGTACAATTCCCTTATGTTACTCCATTCTACCTTCTCCATTTTTAATTTATGATATAAATTTTACTTTCTCTCTTTGCCTTGTCTCTATTCCCTACTATTATCATTGCCTCTCCCTCTACCCTCTCAAAATAATTTTTCTTTCATTTAGTCATCTCATATCCATTTTTCCTTCCTTATAATAGTCTTAATCTCTTTACACTTTTATTAATATTGGCTTGTTGTGTTTGAGGGATTTTGTGGGTTTGTTTCCTGGGCTGTTTGGTTTTGTTCTGGCAGCACCTGTACAACAGTATGCAAGTCATGGTGGGCAGCATGACTCTCAGCTTCAGGGAAGGACCCACAAAGAATGACCCAACAACCAAAACATATTACAACCAGAGAGCTCACATAAACATCATAAAGGGCATCCCAAGAGTATCATGTTCAGGAGATCAAGAAGATTGCACCACTGAACCTCATATTTCTCCTACCACAGAAGGTCACACCATGAAGAAAGGAATTCAAAGCAGATCAACCTAAGAAGCAGAAAGAAACAAGGAGAGTCACCTAAAATGGGGAGACAAACAACCCCCAATTGAAAGTAAAAGAGGAATCCTCAGATATAATGCTAAATGAAATAGCAGCAAGCAAACTATCAGACATTGAATTCAAAATAATGGTTAGTAGGATGGTCAGTGAACTAATAATTACAAGGAACATACTGCAAGCTACACCATACTACTACGAATAAGGACATAGAAATTATCAATAAGAATCAGGAAGAACTGAAGAATACAATATCTGAAGTGAAGAACACACTAGAAAAAAAAAAAGCAGGTTAGATGAAGCAGAGAATAGAATCAGTGAGTTGTAGGAAAAGGTAGAAAAAAATCCCCAGACAGAGCAACAAAATGAAAAAAGACTAAAAAATAATAAAGAAGCTAAAAGAGAGCAGCAGGACAACATGTAAAATAATAATATCCATATCATAGGCATACCAGAGAAGAAGAGGACCAAGGGATAGAAAACCTTGAAAAAGTAATGACAGAATACTTCCCTAATTTAAGATAGAAAAGACACACAAGCCAGGAAGCACAGAGGGTCCCAATCAAGATGAACCCAAAGAAGCCAATCCAAGACATTTAATTAAAATGGAAAAAGTCAAAGATAAAAAGAATCTTAAAGGAGCAAGGGGGAAACAGCTCATAATATATGAGGATACTCTGATAAGGCTCTCAGCTGATTACTCAACAGGAGCACTATAAGACAAAGGCAATGGCAATAAATATTTCAAGTAATGAATAACAAAAGCCTGCAACCAAGACAACTCTACCCAGCAAGGCTCTCATTTAAAATGGAATGCAAAATAAGGTGTTTTCCACACACCCCCTAAAAAAAGGTGGGGGGAGCTAAAATAATACATCTCCACCAAACCATCATTGCAAGAGAATGAAAGGGACTGCTTTAAGAAAATGAAGAAAAGAGGGGGGCACAGGTACAAAGGGGGAAAATGAATAAGTACCTATCGATAACAAACTTGAATATAAATAGATTAAGTGTTTCAGTCAAAAGACAGGGTATCTGAATTGATAAGAAAACATGACCCACATATATGTTGTCTACAAGAGACCCACCTTGACAAAAGATTGACACAGACTGAAAGTGAAGATATAGAAAAAATATTTCAAGCAAACTGATATGAAAAGATGGTGGGGTAGCAATACTTATATCAGACAAAATAGATTTCAAAACAAAGGCCATAAAAAGAGACAAAGAAGGACACTGAATAAATACTTAAGGGGATAATCCATCGAGAACATATAACCCTTGTAAATATATATGCACCCACACAAGGATACTCAAATATATAATGAAGATCATTGAGGACTTCAAGAAAGATATTGACAGCAACACACTCATAGTAGGGGATTTTAATACCCTGTTGTCAACAATGGGTAGATTTTCCACACAAAGAATCAAGGATATTGTGGCACTGAGGAACACTCTAGATCAAATTGACTTAATTGATATATACAGACTTATATCCCAAAGAAACAAAATATACATTATTTTCAAATGAATATGGAGCATTTTCAAAGATAGATCACATGATAGGACACAAAACCAGCCTCAACAAATGCAAAAACATTGAAATCATATCAAGCATCTCCTTCAATCACAAGGGCTAGAGCCAACCACAAAGAAAGAACTCAAAAATATTCAAATTTGTGGAGACTGAATGACATACTATTAAATAATGAATTGATTAACAATGAGATTAAAGAAGAAATCAGAAAGTTTCTGGAAGCAAATGAAAATGAACACACAACAGCCCAAAACCTATAGGGTACAGTGAAGGCCATCCTAAGAGGGAAGTACATAGCAATATGGCCTACCAAAAATGATAGAAAAGTCCCAATGAAACAACCTAATTCTATATACCTACAAGAACTAGAGGAACAACAATAAACAAAGCCTAGAAATCATAGAAAGAAGGAAATAAGACCAGAGCAGATTTAAATGGCATAGAGACTAAAAGAACAATTCGTTGGGTCAGCAAATAAGGACAGGGTTCATTGAAAAGATAAATAAAATTGACAAGTCTTTAACCAGATTCATCATGAAAAGGGAGGACCAAATAAATAAATTCAGAAATGAGAGAGGAGAAATTACAACTGATAACAGAAAAATAAAAACAACTAGAAGAAATTGCTACAAATAACTTATGACAAGAAAGTTGACAACCTGAGTGAAATGGAAAGTTTCTAGAAACATATAATCTTCCAAAACTGAATGAAAAAAAGCAGAAAGCCTGAATAGACCCATAACAACTAATGAAATTAAAGCAGTAAAAACAAAACAAAACAAAACAAAAAACCCTCCAAGCACCCAAAAGCTCTGGACCAGATGGCTTCACAGGTGAATTTTATCATTTAGGGAAAAGCTAAGTCCTATCCTTCTTAAACTATTTCAAAAAATTAGGACAGAGGAAATATTCCCATACTTTTTGTGAGACTAGTATTATTGTAATTCCAAAACCAGGTAAAGGCACAACAAAGACAGAAAACTACAGGCCAATATCATTTATGAACATAGATGCTAAAATCCTCAACAAAATATTGGCAAATCAGATCCAGCAATACATTAAATAGATCATTCACCATGATCAAACGGGATTCATCCCAGGGATGCAAGAATGGTATAATAATCACAAATCAATAGACATAATACACCACATAAACAAAAATCACATGATCATATCAATAGATGTAGAAAAAGCACTTTGTAAAACCCAGCACCTATCTATGATAAAAAACAAAAACAAAACACTCAGTGAAGTGGGAATAGAGGGAGCAAACTCTTAGTGGCTGCTAGTCTGTTTGGCAAGGCCCAGCTAGCAGAAAAGGGCTTTTGGCAAGGCCAGGCCTAGTGCCAGGTGGACCCAGAACGGACACCATGTATAGGGAGTCAGCCCAGTGTGTTTACCCCATAGCCCATCAAGCATGGAAAGCAGAGAGTGAGCCATGCCTTGTTCCCTGTGGCTAGCTTAGCTTCCTGGTTTCAGTTGAGCAGTTGCCAGTAATACCTGCATATAAGCTTAGTGTGATTAATAAATGGGACTTGTGGCTTGGGCGAGCCTCCCAACCCCAACTTTGTCTCTTCTCTCTTTCTTGCATCCTTCACCATCTAAACCTGGTGCGTAAGCCAGGGACGGCTGGTCCCTCACAGCAAACTTTAACATAATAAAGGCCATATATGATAAATCTACTGCCAACATCATACTCAATGAGCAAAAACTAATAAGATTTCCCTTAAGATTAGGAATAAAACAGGGGTGTCCACTATTACCTCTCTCATTCAACATAGTACTGGAAGTCCTAGTCACAGTGATCAGACAACAAGAAGAAATAAAAGACATCTAAATTAGAAAAGAAGTAAAACTCATTCTCAGATGACATGATAGTGTAAATAGAAAACCCTAAATGTTCCACATGAAAACTACTTGACCTCATAAATTAATTCAGCAAAGTAGCAGATACAAACTTAATATTCAGAAATCTATGGCATTTTTATACACTAATAATGAATTATTAGAAAGAGAAACTAAGAAAATATCCCATTTACCATTGCAACAAGAATACAAAGTACCTAGACATAAATTTAACCAAGGAGGTAAAAGGTCTGTTTAGGAAACTATAGGACACTGAAGAAAGAAATTGAGGAAAATAAAAATAAATGGAAGCATATACCATGTTCATGGATTGGAAGAATTAATATCATTAAAAGGTCCATACTTTCCCCAGCCAGGGCACATAACAAGACTGGAAACCAGGTCTCCAGTCAGGTCTGTGGCTGGAGGCAGGTGAAATGCAACCATACACTGATGTCTCTCTCCTTCTCTGCCTCTCTTCCTTCCCCTCTTTCTAAAAATAATGAAATAGAATCTTTTAAAAAAATTTTAAAAAGTCCATACTACCCAAAGCAATCTATAGATTCAGTGCAATTCCAATTTAGATTCCAATGGCATATTTCACAGATCTAGAACAAATATTCCAAAAATTTATATGGAACCAAAAATGACCTGAGTAGCCTCAGCAATCTGGTGAAAGAAGAACAAATTTGGAGGGATCATATTAACTGATATCAAACTATACTGCAAGGCCATTGTAATCAAAATGATTGGGTACTGGCATAAAAACAGACACATACATCAATAAAACAGAATAGAGAATCCAGAAATAAACGCATGTCTCTGTGATCAATTAATATTTGATAATGGGGGCAGGAGCATAAAATGGAGTAAAAATAGCCTCTTCAATAAATGGTGTTGGTTGGGAGAACTGGGTGGGTTCATGTATAAAAATGAAATTAGATTATTACTATTTTTTTAAAAATAAATATTTTATTTATTTTGCTATTACAGTTGTTCCAATTTTCCCCCCTTTGGCACCCTCCACCCAGTACCACATTCTCTCCAGCAATGCCCCCCTTAGTTCATGTTCATGAGTCATGCATATAAGTTCTTTGGCTTCTCTATTTCCTTTATTCTTCTTAACATGCCCCTGTCTATTCTGTAACCAGCAATGTGTACTTTTATTTTTCCCCCTTCCACATCTAGAAAATTCACCATTTAATTACTGCCTTCTGTCAGCTTCTCAAATGATATTAATGCAAAGTTTCCTTTTCATTATTCCAAAATGCTTATGTTAATTCATTTGTTTAAAGAATTACTCTTTTAAGTAATATGAGTTGCAATATTACCAAACACATGCAAAAATACATTTATACCCATACATATTTTTACGCATATTTAAAATACATACTGGATTTTGAAGAGTTAATGTAAAAAATTTAAAATATGCCAATAGCTTACATAATTATTACATGTTAAATGACAGTATTTTAGATATATTGTAGCAAGATTAAGCAGTTTTTTCTTCTTTAAAACTTATTTTACTCTGGAATGGTATTTTTGTGAAATATATCACAGAAATGGAGTATTGCAGAATTCACTTTTGTGAAAGTTGTCCTAAAGACAGTGCCAAACCCATAGTAAAAAATGAATTTGGTTTTTAAGTCATTTCCTCCCACCTTCAATAATACAACTCAACTTTATTTTAAGCTACTGGAACTACAACTTATTCTTTTTGGAGTTTTCTATCTTAAATAGTTTATTTAATTATTTATTTAGGCTGTGCACAGGTCTTACTTCTTTCAATACCCTCTCTTTTCCCTCTACATGTGTTTTACAAGTTGAAGCCTTCAGCAATAATGGCACTTGCAGTGCTCAGCTGGTCCCCAGAGTAGAAATTATTATGTCTATTAAGTTGAGGTCAAAAATAAAAAGCCCTAGGATTTGAATAATTTTGTAGAATAGTATTCTAGCTATTTTTTGAACTTGTGGTTGACTTCCTATGTGGTCCCAAACTAACCCCTGAACTATTTAAGAGTCAGTTAAAGTAGATATTAGGTATGTTCACATTTCAATAATAAAGTTTACTATAGCATTTATTCCTTTTCCCAAGCATCCCCAGTTTGGGGGCCTTCATAACTGGAAATATATATTTTCATGATTTAGTTGAAAGGAATCTCATCTAATTTACATGCTAATATGAGAATATATATTATCTATGTACACAAATCATATAGTTTAGTAGTTTGCAACTTCCATCCAAATTGGTCTTCATTCTCAGCATCTTTTCTAACCTAAAGATTGACTGATTTCACAACACACCCGTGATCAGTTGGCTGCTATTTAAAACATAACTTGCTAACAAAATCTATATACTACACACCCACAAATAAGCACATATTTTTTTTTTTTGTATGATAAAGAATTTTATTTCTTTTATTCTTAGAAAGAGGGGAAGGGAGAGAGGCAGAGAGGGAGAGAGACATCAATGTATGGTTGTGTTTCACCTGCCTCCAGCCACAGACCTGACTGGAGACCTGGCTTACAACCTGGTTATGTGCCCTGGCTGGGGAATCGAACCTGCAACCTTTGGGTTTGCAGGCCGGCGCCTTAACCACTGTGCTACCAGCCAGGGCTGAGCACATATTTTTATAACAGTGAATAAGAAAGAGAGCATGTCTTCTATGTAATAGACATCCACATTTTCTTACCTTTTTTAAAAAAAAAAGATTTTATTTTATTATTTTTAGAAAGAGGGGAAGGGAGAGAGGCAAAGAGGGAGAGAGACATCAATGTATGGTTGCATTTCACCTGTCTCCAGCCACAGACCTGACTGGAGACCTGGCTTGCAACCTGGTTATGTGCCCTGGCTGGGGAATCGAACCTGCGACCTTTGGGTTTGCAAGGCCGGCACTTTATCCACTGTGCTACCAGCCAGGGCGACACATTTTCTTACTTTTTTCTTCTTCCTTAACTACGTTATATTTTTCTGATTTATTGCAAGTAACCTGATTTTCCCATATTGTGAAGTGATTCTAAGAAAACTTAACCTGCAGTAATGCAGATACAATATACAAAATTGTACCTTATTTAGTAAAATCTATTTATTACAAGATCACTTTAAAGCATTCATAAGTTTAAGTTGGTTCTTATCCATTCAGCTGCCCTATGTCTTTTGACTGATGTATTTAATCCACTTACCTTTGTACCTGTGTTCCTGTCAGTCTGTTTCTTCATCTTAAAGCAGACCCTTTAGCATCTCTTACAATGCTGGTTTGGTGGAGATGTATTCTTTTAGACTCCTTTTATCTGGGAAGCTCCTTATTTCACTTTGTCATTTTGAATGACAGCCTTGCTGGATAGGGTATTCTAGGTTGCAGGCCTTTGTTTTTCATTGCTTGATATATTTTTTGCCATTCCCTTCTGGCTTGTTATGTTTCTGTTGAGAAATCAGCTGATAACCTTATGGGAGCCCCCTTGTATATTATTAGCTGTGTGTCTCTTGCTGCTTTTAGGATTCTCTCCTTGTCTTTGAAATTTGTCATTTTCGTGATGATGTGTCTTGGAGTGGGCCTGTTTGAGTTCATCTGCCTTGGGACCCTCTGTGCTTCCTGAGTTTGCATGACATTTTCTCTCCTTAAGTTAGGGAAGTTTTCTGTCATTACTTTTTAAAGAGGTTTTCCATCCCTTGCTCCTCCTCTTCTTCTGGTATCCCTATGATATGGATGTTATTACATTTCATGTTGTCCTGCAGCTCTCTTAAAACATCTTCATTCCTTTTCAGTCTTTTTTTCATTTTGTTGCACTGTCTGGGGATTTAAAAAAAAATATTTTATTTCGTTATTTTTAGAAAAAGGGAAAGGGAGAGAGGCAGAGAGGGAGAGAGACATTAATGTATGGTTGCTTTTCACCTGCCTCCAGCCACAGACCTAACTGGAAACCTGGTGTGCAGAGCACCATATGTGCTCTGGCTGGGGAATCGAACCTGTGACATTTGGGTTTGCAGGCTGGCACCTTATCCACTGTGCTACCAGCCAGGGAAGGAATTTTTTTATACGTTGACCTCCAGCTCGCTGATCTGATCTTTTGCATTCTCTAGCCTGCTTTTGATTCATTCTACTGTGTTCTTCAATTCAGAAATCGTATTCTTCATTTCCTCCTGGCCCTTATTGATGGTGTCTATGTCCTTTTTAATGCTGCTGTAGTTCTCAGTAAGTTCCTTGTAGCTTCCCTGGAGTTTGTCGTAGTTCCCCTAGAGTTGTTTGTAGTTTTCTTTGAACTCGCTGAGCTCATTGAGCTTCTCTATCATCATTTTGAATTCCATGTCTGATAGTGTGCTTGCCTCTATTTCATTTTGCACTCTTCCTGGGGATTCCTCCCTTTCATTTGCTGAGGGTTTATTTCTTTGTCTCCCCATTTTAGGTGGCTCTTGTCTGATTCTTTGATTGGTCCACTTTGACTTTACTGTCCAAGTGGTGTGACCTTCTGTGGTGTAGCGGTGCACTTTTTTTTACTTCCTGTATTTGTGCTTGATGATGTCAGCTTGTATCCCAGTCTTGGCCTACTTAGCCAGTTGGAGACTACCTGAGATCCACTGTCTTTGTCTCCTTTAGTTGTTAATCCAATCCATCTTTGATCAATTGTCAGGTTTAGGTACCTCTGAGCAGGGTACATAAATTCAGTTGTTAATCCTATCAACCTGTGATCTGAGGTCAGGTTTAGGCACTGACTGCTGAGGAGGGTGGATTAATTCCTATGGATGGGGCCAGGGCTTTCTTTCAGGCTCCCGCCCTTTGTAGAAGAGTGGTCTGCTGGCTGTATGGGGGATGGTTTAGCACTGGACTCACCGGTTTCTCCCTCAACTCTTTCCCTAAAACCCCTGACCCAAACCCTCCTTAAGTGCCTCTAGTCCACTCTGCCCTTTCTTTGGTGCAGCCCAGGGTAGGTGGGTGCCTCCATATTTTCGTTCATGGTTCCTTTAAGAATTCAGTCTCTGTCAAGCCAGCTAAACCTGGCTGCTTTTTGCTTTTCACAGCTGGATGCTGTTCTACTCTCAGCTGTGTTGCTGTAGGCTGGGAAGCCCAGTTGTGGGTGTAGATCCCACCCTTCTCGGGTGGAACTCCCAGCTACTGAGATGTTTCTCTGTCCCTTCAGCTGCCGCCCGTGAGAGTCCTCCAGCCCTCTCATGTCTCTGCACTTCCTACCTGTCATGTTGTGATGAATCAGCTCTTCTGTTCTGTCCCTGGTAATAAGGCTTCTCTGCAGTTGGTGTTCTATTGGTTAGAAATCTATTTGGTATGATTTCTCCCCAATTAAGTTGTAATTCCAGTTTGGTGTTGGGAGGAGATTGGATTAGCCCCACTTACTCCTCTGCCATCTTGGTTCTTGATGGCTAGATTACTATCTAATACCATACAACAAATACCATAAAAATCCTAATGGAAAACACAGGCAGAAATTTTTGGTTGCCTTGTGTTGCAGTATTTTTGGTGATATATCTCCTTGGGCAAGGGATAAAGGAAAAATAAAGAAATGGGATTATATCAAATTAAAAAGTTTCTGCACAGCTGAAAGGCCCATAATCAAACTAAAAAGGAAACCACCTGTATGGGAAAATGTATTTGCCAGCAATACATTGCATAAGGGTTTAATCCCAAAATATACAAAGAACTTATATAGCTAAACACCAGGAAGACAAACAATCTAATTAAAAAATGGGCAAAGGCCAATTTTTTTTTTTAGCATTTTATGTTTTGTGTAACCTGTTCTTTCTCACGTGCTATGACATTTTAATGAGAAACAAACAAAAAAAAATATGATTATCTTATTTGTTTTCTAAGTGCTGAGAAGGATGTCTTTACAGTTGGTGCTTCCATTGGAATTTTCCTCCATCTTCTGTGGTACCTATACTGAGTTGTGTGCAGTTCATATCAAGATGGGCCTATAGGAGGAGTTTCATTGATGTGTTTTCCCTCCAAATGAAATGCTGAAGAAAAGAGGGAGAAAAGTGACTCCCCCAGAGGGTACCTAAGGCAGACCTATACTAGTCCCAAAAGATAACTACATGGGAATGTTGATTAGGAGCAGCGCTGTCTGAACGATGGTTTTCCTTCAGCTTCCTCTGACTTCTCTTTATGGGCCTCTGGTTGTGTGATTCGTCATTTTCCTAGAGCACCTCTCTTCCGTATTTTCTGTAACTAAACTGATGCCTAAGAAGGGAACCAGGAACATCACTATGTGGGAGAAGGTAACTGGTTTGCGGGAAAGTGTGAGGGTGCAGGGCCTGTTGGTGCTGACATCCTACCAAAAGTTGCCTTTACAAACCAATCAACCAATCAACCAACCAACCAACCAGCCTTCTGTCCTTTGCTGAGTTCTTGCTGA
>PVIW01000628.1:0-279699 GCA_004026585.1 Noctilio leporinus
TTACGGGACAATAATGAGCAATACTAACAACAAGCAAAACAGAACCAAGTGTATGAATACAAGGAATAGGCCTGCAGTGGTCAGGGGGAAAGGGGTTGGGGGGAGGGGGGAGGCAGAGGGAAAGAAGGGGAGCAGCTTAGACAAGAACCTAGTATAAAGGAACCATGGACATGGACAACTGGTGGGATTGACTTTGGGGCGAAAGGGTGGGTGGGGAGGGGGACACAGGGGAGCAAAAAAGGGATGGATGTAATACAACAACAATAAAAAAAAAAAAAAAAAAAGAATAGAATGGTTAACTCTACAAACTTTCCCCACCCCTTCAAAAGTGACTAGAACCAGTTTCAAGGATAAATGACCCTCACACAAGATCAGAAGGACCTCATGTTTGGTTTAAAGTACTGGGATCACTGTCTTGTAATTCCTAACAATTTTTAAGTTATTTTTTTAATTTAATTTTATTATTTTTATTATTTCTAGAAAGAGAGGGAGAGAGGCAGAGAGGGAGAGAAACATCAATGTATGGTTGCCTTTCACCTGCCTCCAGCTAAGGACCTGGCTGGAGACCTGGCTTGCAACCTGGTTATGTGCCCTGGCTGGGAATCAAACCAGCGACCTTTGGGTTTGCAGGCCGGCGCCTTATCCACCCTAAACAATTTTTAAACGAGAGAATCTGCAAATCGTGTAGCTGGTCTTGCCTGTGCGACTGTGTCTTTAGAAAGAGCACTCACTCCACTACTGAAAACCCAAAGGTGTCTATCATCATCAAGCATTGCTAAATGTGACCTGAGTCTGTTTTGCCATATCAACTGAGGGCTCTTTAATTCTCTATTTGTACATCTTACCATCCCATTTGCTTCCTTTCAGGCAGAGGTAAAACTGTCTGTGTCGATGTATGAGTCATTCACATAAAAACAAACCTCAAGTTAAGGACACAGAACGGATGGGCCCAGGTCTATCAGCAGCAGCAAATGCGGGGAGAGAAGGAGCGGACCACGTCCCAACACGCCCTTCTGCTCGCGACCCTGCCATCATGTCCCAGAAGACAGAGGAAGGGAGAGAGTCCTGTGCGTCCACCCGCCTGCACTGCCGCTGCTCCTCCCTGGCCCAGGAAGCACCAGTTTAAAAAGCACAGGGAACCGGTATCACAGGAGAAACAACCAGTTTCTTAACAATCCCAAATTACACACGCAGGACCCTTCCCCCAGCAACTAACTGCCTGACTCATATCCTGCATAAACAGCATCCGTAACAGCTGGTAAGGCAGACATATGTCCAAGTTAAAGACAAGTGTATTTTATATGCACGTGAACATGAACTTACCATCCAGTAAAGCTTCACAACATACTTCCCATAGCTATTAAACAAAGGCATGTGACCCTTCACAGCCTTGCACAGAGAATATATGTGTTCCCAGGGCTTCCAGGCAAGAAGGGGGGGTTCCCCGGTGTTCCCTTTGAAGTAATTGCTCAAGATGCCCCCGTTTAGTATCTTCCACACGGCATAGATTTCGCTGATAATCCATCGCATCAGCTAGAGACAAAAAACGACCAGTGTTACTTTTCTGTTGTTGCCCCTGTAATTTGAGGGGGAGGGGGGTCAGTTGAAAGCCCACTTCCAATAGTAATGCTAAATTCTATAGGTAATGTGTTCCACAATTTGATTTCTGACTTGCAGAATAAAGCCATAGGCCTTGCTTCTGTTTTTAGGAAATATTGTTATAGTACAAGCTAAAAAGTGTAACATTAAACATACTCTTAGCTAAGAGCTGTCTTCCACAGTAAACTGTCAAAAAGTTCCATTGGATATTGGCCTTTATTTGAATTCTGTGTGTGTGTGTGTGTGTGAGAGAGAGAGAGAGAGCTTCTGAGAACAAGGAGTTACTTTGGCATTAACTCACAAATGAGGGAACTACTCTTCTATAAATGTTGAGAATTTTAAGAAAAGGATCATCTTTTTTTTGTCAACAGGACCAATTAGACGAGGAACGAGATGTGAAAAAAAGTTAAAATTGCACACACACTGAAAATACCATAGATTATTTTATACTTTTCTTTCCTTGAAAAATAAAAAGGCTAAAGTCTATACATGTTTAGGATTCATAAATTTGAAGATACTTGTGTGATAACATTGGTTAAGCTATTGAACAGAAGAAAGACAGGAGGTTTGAATCAATAGTGACTATGCTCCACTCCTCAACTGATCTTAAAAGAAAGGAATCAAAAGTCCCCTGTGTCTGAAATAACTGCCTTAGGGAAGTGGAACAAGCGTGTTTCTGACGGATAAAAGCCAGGGTGGGGAAGTGCACTGCCACAGGAAGCGGGCCTGCTGTGCTGAGTATCCGTCTGGTTCAGAGTGGCGTATTGCAATCAAACTGAATGCCTTGATTTCCCCCACTTTAGCAAATCGAACGGCATTAACAGCCTATTCTTACAGAGCGGCTGTAGGTCATTTGCTGCGCACAGGCGGCTTACCTGCAGGAGAAATGCCTAAATTGGGCCATGCCAGCTTCCGGGGCAGAAGAAGGGTACAGGCCTGCTGACACTAAACTTTGCCTGCAATTTGCACCTAAAATCAAAGGGGCTTCTCTTTCCCTCTGGGAGCCTGGTGTATTCCAGGCTCAGTTCAACCAAAACTTAGAGGTGGGCAAGGAAGAAAGGAAACGGGATTGTTTAAGTGCCTCCGAAGGCACTTCACAATGGGGCTTTAGTTCACACTTCCCTACATACCTCACTGCACAGTAAATGTTCATTTACGGAAAACAAGTCAAACAGGATTTCATTCTTCACAACTACTGGAGTCTGAAATAAAACATTTGCAAAAGAGATTATTCTTTAAAGTAAAGGAATACGTAACTCATGGGCTGCATACAGGCCAAACCTTACTTCAGGTCTCACAACGAGAAATTGGAAGAGATAAAAAAGTAAGTACATCATTCCTGTTACAGGTGTGGGTAACATTAAGTTAATAATATAATCCCTATAAAACACAATATTTTAACATACACATAAAATGTTATGAGATATAATATATTCAGATAAACTTAGCATCCATGAACCGAGAGTTTAAACTTGTGATTTGAAATTTAAATTAACCACCCAAGTTAAAACTTATGCTCAGTTAACATCTGGTAGCTGAAAAATATGTCTTCGTCTTGGATATAAAAATATTAACTGTGACAGCTTTTTAAATTCTTGCCCAACTTCAAATCTTAGGTTTTTAGAAAATTAATTTCATGGTCATTATTTAATTAGTATTATCAATAGTTGCTTTTATATATTTTGTCCAGTAAGAAATAAACACAATATGGAAAAACTATGACTTGTAATTATTTTTAAAAATTAATTATTCAGCCTTAATAAAAAAATGAAATAATGCCATTTGTGATAGCATGAATGGACCTTGAGAATATTATGCTGAATGAAATAAGTCATACATGAATATAAAACTGTAACTCATAGAGACAAAGTGTGACAGTTACTAAATGGAAGAGAGTTGAGGGTAGTAAAGGGAAAAAAATGTGGCTGAATAAATGATGATGAAAGACGATTTGACTGTGGGTGGTGGGCACACAATGCAATATACAGATGATTATCATAGAAATATACACTTGAAAACCTAATAATCTTATTAATCAATGTCATCTCAATAAATGTGATTAAAAAATTAATTTCAATTCATATCAAACTTATATTTAAGCTTATAAAATTAACATAAACTGATTTTGATTATTGAAAAAGACTTTTATGAAAACTAATACCATCAGTTACTCTAAATTATCTACACCTAGCATCTTGAAAATTTCATGAAATATTTTTATGTCTGAGAAAAATGTACCTAAAACAACCTTAAAGGTCTGAATTGACCCTTATGTTCATATTTTAGAAACATTGCAAGTTATTTAATTATTTATTTGTCAAATTACAATGTCATGCTTCTAAAATGCCCGTACCTTTCCACAAATATCCATGTTTATTAAAATTGATTAACTAAATATTAATTACAATTGATCATAATTAATCAGTTAATTCATTAATTATAGATTACATAAGTATTGGATACCTAAAGTTTGAAGGGTTAGACCTCATATCACATGCTGACAAATGAAATGGAGGAGCTAACAGTTTTGTAAAGGATGCAAATACTAAGACAGAGGTTTCTCTGGTGGTATTTTAGCATCTCTGTTCCCTGTGCCTATACCTGAGGCAAGAGAAATCTTTAGATATCTTACATCTGTTCGGTATAATCTGCACTCAAGGGCTTGGGCCACCAATATCTGGTTCTTAGGAATGAACAGACCTGCTTAGTCACTCTTTGATCCAGGCTTGTTAACCTTCTTGGCTAGAATGGCTCATGTTGACTCTGATATCTTAAACCCAGGCTTTTAGTTTGGAAATAATTTAGCTACCCTCTGACTTAAAAGATGTCATCTGACTTCATCTTTTGCTTAGAGTTATTCTGGGGTATGTCTCTAGGCGGTAGTATGCCTTTTAAATTGTGGGTGGCAATTTATTTACTGATTCATGAAATCATTTTAATGAGTCAGGAATATATATATATATTATTGTCAGAACTCTATTTATCTATCAATCTATCTATGGATAGAATAGTTTAGACTAGAGTAAGTCTTACATAGAAAGGTCATTACTATTTTGCAAAATTTTTGTCTAAACTTTATTTATATCTATATTTGAGTCTCAAAGTAAAATGCATTTATCAGGGTGGACCTAACCATTAAAACTTGAAAAATGCCATCCTAAGACTTTCTTACATAGCTAGACTTTCAGTCTGGCTGTTCTGGTTCATTCATCAACAGGATGGATCAAGACGAGGAGTCAGTGCACAGGGGCATGCAGGTAGATGGATGACAGTATCATGATAAATATTAGTGGAAGGATCATCAACAATGATTGTTTATTTTTAGTATAAATGTATCTCTCAGAACTGTGTTAAGCTAAAAAGAAAAAATATGGTTTATAAAACGTTTCTACTTATTCAAATTATAACACTCCCATTTTATGGAATTCATATTCTTTAATTAAGCAGAGTTTGAATATTATTAATGATACACTGATATTAAGTGCATCATATTAACATTATAAATTTGTATCATTTATGTCAATATTACCTAACATTGTAAGTTAAAGGTATGCTTCATGTATATTTGATCTCTTGTATTTAAAATGTCTTATAAGTAGATATTCCATAAATACTCTGATGAACAGAGATGTGTATTTTCTTACTTTAGTGAATATTTTTCAACTTAGGATTACCTGTCTTTCTCAACTAGTAACAGTGATTGAAAAATATGGTGGATAAATTGTGGGTTTTTTTGCATTGGTAGCAGTGCTTATAAAGGATAAAATTTTTAGGAATAAAAATCACTTTGTGTAGAAACAGGGATTCAATAGGTTCTATACTGGCTAATAGTAACTTATTAAGCCTACTGATTTTCTATGCATTAAATGAAAATAATAAATGATCCAAGAAGGGACAAAAAGTACTTGTAAAGCCCTTGGAAACACCAAATATACATATTTAAGTGAGCATAAGTATCAGGGAGATAGACCAGTGGGTCTAAAGTTTTAATGTACGTAAGTGCTATTTAAAATGAAAGTTTCTCAGGTGATGTCTCAGCCAGTGTGATTCAAGTGGAGGGGCAGAGGCCCAGGAATGAAGGTGGTACTTAGAAAATGCTTCAACAATCCCTGAAGTAGAGAGATTCTAGTGCAAATCTCTGGACTCGAAAATTAATACTAATAAACACTAAAGTAACCAGACCTTCAGGCTATGTAAGTTCCTGCTAAATAACAGGAAGGAAGAAGTCTGTCATAAATTAAAGAAGAGTTTCTTACATTTTAGTCTACAGTTTGACATATGGAGAGAAGAAAAAGAAAATCTGAGGCCCTACATAAAATGTCAATATGCTTTTGGAGGGCAGTATAAGAAATATTAAAATGTAAGGATAAATTGTTATCACTGAATTCCATAGGAAAATTGCCCTACATTGTTTAAAAATGCAAATTTTCATAATTAGCCTATTATACCTCATTGTTTATACACACACACACACACACACACACACACACACACACATATATATATAGTTTAATAATAAAAATATGTCTTACCCGATTAATTACAAAATCCTGTGGACGTTTCCAGGAATAAATTTTCAGTGATGGTGGTAGCTCAATCTTGCCTTCAGGGTCTTCAAAATAATGCTACAAAGATATATATTGAGTTTTATCCCCATGTGGTTTTATTAAAATAAAAACAATTCAATCTTCATAAAATTAATAAATAGGGTTTTATAGAGAAGTGTGTGTGTGTGTGTGTGTGTGTGTGTGTGTATGTTTTGACCTTTACAAGAAATAACATGAAAAGTTCTAGGAGTACAAAGTGCTCAAAAAATATGAACTATCTATACAGAGGAGAAAAGGTAATTATATTTCACCAGAGTGAATAGGGATGGGGAAAAATAATTTGTGTTTTTCATAGTAATCACTTTTTCACCCCAATGCTAGTGTGTCTTGAGAAATGGGTTATATTTAAGGGCATTGTCTAAGCTTTACGCTAAGTTTTTATGTGTATCTGGAATATGTGGTTTGTTCTCACATCTAAAACACTGGAAGGAATACTCTGGTAAAGACAAAGATAATATGAACATCTAGTCAAAATGATCAAAGAATGAGTCTTTGGACAAGACTGAAGTTTCTAGAAGCTGTATTAGACTTCTGGGTTTTCCTCACATTGTTTTGTTCTTTGCAGATATTAATTTAGTTATCTTTAGGTCTCCTATCTGACAACTCAAAGTTACCATGGTTCTCTTTATACTATCTCACTTTTTCTCTTGATTTTCAGTCACTTGGTACTGCTCCCCTCTACGTTTGGTAAACCTGATTGCTTGAAATGTAATGAATAAAAAATGTGTACAGGCTCTGAACAATGATGTCTTCCTCCAAAAAGGAGGATTTTATTCTCCTCTGGCAGGCAGAGTACAAAATAAAGACTGGTATAAATTTAAGTTGCCCTCCCTCAAAACTGCATGTTATTTATAGCCATGGCGAAGTACTAATGGAAAGGCTGGGTTTTTGTCAGGGACCCTTCCCTTGCTGTACCCTGACGTCCAATCTCTCACCATAGCACCATGGAGTCTTTTCTCAGTCACTGAGAGTTCACACTGTTGCTTTCTACTCATTTTCTCAGCAGCGAAATCTCCGCATACATGGCTAAGAAGTCGGGTCAATGTCTCAAAATAAACTTATACACAACATTCTCAGATCGCTTCTCTGCAGTTACCTCTGGGGTTTTGGAGCCCTTGATAATATCCTCTCTCCTTCTGACGCTAGCCCCAGGACATCACTCTCCATTTGGCCTCTAATGGCCATGTTTTAAATTAATAAATGTCCTTGAGGATGAGTATGGGGCTCATCCTGGTCTACTTCCTTTTTCTCCAGGGTTTGAATCCCTCACATTAAGTTAATGGCCATATTTCCATGTCATTTTGCTTTTGGTATATTTCTTGTGTCCACCATACAGTACTTCACGTATTTCTCAGTTTGGCTCACCCACCCTATACTTTCGTTGCCATCACTTAGCTGAAGAAGAAAGACCTGACTCTGGCCTTGCAGGGAAGGGTTAGTTCATCTGAGGCTGACATCCTGATCACTAGCTTCGTATCTCATGAACTAGCCTTCTATAAAATTCCAAAGATATCTGCTATCATTATGCTGATGCTGATGGCAACTGATCCTGCTAAAATGTCAACTTTGCACATCATGGCTAAGAGCTACTAGGCCCATATATCATGGAAATGCAATCACAAGGCTTGGAGTATCCACCATTCACTCCAGTGGGTGGATGGGCTGTTGCTTCACAGACCATGAATGCTGAGGTTGAGGGACAGAATGGGGGGGTGCGGGCAAAGCTCTGGCCCAGATGGTTCCAGTTGGCATTTGCTATAATAACTGGGGTTTGAGGTGGTGCTCAGCTGCTCCACTGAGCCTTTGCACAAATGACCAGCCTGATGTAAATTCACACACAAGCTCCCTAAGTTTGGGATTGCTCTTAAAATATGTAAAATATGACCATTTTCATTTGAACCCAGAGAGTTCAAATGCACCTTACATCTCGAAGTTTCATAATCATTTTGGATATGGTACAAATATGTAATTCTGCACACATTGCTAATATGAAACTGTTCAAGTATTGAGAGGCAGAAATTAATTATATGTATTGAATATCCTTCGTAAACAAACTACTGATATGAATCATGCAATTTGGGATTCTGCATTTTGTGAACAAAATGTAAATGTTATTAAATATTATTTCAGAGTCTCTTATGTATATAAAGACACCAGAGTTCAACACAGCTATTCTGTAACATCTCTTTAAAAAAAAAAGACCTTTCCTGTAATCTTCAAATGATAGCTCACAAGTCTGCAGAGTTCTCTAATTTTCTAAACCACTGTTTTCTCATGTCAGCTTCCCGATTTTGTCCATTAGCTAACCCATCCTATAAATTTCCCCTTTATTTTATTATGACTTTTTTGTCACCTTCCTCCTCCCATTTTCTCAGATGTGGTTCACCAAAGTTCATGGCATAGGCTTGAGAAGACAAGGTAGGATGAGGGAGGAAAGAAAGAAAAGTCATCTTTTGAAAGGAGGCTGAGGAAAATAATGAGTATCCTCACAGGATAAACCTTATCCTATTTATAAAGTTAAAGATCAAAATGAAATCTAGTCACATTTAAATTTACTTACAAATATAGGGCTTTTTCCCATTTTGTCCTTTTCTTTTCCACCTTTGCCTGCATCCCACTTTTCTGCATTTATGTCAGCTTCGCTCCATTCTGGCCAGATTGGAAATTTCCTCTTCTTCTGTTCAATAGAACTAGCTTGTGTATTACTGCTGAAAGAGTACTGACTATAGAGACAGAGAGAGGGAGGTGGGTTAGTTTTAATTAAACCTCTGAGGTAAAATGTTAGATTAATTGCATGACATAAATTAAATTCTCCCATCAGCAGTCATTGTAAGTACATTTTTCAATACAGGTGTACCTGTAGCCAGGTAGCTTCCACATGTGAGGGTTTAATGACTAAAATATCTAAAACAGATTAGTCCATAAATAAATTGTGAGCATTAGTGCCTCACAATTTCTAATGCAGGACATTCATCATAACCATATAAGATGCCATATAGGGAAATATTTATATACAATTCCCACATAAAGAAAATCTTTTACATGTATAACACTAATAGCATTATGAAGATCAGTAGAAAATGTAACTTTGATTTCTCCCAGTATAAAAGTGTTATGTGATCATTATTTAAAAAAAAAAATTTTAATGCAAGTCAGATAAATAAGAAATATATACGAATCCATTCTCGAAACCATGTTAACAACTGTTCATTTTCTCAGACTCATATACAAGAGTATACATTTCTTCTTCAAAAGTGACATTATTCAGCATACTTTTTTATACACTATTTTTATCCACTTATAAGTATATTGTTAATAGTTTCCATGTCAATAAGTATTTCTCTAAATATAGATATATGATTGCATAATATTTCATTATTTGACTATACTGCCTTTCATTTAACTAAGCTCCTATTTTGAAAACTAAAGGTTTGATTTAAACATTCTTTCACTATTAAAAACAATATCATATGGCTATTTTATTGCTAAATATTTGCATAATTATTAGGATAGCTTTTAATAAAGAGACTTACTCTACTGAAATATATGCATATTTAAAGTCTGTGGTTCCTGGCTCATGGCTCAATGGATTGGAGCTGGCCTGTGAACCCAAAGGTCACTGGTTCGATTCCCAGCCAAGGCACATAACTAGGTTGCAAACCAGGTCTCTAGCCAGGTCCATAGCTGGAAGCAGGTGAAATGCAGCCATACATTGATGTTTCTCTCTCTTTCTGACTCCCTCCCTTCCTCGTTCTCTAAAAATAATAAAATCTTTTAAAAAGTAAAATAAAGTCTGTGATATATTTTGACTAATTTTTTACATAAAAGTTGGACTTGTGTTTTACTCTTATTATTGTATATTACATTTCATATCTTTAAACCTTGACTTTTTATTTTTATGGAGTTTAAAATCTATACCAGGCATGTTGCTTAATTTTTCAACTTTTTACTACACATAAGGCTAGAACTCTGCTCTAGACCCTGGGGTAAGCAATAAACAAACCAGACTAAATTCTAACCTTATGGAGTTCATATTCTAGTGGGTGGAAGCACAAAATAAACAGCATAAATTAAGTAAAATATGTCACCTATTAAAAAGTGAGAAATGTTTAGGGGAAATATAAAACAGGGCAAAGGAGATGAAAAGATAAGATAAACTCTTAATTTTTAATACAGTGGTTAAGGAAAGTACTCTGCAATGGGGCATTATTTAAGTACATAGTGGAAAAAATAAAGCTCAAACCTGTGGAAAGAATGTTTTGGACAAAAAGAACAGCAAGTATATACAGCAATGAAGGCAGATGCAGAGGACATCCTGGTTCATTTGAAGAATAGTAAGGAGGTCAGGGTAGCTGAAGAGGAGGTGGGGGAAGGGATTTCAGAGAGGTGACAGGAGACACAAAAATTGGAAAGGGGGGTCTGAGCTAAAGGTGTTTAGTCTGAATAAGATGGAAAGCCAAAGCAGGGCTTTAAGCAGACGTATAACATGACATGGCTAACATTTTACAATCATTTCTGATGCTACGTTGATAAGAGTCTAAAGAAAGACAGGAGAGAGCATTTAGAAGGCTTTGAAATAACAGGTGAGAGCTAGTGGTAGTTTGGATCAGTTGGTAACAGTAGAGGAAGCAAGAGATACTCCCCGGTATGTATATTTAAGGTACAGTAAGGAGACTGATATTTTCATACAGACAGAAGAGTGTGGGATGGGGCAAAACTGAAATAGGGAATAAAGCAGCATTTCACTTCTGAGTAAGCTGTCGTTTATCACACATCCATGAAGGTCTTGAATAGGTAATTACAGAATTCTGATGTTTGAGAGGAAAAAAATTCAACTATAAGTGCAAACTTAATAGTCATCAGCGTTTGGGTGATATTTAAAGTCTCAAAACTGAATGAAATTGCAAAGAACATAGCTATACATAAGGCAGGCACATTCCTGAAGACACTATTCAAACCATGGAACAACTGGTATGACATGAGCATTGGCCAATCTAAATGGACCCTGGTCACAGGCGAGGCCATGCCTTCAAAGCTCCCAGCTAAGGCAGACATTGATTCTTTACTTTAAGTAGTGGGTCAGGTATGTAAGATCCTCAGGGTAGGTCAGGACCCAGGATGGGAGGCAGAAATTTCTAGGACTCAGGGTTGAAGGTAAAATAGAAAAAGATTTAAAAAATATTTTAGTATCCTAATAATCAAGACAGCTGTATATCTTCCCTTGTATTTCATGGTAAAAGTCAGTGAGCGTAGGAGGAAAACTTAGAAAAGCAATCAGTGCAGGAGACAAAATAATGCTGCCCCCAGAAATACAGACACATCCTAATCCCCAGAAACAGTGGGTACATTGCCTCCCATGGTAAGAAAGACTTTGTAAATATTTTTACAAGGGTGATTATCCTGAATCATCTGGGTGGGACCAATGTAATCTCTAGAGTCCTCAAAAGTGGAAGAAACAGGCAGTAGGAGTCAGACAGAGATGTGACTTGGAAGAAAGCGCAGAGGCATGCAAGCTTGCTGGCTGTGAAGGCAAAGAATGAGGCCACAGCCTGGGAAGGGCTCTTTCCTTATGCCTCCGGGAAGGAACGCACCTCTCCTGACACCCTGGTGTTAGCCCAATGGGGCTAATTGTGTTTCGTTTGTTTGTTTTTAAGGATAGTTTATTTATTTTTTTTATGGTATTTTGGGCTGGTATTGGTTAATAAAATCATATAGGTTTGGGGTATACAACTCCGCAATACATCATCTGTATTGCATTGTGTATTACTGTTCCAAGTTCAGTGCGGTTAATTTTGGACTTCTGACCTCTGCAAGTACAAAGTCACGAAACTCATGTTGTTTTAAGTCATGATGTTTGTGGTATGATGTTACAGCAGCCATAGGAAGCAGTGAGGCAGAAAAACATAACAGAAAGTGATGCCTTGGAAGTCAAGTAAAGCCTTTTTTTTTTTTTTTAATTGAGAGAATGAGTAACAGGTCTACATGCTTCTCATAGATCAAAACAAGATGAAGTACAAACAAATAATGCTGTACTCAGCAACAAGGAAGTTAAGGTCACTCTCAGATGTCACCCTCTAGAGTTGGAGGTGGGAGGGACTTCCCTGAACACCCTATTTTATATAGCAACCATCACCTCCCTACATCCTTTTTATATTGCTTCATTTCTATAGCATTTGACAATTCTCTCACTCATCCTTATATGCACGTACTTGTGTGTTCCCAGAGGTGGGATGTGTATGGTGTATGCTGGTAGGAACATGGGTGTTTTTCGGGTTTTTTTTTTTTAGATTTTATTTATTACTTTTAGAAGAGGGGAGGGGAGGGAGGCAGAGAGGGAGAGAAACAACAATGTGTGGTTGCCTTTCACCTGCCTCCAGCTAAGGACTTGGCTGGAGACCTGGCTCGCAACCTGGTTATGTGCCCTGGCTGGGAATCGAACCAGCGACCTTTGGGTTCGTAGGCTGGCGCCATTCCACTGAATCATCAGCCAGGGCCTGATGTTTTTTTGGGGGTTTTGTTTGTTTGTTTTGTTCAATCTATCTACAACAATGGAAAGAGTGTCTAGACAAATAGGCAATCTCTTTGTCACTTATTTACCTAAAAGAATAAATGCTGTTATATTTTTATCATTTCTAATTAATACTGTTTCAATTTTTTACCTACAGGCAGAGATTGAGCAGATGCTCACCAATTGTTTTTCATTTTCTACATTTCCCACACCCCTTTATAGTTTGGTATCTTGTGATGATGTTTTAGAGAACAGCATGGTGGAGAGGTGTGTGGTACCCAACCTTTGGGCTTATAAAATATTCTGTGAGATGCTTCTGACTATCTTCCTGCTTGACCCTTAAGAGAAGACCTTAGAAAAGGTAACATCTCAAGATAGAAGCAGCAAAGAAGCCATATTCATTGTATTCCAACGCACCAATAAACTCCTAATCACATGCTGATATGAATAAGAAATACCCTTTCTTGCCTAAGATCTTTGAGATTTCAAGGTTGAAACTGAAACCAGCATTGACTACTTCTCACTTGCTATTTTGATATTATATCTTGCATTGATTTCTAGTCCTAATAGAAAGGATGTAATTCTTAGGATATTGATTCCTTCATTTTTAATCACTCTAAATATACACATGGTAGATTACTTCTAGGTTATTTTTCTTTTATCTTACATGTGATGCTTGAATCTCTGGTTGTATGTCCACCAAGCTCTTGCATATGGTTGTGTTTTCAGACACTTTTATTGTGAGCTCATTCTTAACAGGGTTTTCTTTCCCTCCAATCCCTTTCTCCTAAGGCAATCCTGTATTAAAAGACTACTTTTCAATGCAATATTGAATTTTCTTCTTTCAGAGATCCCAAAGAAATAAATAAATAAACTACTTAGGAGCCCATAGATGCTTTAAAATCAGATCTCGAACCTATTGAAGTCTCATCCCAAGAGTTTCCATTTCTCAAGGAAGATTTTCTTTTTCTCAGCCAAACATCAGGCAGAGAAAAGCTACCTTTCTTATAATCTTTCTGTGTTGGGTGTTTTCTTCTCATTCATCTTTTTAAAGAGAATTAAACTCTTGGAAAGCCATGGCTTTATCTAAGGCTGGGACACGCCCTTTCCTCATTAGTGCTCAAAACCTTGACCAAAAAATGATAAAAAGAAAAAAATGATTCCACTTTCATAAGACTGATAAGCCTTCTTTAGTGAAGCCCCAGTTTCAGCTCAGAGCCACGGCATTCTGACCTTAAGTTTCCTCCTCAGTCCTGAATTCTGGAGATTGTTTTTCTCTATGTAGGTTCTACTAAGTATTGAAATTTGTTTTCTAATCCTAATCCACCATCTTGCTGGAGAAGAAAGTCTGAGGATATATACTTTGTAAAGGACTGTTCCTAAGCAGCAATGAAGTGGTATCTTCAAAGCTGGGTAAAATAGCTATCAATCTTGACCCAACTGAGACTCCATTAAACTCTTACTCAAAACGGGGTGTCAACATGGTCGGACTCTGATGAGAGCCCCTCCTCTGGATTACAGATGCTGGCTTCTCAATGTGCCTTCACATGCTGAAAAGAGAGCTAACTGGTTCTCTAGTTTTTGTCCTGTAGGAGCACTAACCCCACTCATGAGAGCTTCACACTCATGACTTCATACAGCCCCAAAGCCTCATCTACAAATATCATCACATCGGATTAGGGTTTCAACATACGAATTTTAGGAAACACAGACATTTGATCCATTTCAAGAATATTCCAAGAGATCAATACAAAACTTCCGATCTGAGAGAGAACAGAAAGAGTGGACCTGCCATTAGGGAACAGTTCTCTGTCAACTATGTCTTTGATAGAAATAAAAGTGGTAAGGCAGAATGTTTTCAATTATAATCAAATTAACCAATCTGTGTGAACCCTTACCCATTTTAGGGGAAAAAAACTGTTTCAGAAAGAGAAAAGGATCTCATTCAACCAACAGTTCATTTATTTTTGACCAACATTTGTTGAACACTTGCTCTGTCACAAGCACTACGTAGATGATGGGGTTATAACACACACACACACACACACACACACACACACACACACATATATATATATCTGCTCTTCAGTTTATTTTAGAGTGCAAACAGGTAAACATTGTATTAGTATAATGTGGTATGTACAGAGATCAAAGTATTCGTTGGTTGTAAAGTGGAGGACACTATGCACAATGTGAAGCAATTAAGAGAAACTTCCTGCAACAAAGGGCAGACAAATTGTTTTGGAGGATGACTAGAAATGTTTCAGGGTGAAAAAGGAGAATGGGCATCACCAGGAAAAGCGAATAGCGTAAGAGACAGTGCAGAGGTAAGAAACAGCAGGTGCAGAGGATTATGAGCTCACCATTACTGCATGGGCATGTGTATCATACATGAGCATGCAGTCTAAGGCGGGGATGGGGAGTAATTAGGCTGAACTGAAACACAAGGTAGACCAGACAGCTCCCCACTGGGGACCCTGCTGAGGACACTGACCCTTATTTTCTAGTTAATGTTGACTTTGCCCATTATGCAGAGACAAACAGTTTATTCTTAGATATATATTATTCAACATTTACCCATGATGAACGACTGGTTTAAAGTTGGGAGTTTGAAAAACACAATACAATTCAGAAGTGAGCACAACAACAATAATGTGATTTAAGATAATATTGATCAGCCCTGGCTGGTGTAGCTCAGTGGTGTGAGCACAGGCCTGCGGCCCCAAGGGTTGCTGGTTCAATTCCCAGTCAAAGCACATGCCTGGGTTGCAAGCCAGGTCTCCAGCCAGGTCCCCAGCTGGAGGCAGGTGAAAGGCAACCACACAGTGATATTTCTCCCCCTTTCTTCCTCTCTCCCTTCCCCCTCTCTAAAAATAAAGAATAAAATATTTTTTAAAAAAGGTAATATTGATCAGATCTGGAAGTTGCATTCTTCTAGTTAAAATTATTGTATCAAGATGTCACTGCTACATACAAACCAATTTTTTAAATCTTAGTATGTATTGGCAATTAAATCTAATACGGGACCTTCACTTGTAAAGGAATGAATTCTAGCCACACCTGCAGTATGTTATTTGCGGATCATATTTGTACAGATTGTTTAAAATTTCATATTACTAGTCAGAAATAAAATGTAAAATTTAAATAATAAACCTGAAAGCTATCACATCCATCTTAGCATGGAATGCGGACTGAATTTCCCTTCCCACCTGCCACAATCAATATTCTGAGCACCACACACAGGCATCAAGTGATGAACAATAGTGAGTTTGGATAGAGAGAAGAGAATGAGGTGACCCCTATCACCCTGAGAGTTGTCAGCTGGTGCAGGGGTCGGCCAGGCGGATCCCAGCAGGAGACTTCGGAAGAGGAGAATGGTCTGGGGAAGATTACAGCAGCTAGAGTGCAGAACAGAGCTCCAGAGGAGAGGCCTTCTAAGAAAAAAAAGGCAACAGAGTCTTACACACACACACACACACACACACACACACCCATCTACTCTTTAATTAGATTGTTGTAATGGTGCGAATATTCAAATTTCCATAAAATGGGGTTCTGAAGTTTTGCTATTGTTTTCCCCAAGCAAGCTGTTCAGGGCGAGGATGTCATTTTATTCATAGTGGGAGTCAGTTTATTTATGCAATGTGCAATCAGCATAGCTTCTTAAGGAGTGTCAGCTAACACCCCTAAGGAATGAAAATATGAATAGAATTACACAATTGACTTAATTTGGGTTTGGGGCATTCTAAGCCACACTCAACAGAAATAGTAAACATGTAAGGAAAGAAGTTGCAATCTTAAAAAATTTGAAAAATTAAAAATTGTTAAGGCTGGACTTCAACACTGACCTTTTATTCTCTTGGTTTTATGAGGATTGTTTAACTGGGCACTTAACCTTAAAAGTTCAACATTATTTTTTTAATACATTGTGCTGTATAAACATAAAGATCAATAAGACTCAGGTTCTATTCTCAAATAACAAAGTTAATGGGAATAAACACGCACAACAGCAAAAACTGCAAAGGCAAGAGGGAAAGGGTTAAAACAAAGTTAAAAAATAAAGTGGTTTAGTACTGGCTGGTAGCACAGTGGATAAGGTGCCGGCCTACGAACCCAAAGGTTGCAGGTTCGATTCCCCAGTCAGGACACATAACCAGGTTGCAAGGCAGGTCTCCAGCCTGCTCTGTGCCTGGAGGCAGGTGAAAGGCAACCATACATTAATGTCTCTCTCCCTCTTTGCCTCTCACCTTTCCCCTCTCTCTGGAAATAATAAAATAAAAAATGGGAAAAAAAAAATAGAACTTAAAAAAAAATAAAATGAAATAAAGTGCTTTATAAGCACAGAAGAGGCAAAAGTCTGAAGTTTCTTCCAACTTCAAAAATCAAATGATAGCTTCATGGAAAAGGAGGTCTTAAAATATGGAAGAAATTGGGGTTGGGTGAAAGAACATAAAAGAGGATGGGATGGGTAGAGGCACCAAGGTAGAAAAGTAAAAGAATGGAAATAGTATGGTGGCATTTGGTTGGGAGCTGAGGCTGGGCAGAGCCCTGACAGTTTGTTTGTTTCTTTCTTTCTTTCTTTTTTTACTTCCTTCCTTCCTTCCTTCCTTCTTTCCTTCCTTCCTCTCCCTTCTTTCCTTTTATCAAAGCAGAACATCCTTTTATTGGAATCTGGTGGTAAGAAGATTAGCAACAGTATTATACATAACCTAAATTTGATAAGAAAGACCCTTGGCTGAAGGCAGGAAAATTAGAATGCTTTCTCAGTGGTTCCACCAGGAATTAATAAAGGCCCAAACTGGAGGATGTCAAGTTGCTTAAGAGTTTAAGCCTTCAATGTGCATTACTTATAAATGTAATTAAGTTATTGTAGTCAATAACCTGTGGATACCCACAAGGTGTTGTAAAATGGTAAATAAAAATTTACCCCATATGTCCCCACTATATTCAAATGACAATTATAGTGAAGCCTTGCTAGACTTTGATCCCTAGCCCCTATGCTGGGTGAAACTTTATCATTTATCTATGACTTAGAGGATAAATTTGATTTATGATAAATATGACAACCTATCATATAATGTTACAGCAAATCTGATTTGCTATTTAATTATTGGTAATTGTTTCTAGGAAACCCTAGGTTTTGTAGAATTATTTGCCTTTACTTTTTCATTTTCATAAATATACATATACATTTTTACTGACATAATTCAACATAAATATTTTGCTGGGAAAGAAAGCATATTTCAAATAATATTATAATCTCAAAAAGAAATAAAAAATACAGGTGAGGAAAGCGTTAGCATCTTACTGCCAGGGATATTATCAACCATCACAGGACCAGGACACATATTGTGTTGTGTGGTAACTGGTTTGATCAGTTTCTTATAGGAGTTAACAGTCTCATTTCTTTCAAGATATATTTCTTTAAATAAAGTCAAAGATGTTCTTCTAGTTCCTTAAGAGTTGTAAGCCTTCAATGTACATTACTTATAAATATTAAGTTATTGTAGTATATTAAAAACTGTTTTGCGATCATGTTATAACCCCTTATTAAACCACTGCCAATAACTCTTTAAATAAATATATATATATTGAGTATTTACTCTGTATGACCCAGGAATCACTCCAAGAATTAAGGCTTCAATACTTTATCAATGGAAAAAGTAAAATCCCTGCCTTCATGGAACCTAGTCTATTAGGAAAACTCATAAATACAAAAAATTTTTCAAAAGTGAAATATATAGCATGTTAAATGAGTCAAAAATTAATGAAGCAAAATAAAGCAGCAAAAAAAAAAGGAAGTGTTTTTAGTTTTGGCCAAAAAGTGGGGGTTGTGATTTTAAACCAATTAGCCAAAGAAGCTGACCTGGGAAAATGGCCTTTAGGTAACCACCTAACCGGAAGTGAGGGAGAAAACCACATGGAAATCTGGAGGAAGAGCATGCCAGTGGAGGAAACAGCAAGTGCAAAGGCCCTGAGATAAGGCACAAGCTCCAGGTGTTCCAGGGAGTGAAGAGAACGCTAGTATGTGAACAAGTCAAGTCAGAAAAATAATAGGTGCCTGTTTCTGGTGCACCTTGCAGGCTTGGACCTGTAAAAACGGAAGCCACTAGAAAAATGTTGAAATGACCTCACTTACACTGGTATGCAGCAGGGGAAGGAGCCTGTTAAAAATCACCTATGCATATAATATAGCGTCTGAAAATTAAGTTAATACAATGAATGGATTATCTGCCAGCTAGCTGGAAGTCTGCTTAAGAGAGAGGGCAGCACTAGGAGCTCGAGTGTCAGGGACCATGGAGATGAGCCTGGAGGGAAAAATACTAGGGACCAGAACAGAAGTCCACATGGGATTTTTTTAGGCGAGGAGGGAAGTGCAGAAGTAAGCATCCAAGATGCGAGAATCCAGTTACAAAGAATGCACTGCTTGCCTCCCCCGCCCCCGCAGCCTAGCCGGGAGAACGTAAGGTATCCCTCTGCGCCAGGTTTGGCAGCTGGCACTCTCTCGTAGCTGGCATACATTTTGACAATATTGTTAAATTCAAATCATGGCCCAAAGTCTGTGCTATTAGTGACTGGGTATTTCTGGGGTGGGCGGGGAGGGGAAGGACCAAAGGGAAAAATAATAAGGAGGTACATCTACAGACTCCTCAGGATAGAGATGCATAATAGCATACTCCGTGAGCTAGGCACTGTATAATTTCTTGGGGTAAACATCAGTAAGATGAACTACATATTTATATAGTTTCGACTTTCTGAGTCCATTTTGTGTTTGATGTCATCTGATTATAAAGGTCTTTAGATGTCGAACTGGGGCCGATCCAACCTAAGGAATCACCTTTTAAAGTATAACATTCCCTTCCCTTCCTCCCTCCTGAGAGCGGGCATGGCGAGTAGAGGAGGCGGGCGGGCAGGGAAGGCGACGGAGGGGAGCCGGAGGTGCGCCCCAGCAGCTGAACCATCCCAACCAGGGAGTCTGGGCGGGTGGGAGCGGCGTGGGGGAGGAAGGAGCGCAGGAATCCCCGGGGTCTGAGGTCCTGCAGCCGGGAAGGCAGCTGCGCAGTGGCTCGCCACTCCGGCTCCGGCTGAGTTTGCTACGGTGAACCTGGACTAGAAGAAAGGCCGAGGGGTGGGGCCAGGAGTGGGATGGGCCGGCAGAGGTCCCTTACTCTTTCGATTTTTCCGAGCTGTGTGCCGAATTGATACGATGCATCTCTTTCTTCTTCGTCTGTTTGGAGGCCATAGCAAAGGCGGCCCGGGCTGGGCTCCCGGGGACTGGGAGCCTTCGGCGCGGTGCTGGCTTAGCGTCGGCCGTTGCCAGGAGACCGCAGCGCGCTCCGCAGACGCCGGGGCGGGGCAGAGACCCAGAGTTCAGGAGCAAGTGCCGGGAGGGCGGGGCTTCTGCAGCTGCGGGGCTGCGTGTCCTCTTGAGGATTCGGGCTGGACCGTAGGGTTGATGGGAGGCTCTGATAAAATGGGGGATCTCTGCTGCCTGGGTCTGCCCTTTGGGGTTTTGGGCATATGTGTATGGACTGTCTCGGATTTTCCGCTGTTTACAGACGTCGGATGGGGGAGGTTCCCTCTCCCTCGGTCTTGCCTGGGTGGAACGAGCTCCTTTGCTAATAAGGAAAGAGACTTTATGGGAACGCTGACTTAAGCAATGGTTGAGTAGGGAGTTGCAAGGGGATGCCTGCCGAGGAGGCAAGACCGTGACACTGGTAGGCGCTTAAGGCTTGAGGTCAGCGATTAAACAAACCGGCGTCTTGCTGGTTCCTATGAAAGAATGAATCCAAGTGGTGGAACTGCGTGGCCACTCGCAGTAAAAGACACTGGAGCCAAATGGCATGATCTGATGAGCTCCGGCTTAAAAGTTCAGCCAGCCCTTGGTGTACTTTCTAGTTACCGCGCCAGGGTCAAGTTCTTCCTTTAGCGTCCCAGTTTACTCATTCGTAGACAGGAGATTTTCGTACCTACCCCACCATTTTGTTTTGAATCAGTAAGATGGGTATCAAATGTTTAGCACGGGGTGAGAGCTCAGCAAATGCGGGCCACTGTTTCAGAGAAGTCAGCTCCCAGATCTTCGAGGAGCCGGCAAATAAAATGAATTAATGAAGCTGAGAACTGCTTAGGTGGGAAAAAACTTCAAAAGTCGTTAAAACAAAACAAAATATTGCGCTGGCCAGATACTATCTCATTTCAGAGCGATTTGACCACATGGAGGCAGGAGTTTTGGAACTGGTGTCACCAGTTGGCCTCTCCCAGGAGCCTAAACATATTTTAAAAAGAAATACCCTGCTCTTGGGATTGCACAATGAGCAGAGGCCCAACTCTCCAGGGAAGAAAGAAGCAGCTACCTGCAAAGCAAATCTTTCAACTTCTCTAGCAAATCAATGTCCAGCCCTCCCCACTCAACACAGCGTTTGCTCGCTTAGACTATCCCAATCTAATAATAATTGGTAGTGATACAGATGACAGACAATACACATGTTGTATTTCTTTCTTTTTTTTTAACCTCTATTGCATTTCAATGTGCAACGTTTGTGTTAATGTTATAATGGAAGAAGCACCCTACAGACATCTATAGGTGAGAAGACAGTGAAGGTATCTGAGAGCTCTACCTCATTTATTTACCCAGGGATTAAAATTTCCAGAGAACTCCCCTGCATGAAGGCAGAGGACCAAAAGTTGAGAAATTATTATTTAATACAAAATCTTATCAGAGTAATCAAATGCATGGCCATAATCACCTGTATAGGCCACTGGGTAAGAACAGCCCAACTTTAAGCAATCAACCCATGAAGGGCCAGTTTTGTTCAGAGCCAGGCCATCCTGGAAGCCATGTTAATGTTTATACAATACCAAAACATTAGAGAAGTCTTAGAAATCAAATGATGAACAGCCCACTCATAGTTTATAGGCAAGGAACGCCAGACCAAGAGAAGTGTCTTGCCGAAAGTTGTATAGCTACTTGCTACTTAGTAGAAGTTTGAGGCATTAAAGAGAGGAACACCAGGGTAAGCCAAAGAGTATTATTATACTTGAGATTACTTTCTCATATTAGGATTAAAAAAAAAACAAGGGAGCTGACATGAGATGGAAAGAGATAATTAAAAATTATCAAAAGTTATAAAGTGCTTTTTAATTTCTTTTTTCCTAATATCTCTTTCTCTCTCATTCTCTCTTTCTCTTTTTTTCACCCATGCTCCCGCCCCCTACTTCCCTCTGACAACCATCAGCTTGTTCTCTATATCTGTGGGTCTGTTTCTACTTTTGTCTGACTTCTTTCGCTTAGCATCATACTCTTTAGTTCCATCCATGTGGTCGCAAATGACAAGATTGTATTCATTTTTATGGCCGAGTAATATTCCATTGCATATATGCTGCATCTTCTTTATTCACCCATCAATGGACAGCTAGGTTGTTTCCCTGTCTTCACAACTGTAAATAATGCTGCCATAAACATAGAGGTGCATATATCTTTTTGAATTAGTGTTTTCTCCAGATAAATACCCAGAACTAGAATTGCTGAGATATATGGCAGCTCTAGTTTTAATTTTTTGAGTAACCTCCATAGTGTTTTCCATTCTGGCTGCACCAATTTATAGTCTCACCAATAGTATACAAGGGTTCCTTTTTCTCTCATGAACTTCTTGTGCCATGTTATTTCGCCTTTATTATGTTATATGTACAACATGCATAACTGAAATTTATTTTCTTTATTGAGATGAAACTCTAGTTGAACCATAATTCTGCAAGGCAAATATTTTCCTCAATACATCTTAAGGTGGTATTTATATACGCCAATGTAAAAAAGACAATTGATACGACATCTAGATTTTTTAAAATCTCATATTCTTACGTGCAGGTGCTAATAATGGTCAATGTTATTTTGAAATTTTAATATTTGCTGTGATTTATTTATTGAGTTCCTGCTACATCCCAGGTTTAGGGTGGGGTTCTAGATCCTTAGACCACAAGCTTGAGAGACAGACCTGCATGTAAATACCGACTCTTACCCTAAGAAAGTGTTTTAAACTCTCAATTCCTTTTTCTTCATTTGTAGAAAGCCAAAAATAGTACTTACCTCAGATGCTGTGCTTGGAATGTGATAAGCACTCAAATAATAATAGCTAAAATTATCATTATTTGACAGGTTAAAAAAAAAAACCTGAGGTCAAGACAGGTAAGGGACTTGCCTCCCCTGGGGCAGATGACAGAGCAAGAGCAGCCTGACTGCACAGCCTTGGCTTCCTGCAGTTCTCCAGGCTAACTGGCCTTCCTGGGACACAGTCACCCCTGAGCACAGCCAATGCAGACGCTTGCGCTGTGACTCAGCTGAGGGACTTCTAAGTTCTCTGGCTGTTGAATGACTTCCAAAGCAGGAGAAACAAGGCTCATACTTTATCACAGCTGCTTGGAGTGAGGTCTTTCTCCAATCTATACTTCATTTTTGAGGAACAATTCTTTGACTTCAGAAGTCCCTGCCCTGTAGGGAAGTGATTAGAAATGCTCACTTCCCCTGTCAGCAGAAATAGGACAGGCAGGGGCTCCCTCTCTGCACTCCTTGGGAATTGCTGAAATGGGGAAGTGAACTTTGGAAACCACTTCTCCACCCACTGTTTAGAGTCCTAAATGACTTGTAATGGGCAGGGGAACAGGGGAGGTGTCGGGCAGGGAGAGGGGAAGTGTTTCAGTTTCTGAAAGCCATAATTCTAAGTAGCTTCAGACACCCAGATTCACAGTCAGAGGAAATAATTATAAATGGTGCTGCTCAACCACCGCTTTGCAATTATCAAACTGCCTAGAGTTTACCCATATCATGACTTGGACCCTGGCCTTTTTCATTTACGGGAACCTAAGGGCCCTTCGAGCAGAATCTGGATCTACTTTTCACCAAATCCAGTTCAAGCTTTGCATGCCCCTTTGAAATCTAATAATCAGAGCTCACATTTATTGAGCACTTGCTTAAAAGTATTTATAGGAATACAAAAATAACCACCACCCAACAAGTAAACCTCAAAATGAACAGTATCCAGTAAAAAGTATTAGGCATGAAAAGACATAGAAAAACACATCCCATGAATTAACCATGGTAAAGTAGACATTCCTGAAAACAGATGAACAAAGTTGATGACACAGCAACAGAGACAATTTTTCAATAAAACAAAGAAAAAGACTTAGGAAGGAAGAACAGAGCCCTAAGGGGCTATGAAACAACCTCATATGGGCTAAAATATGTGCAGTTGGAGTCCCTGAACCAGCAGGGAAGGTGGACAAGTGGGAGAAGATACAGAAAAATTGTATGAAAAAATAACGATTGAAATTTTTTCAAACTTTATAAAACTATAAATCCCAGAAACTCAATAAACCCTGAGCTCAATAAACATGGGGGAAATACACCCAACAGTGTTCGTAATCAAATTTATTAAAACCACAGTTAAAGGGAAAATCTTAAAATAGAATTTCAGGGCTGACCCACAGGTAATGAGGAGTCTGTCACTGGTGATAGATGAACAGGTGACAGCCCTGCCATGACACTGCGGTGCTACTTTGACCTGTGGTAAATGAGGAAAGGGTGTTAGTGGAAGAAGATACACTGACAGGTATGTCTCAGCTTATGACAGTTTGGGGAAAATAGTAATTATAAAGAAACTAGAAGCCTGTTGCCATCTTAAAAATGTGAACTGTAAGTTATAATAACTTTTAAAGACCTATTAACTTTATCACCTATGCCATTTCCGGATCACATTTAGTGGATGTATATTTTCCTCTTCTAATGGGATTATTTTTCTGCTTATTTGCTACAGTTTTATTAGTTGCAAGACATTGTGAATTTTTTAATATTACTGGAATGTATGGGAAAAGACCCCAATTAGTTCAGAAAAAAATAAGGATGTATACTTGAGTCTTCCTGCAAGAAAAGTCCTCCTGATAATTATTTAAGTCAATCCATGCTGCTTAGATGAAATTTCACTTTAGAACATTATCTTTAATGTTCTAAAGCAGTATCTTTAGAACATGTTGCTTTAGATGAGTATGCTAGCTTACAAAAAACATCACTCTGCTGTTCTCCCTCTACACAGAGTAACTGTTGACCTAAGTGAAATTCCTATTAGTAGGGACTGAGGTTTCACATGCAAGCATTATATTTTAGCGCTGGGATGGTCTTAATGACTTTGTTTAATCTATGAGTTCATTTTATAGAGGAGAAAACAGAAGTTCAAAAGGCAAAGTGAATTCCCAAAGTCATTCAGCTAGTATACTTATTATTTACATAATATAGCAAATGTTTACTGAGCACTAGATGCTGGGTGATGTTCGAAAGGCTGAATATAAAACAGTCAACAATGAAAATGAATTGTTAACGTGGAATTTACCTTCCCATGGGGGAAGCTAGAAAACAAACAAGTGGGCAAATATACACTATGACACAATTGATAAGTGTCATGAAGAAAAACGAATCAGAATAGATTGGGTGATAAGTAATTGATTGTTTAAACTGGGCCAATTTTTAGAATAAAAAGAGGTGAAAGCTGGATGGGATGCCAAGTCAGCAGGCATAAGCTGGGTGTCTGGCCTGGACTGAAGAAAATGTGAAGGCACATAGATAAATGGGACCAGGAGTGCTGAGATGGGGAGTCAGGTTTATGTCACATAAAGTGGTCAAGAGTAAGGTGATATGGTGACATCTAAGGAGACAGGGAAGAAAGGAGACAGGCGTGTATTTGGAGTAGACTGCTGCTGGCAAAGGAAACCGTGGACTGTCTCTGAGGAGGGAGGAGGTTGGAGAATCAGCGAGGAGGTCAGTGCGGTTGCCATAGACGGAAGTGGGGATGAACGTTCACTGTGGGCAGGGCGACATACAAATGTTTAGGCCACTAAAATTGTTTTGGTTTACTATGCTTGACAAAAGAAGCCATTTGTTACTAGGAGACAAGGAGTTATATTATCCAACTTCCACTTTAATAATAATAATCTGGCTGCCCTAATGAAAGTATATTGAGGTGGGAGTGGGAAGGTTAAAGCAACGCCGTTTACAATGTCATAGAGAAAAAAATAGTAATAAATTTAACAAAAGCTGTATGTGGCTTCTGTCTGAAAACTTTACTGGTAAGTTAAAAAAAAACCAAATAAATGGAGAAATATATCCATAAGTTAGAAGATTCAATATTCTAAAACATCAATTTCCTACCAAATTTTATGGAATCAATGTATTTTCAATCAAACTATAGAAGATTTTTTTTGCATAAATTGACAATCTGCCATTGATGTTTATATAGAAAAGTCAATGCCTAGAATATTTTTTAATTTTTTAAAGTTATTTATTATTATCAGAGACAGGGGAAGGGAGAGAGGCAGAGAGGGCGAAAAACATCAATGTATGGTTGCCTTTCACCTGCCTCCAGCTAAGGACCTGGCTGGGATTAATAATCAAAATAAGAATTCCAGAAATAGATACCTATACAATGAAATGTAGTAAATTTATTTTTTATAAGGCACCAATTAAAGTTCATGTGGATAGCAAAGACTGTGTGTGTTTTCAACATATGGTACCATAAGGACTGGATATCTACATGGAAAAGACTGTAACTTGATCAAGACAGCATTCTATATACAAAAATGAATTAAAGATGAAATGTAGATCTAAACAAAAAATTCAATCTAACAGACTTCTTTAAAAATCTATTGGACAGTATCTTTGCAACCTTGAGGTATTCAAAGACTATTTAGAGCACTGAAATCACTAATCATAATAAAAAATTTAATAAACTAAACATTGAAATTAAAAACTTGTATTCAAAAATAGTAATTATTAAGAAAATTATGAGGCAAGCCTCAATGGCATAAATGTACACACACACACACACACACACACACACACACACACACTTGAGGGTGTGCATGATTAATTGGCAAAGTTTTCATAAAATAAACAACATACCACAAAAGTGTTACATTTTGAAATAAATTTATTCTTATATGTAAATACATAAACATCGTAATTTTTTTAATTGTTAGAGTCTCCAATTGCTGCAATGGAGACTTCAAATTCAACTTCAGAATCCTGAGTACTCTTTAATTAACTTTTCTTATCCATGGGTATCATAGGTTTTTCAATCTTAGCTTGAACAGCCTCTTTATTGGAGGCTTGTTTATTAACATCTCTCTCACAAATGCTGCATACATAATAGTCTAAAGGATTTGCATCTGGTGAACTAGACAACCAGATTTCCTTTGACCAGAATTCAGGAACACAGACACAGAAATTCTTGCCCCTTTTTGGCGTTCTGTGCTGGTGCACCAGAAGAAATACATAAGGAAGGAGAAGAGAGGGTGTAATGGTCCAGTTAGTACCTCTTTATCCATGAGAGATGCTTTCTAAATGGATGCCTGAAACCACAGGTAGCACTGAACCTTATAAATACTGTTTTTCCTGTACATGCATACCTATGCTAAAGCTTAATATATGAATCGGGTATGTTAAGAGATTAACAACAATAGCTAATAATAAACTAGAATAATTACGTACTGTGATGAAAGTCATGTGAATGTGATCAATGATGTGAGATGATAAAATACCTGTGAGATGAGATGAGGAGGTGAGTGATGAAGGCGTGTGACGTAGCGTTAGGCTGCTATCGACTCTGGGACAACAGGTTAGAAGGAAAGTCATCTGCTTGGGGCGATCACGGATCGTCAGGCCATGACCATGTCAACAGTTGGATATTGAGAGCAGATGATAGTGACAGTTGAGGGAATTTTATATTTTTGGACTGCAGTGGACTGTGGGTAATTGGAAGCATGAAAAGTGAAACCATGGATAAGGGGGACTACTATATATGCAAAGGTGTGATGATAACGACAAGCCATGAAATATAAGCTGGCTGTGGAGAGAAGCTGAGGACATAGGAGTTGATAACAGTACGTCGGAGTAGGATATACAAAATACAGGTCCTGGATGGGTTGATATGAGATAAAAGGAAAGGAGTTTTGATTAGAGGTTTAAATGCTTGACATTATCACCTTAGTTTTTATTTTCTGCCTCAATGATTATTTTTTCTTTCGTTTTCCCTAATGTTTCTACCACAGTCTATGTTCCTATTAAAAATCAGTTAACCTCAGGGGACTTAATGAACAAAGCAGGCAAAAAACACCTAAATCAATGATCAGCTTTGGACCTCAGAAAAGTATTTGCCAGAATTAACAGGAAAAATACACAATTACTAGAAGCAGAATGATACATAATAACAATAAAACAATTTCAGTTTAAAAAAGCTTCCCTCTTCTTAAATGTGCTCATAGTCATACGAACACTTAATTTTGAAGAATAGTCCTTCCTGGTTAACAGGGCACAGATGGTCATCAATTTGTTTCTCAGATATTGAGAAGAGAATGAGTTGGCAACTTGCTCGAAATTACAAAGCTAGTCACTTGCCAAAAACAAACAAACAAAACAAAACAAAAAAACATCTTAGAGCCCAGGTGTAATACAAGTGTATGGTGACTCTTGGTTTCAACAACCTAAAAGAGACAAACCAACTCAATTGTGTACCATTAATTCATTCTAACCAAATACTGAACAAAGACTCCAAACTGTGGAGGATGGATGGGTCTAAGACATGACCCTTGCCTGACCCACCAGCTGGACCAGGGCCAAAATGAAGAGGTCGCTTGCTGCAGCCAGTTAGACGGATGGTCACGGATGGTCACTGACACATAGCACCCATCTCCTGCCTCCTGCTAGCTGCTGGTTCTTGGAACAGACCATTGTCCTTACCTGCTCAAACAGTTCATATAAGTTCCCATACCTGGCACTTAATATGTGAGTTTCCTTTAATAAACTCTATTGATTACCTGACTGAAGCTACCGGCTTTTTCTCTTCACACTTCCTTATTCTCCGATTACAGAGAGATTTTCAGTCTTAGGCTCTTCTCCTGGGCCTGTCTGTACTAATGGAAACCAAACTCAAATATTAACTCAACATATAGTGATTTCTACTCATTTTACTGAATCTAACTTTTTTTAAAGAGTAACCAGGTTTGTTGTCTCTTGGGGTGGTTTGTTATTGTTTTTATTTAGTTAAAAAATGTATCAATGACAACATAAAGTTCAATGGAAAACCTAAATAACCTCTTAACAGTCTTCTGTTCTCGTCTATTAATAAGTAAAAACCTTGTCTCTCTGCCTCAAGTTGAGAAAATTGATAGTATTTTTGTTTTGCTAAATTGGATGCCCTTTTAGACAGAAGTCTCTTTTACATATTTTTTGGCTAGGACCCATGGAATATAAATGTGTTTTGGAAGAGAAGGTCTGAATACTAATTTTCTATTTATTCTGCCTAACTTTTAATACATGTTAACATCTATTTTCATGCAAGATGATGATTTTATCTATTGCTGTGTAACAAACCAGCAAAAATGCCGTGGCTTGAAACAATCCTTTGCTAGCCCTCAGAGCTGATGACAAACGTGTATTGATTGGGTTCACTTGGGTTGTGCTAGTCTGGAGGTATCCCCTGCGGCAGTTTGGGTGGCTCTATTGGGCCGAAACATCCAGGGTGGCTCACTCACACAGTTGCACCTGATGCTGCCTCCTGGAGCTCAGCTGGTCACGCCGACCACAGCACCTCACCTGGCCCTTTGTGTCACCCAGGCTTTACACAGGATGGCAGCTGGGTTCAGAGAGATAGAGTTTTTGGGGTGATTGAGTGTCCTGACAGGGCAGGAGCAATAGTTGCCCGTCAGTCCTCTAAAGGGCTCACCCTACAATTGCCACAATCTATGTCTTCTGCAGTCACTGGGTCAGGCCAGAGGCCAGTTGAACTCCAGTTCTCTAAGGAAGGAGTTTAAAACAAAAACTGTGGTTATCTTTAACCCACCAAGTCTTTCATTAATAAATAAAGCTATGGATTACATAAAAGTGTATTGGGGGGGTAGCCATATGTCTGTCATTTCTTCAATGTTTATTTCAATGGTATGCTAGTTATAAGGCAAATAAAGCCACATTTATAATCAGATTGTAGTCTGTATTCCACGTTCTTTTTTATTGGGGATTTCTTACTTCTTTCTATATGGTACAACTTTAAAGACACAACTTTAGCAACCGTATTTGTTCCTCATAATAGCTCCCCCTAACCCCATTTCCTTGTGTGAAATTAAGGCCAGACCTGTTAGGATGAGTTTCGCATCATAAAGCAGAATCTCTCTACTACTAGTTCACGTTTCCCCTCTCCCATCATCTATGCTGAGCATTACATGTGAACCTGGATGACCTCTTTGATTATTTATTCTGAATTTCTAGCCTTTGCATCATATGATTGTAACTGTGTGGGAAGCAATTTCTGTTCGGTTCAAGAACCTGTTGAAGTCGTTCATGTGACTTGCCCACAGCAACAGAAAGAAGCCACAGTGTCCAACTTGCACGTTAACACTGAGTTCTGCAATCTTCAGATAGAACTTATTCTTCATAGAGATGCGCAGCCCAAGTGTCAGGACAGGTATGAGCCCATAAGAGCCAACTCATTATACATAGTTACACATCTAAATTTGGGATTTAGTGTTTTCTCTTTCATTGGCACTTAACTTCATATTGGATAATCCACTTTTTATTTACTTATTTTGTGTATTTATTTTTTAGAGAATAAACCAACTTTATTTTATAACAGTATTACAGAAAGCAAAATAAAAATATGGAATGCTTCACAAATTTGCATGTCATCCTTGCGCAGGGGCCATGCTAATCTTCTCTGGATCATTCCAGTTTTAGTGTATGTGCTGCCGAAGCGAGCACCCACTTGAAGCGAGCACCCACTTTTTAAATGTCTCATCAAACATACTACTGTGTTGAATGTGAAAGAATTATCTATTATATTACACAGCACTGACTCTGCTAAGAGTCAATGACTGTCTTGATTGCTAGAGCTATGAAATAAAATTTGAAATGAGGAGGTTGTAATCCCCTCCACATTGTTCTTCTTCCAGGTTGTTTTGTCTATTTGTTACCCTTTAGATTTCCATATCAAATTTAGCATCCTTTTATCCTTTTCTGCAAAAAATGCAATCAGGTTTTGATAGGGATTGCATTTAATATGTAGGTAATTTGAAAGACTATTGTCATTTTAATAATATTAGATCTTCCAATATATAAACACGGATGTCCTTCTATTTATTTCAATCTCCTTTCACATCTTTTAATAGAGTTTTGTGGTTTTCACTGTACAAACTTTACACTTTTTTGTTAGGTACACTTAATGATTCCTTGAGTTGATGTTTCAAGAAGGATTTGACCAACTGTCACTAACTCTTTCCATTCAATAATCTCTTTAGTCTTATATGAAATTTTTATATTATATTAATAATTATTCTGCCTTATATTGCATTTTTAAATTTCTTTTTTAAAAATGATTTTACTTATTATTTTTAGAGAGAGGCAGAGAGGGGGAGAGACATCAATGTATGGTTGCCTTTCACCTGCCTCCAGCTATGGACCTGGCTGGAAACCTGGCTTGCTTGCAACCTGGTTATGTGCCCTGGCTGGGAATTAAACCAGCGACCTTTGAGGTATTTTAAAAATTCTTATTACTTTAAAAGCAACATAACTCCTTTATGTGAATATACTCTCCTAATATTGGTATTAACTGTCAGTCTACTTCTGTATTTAAGAACATTTACTAATAATTGTATATAAAATTATTTTCATAATCATTAGTTGTACATTAGAAGTTAACACATGCTAAAAAGGGAAGCTTAAGAAAAACCACCAAAAAAACCCTTAATTATTAAGTAAACTAAGTTTTGCTAATACTCAGTGGTTGCTGGTAGAGAATTTGCAGTTTGCTGGAACCTGCTCAACAAGGAATCAAACTAATTAATATATTGGAGAGTGCATACGTTTCTTACGTATTTTCTGTAACAATCTTTCAATTCCAGGAAAAACAATGTTTTTCAAAGTCATGAAATTGTCTCAATTTTTATCTGTGTCTCAGATTCATTGGACCCTCATGAATGTCAGTGTTTCCCTGGATACTAACTTTTTAACACAGTAGATAAACTTAAAAAATCATATTCAGGAAGTATCCACTTATTCCTATTTTTTGAAAGTTGCAATGACCTTTTATAAAATTCTTTTTCAGCATTTATGCAAAAATCATGCTGTCTTCTTTTGATTTGCTTTAGTGGTAACTTTCAGTAATAGCTTTCCTAAAAATCTTAATAGTAAATAATTGTATAAACCCATTCTTGATATCTTACATTGATCTTTATCATGCTATTGATTTCATTTGCTAATTCTTTATATAGGTTTTTGCATTACTATAATAAGGTTGGCAACTAGCTTGCTATTTTTGTGCAGTATAAATATCATGTTAACTTTCTGTATATATATCTATATATCAATCCTGAAAGATGTCATGTTTTGGTCATTTTCATTATAAACACTTCATATTTTGGTCATTTTATTTCCAGCAAATAACATATTTCTGGTGGTTGATAGTTTCAATATTTATGCAATCATCGACTCACAACAGTATGTTGATTCATTTTCGACAGTTGCCTGGAATCATAATAAAACACCAACAAGATTTTGTCCATGATGATAGAGTTTGCTTCTCTGCCTTCCCTGCTCCACTTACAGAAAGTCCACTCCCTTCCTCCGGCTCCAACAGTCAAGGAAGTTTGGGTGCGCGCAAGGGCAGTGTTCCTTGGAGCCTTGGGACTCACTGTCTTTGTGTTGCCAAGACAGCTGAACTTGCAGTATTTCTTAGACCCCTTAATCACTGGGAACTAGTTATCCCCTAGTTAAAATGACAGAGACTGCATGAACCAGCTAGAATGTCAGTCTTTAGCTGCTCAACTTCAGGTAAGCCACCAGGTACCTGTTACACTTCAAAACTAACTTCCTTTACAATGGAGAGTTTCCTTTGCTTTATGCTTTGGAACAATTCATGTGGCATTGAGAAGATGAATTCTCATATTTTCCAAATCTTGTATATTTTTGATTATGTGGTTACAAGTAGGGTTGGGTTATGTCAAGTTTAGATTTTTGACCACTTATTTCTCAAATATAAAAATTAGATTCTTCTTCTCACTGGGGGGGTTTAAGAAATATATGTTTCCTTTTGAATTCATACACATAGCATTGAGCGAAGTTTTCAATTGGGATGCTTTTACTTTCTCATGTGAATGGGATTATTTTTTTTTAATCACAGTTTTCAGGTTTATCTATTTTATCCTCCCTCTAAAATTATTTTACAGTAATTATTATGTTTTCTAGTAAATGAACTTCTGCTTTTCATATTCATTTTTTCCTTCACTAGTCTTCTAAATTCTTGCATTGAAGGTTTATTGCACTCACTTTTATTCCTTAATCACTTTTAAGTAAGCTCTTGATTCTGATGTTCAGAGGTTTCTGAATATGGTATCTTTGTGGTATTTATTTTCCAGATATTCTGTAATTTCTGGCTTGATTTTGTTCCTTGGCCTAAGATATATGGCCAGGTTAGTTTTTTATTGAGTTGGCTTGATTGTGTACCTTCTACTGTTTCCTAATCTTACTGCTTTGTGATGAATGTTGTTAACTCAGTTTCTTTAGAAATTTGAGGTTTCTTTACAGCTAGTCCAGGGTGACTTTTGTGATTGATTTTTCCATAGTTACTGGAAAATATATATATTTTGGGGAGGGGGGTGAGGCAGAGGATCTACCTTAGGTTATTTCATATGTGATTGGGAAAAGCTCAGCTAAAGTCTTATACTACATTTTCTCATAATTCTTCCTAGAATTTGTTTACAAATGTTGATTACTTAACAATATTTGTAACTGATGAATTCTCATGGTGGATTGTTTTCTTTGTAAAAGCTCACTCTCTCATTTCACATTTGGTGCTTTTCGCCTGGCATGTACCTTTCTTGAAATTTGTGCCTTTTATGATTTGCTTGCATTGCCCTAATGAGTCTCTGCCCATCCTGTTAGTTTCAAACTATAAATCACTTTAGTTTAACATGTTCTGAGCATACCGAACGTTAGAGCTCCATTGCTCATTCTCCAGGGCTGATAAGGCAAATACAAATGAAAAATAAGGGGCTTAATTCTCCTGCTTAAAATAAGGGAAGAGACCCACACTTGCCTCCTCCCCACCCTTTCTGAGAGTATTTCAATTGAACTCTAGGTTCTTTTTCTCTTTGTTATAAGCATCTGCCAACTTTCTCAAGGACTTGGAAGCCACCTCTTTGAAATAAGATGATCAGGGGAGATGGGGCCCTATCTCCCAGAGTCTGTGGAAGGGGAGGAGCCTAACTTGATGGGGACTCTCCCACAAACTTGTAACACTACCTCATGCCCTGAAGATATTTATCCCCCCTTTGGATGAAACTAATTAGCCGATACAGACAATCGCCCCAATTATCAAGTTTAGAATGAACTGCCTGTGACAAAAGGTGCTGGCAAGTCCTCTCACCTGAAGACTAGCATTTTCCCTGAGAACAAGCATGGAGTGGGTTGTATCTACGGGACTCCACAAGGGCTTCTAACAACTCTTAGTGGGTTGCCTGTCATGCAAACATCCTGGTTTCATCCTTACTCAGGACAACACTGCTTCCTCTCTCTCTTTGGGGAACGGTTTTCTGAGCTAGGAGGAGATTTTGGTTTTGACTCTATTTCCCCCAAAATATCAATTCCACTTCTCTGCAAGACATAGACTATGAATGTAAAGTGAACAGAAACATGGGAGGGAAATTTGGAGGAAGCTACCACAACAAATCTGGTCTAACAGAAAATTATATACTATACCTATTTTCTGATATGTTCACTGACATCGGAAATACAACTAAAGTCATACGTTTCTTTGTGAATCTCATAAGACCTTACTTTATATTTTTTATGCTTACTGGCTCCTAAGATTTGACACATAAACTGCCTTTCGTAAAATGCTACTTTCCATTCTTTGCCCATTTTTACTCATTGTCTTACGCAATTTTTATTATCCTGCTTACTAGCCCTCACTAAATGAAATGGGTTGCAAGCATTTTTTGTCTGTTGCTTATTTTAAGTTTGCGTACATGATACAGGATAATTTCATGTACCCAAATGTGTCTATCCATTCCCCTTTGGCTTTAAGCATTTGAAGATGTAAAAAGAATTCTCTTAGTCCAGCGTCAAAATGTTTCTCCTCATGCTATTAAAAAACAAAATTCAACTAGGTATATTTTATAAAGCTAATTGGCTTTCGCCAATGGTCCATGAATCCACCAGCAACTCATCTAAGAAACAGAAAAGGAGTTCTGAGATGATGTAGGAAAGGAAAGACTTCTAAAGGCAGAGGGAGCCAATCAAGATAGTTCTACTAGCAAAAAGTGTACTGACTGTGGTCAAGTTAGTGTCCTTCAGAACATGGCAAAGGTCAGTCAGGACTGCTACCTAAGCTAATCAAGGTGATTCCTGATCAACTGATTTAAGATTCCATTTCTGGGACAAGCCAAAAGTACAATTAAATCTTGGTTTCGGTGATGTGAGGCTTAGCATAAGTGCCTCCATTTTGGGACGATTGTCCTAAAATACTAAATTTTTTGTAGTTTTAGTTTTTGTTTTTACATTTAAGTTATTGATTTCTAGATTGTGTCACTTTGGTGGCACAGTGCAAGAAAGATTACAGTTACTCTTCTCTTCTCTGATGGCTGGCCAGAGGTAGCAGGTTCGTCCAGCCTGTCAGAACTTATCAACTTCTGTTTTCTTCAGTGGATGAAAACAAGTTTACCTGCATGCCCATTGCTTAAAGTGATGACTTTTTAATAACGCTGATTTTTAAATGACAATAAAATGCTGTATTTTAAGAATGTTCATGTTTTGAGTAATACTGTGAAATTCAAGATTTCAACTTGAATAACACTTTAACTATTGCTACTTACTATAGGAAGACTTCAAAATGAACATCACCAGATTTTTAAAGCAGATTTCTGAACCTTAACCCCAGAAAACGATTTAAATAAGTATGAAATGAGACTCAAGGATTTTCATTAAGCAAATAAGTGAATAAGACAAAGTATTTGCTTTTATCCTTTAGCTGTGTATGTTGCGTTCCCTGAATTCAAACTTTATATTCCAGTTACAAAAACAAATTCTAGTGAGAATTTAAGAGTAAAGCAAAGAGTTACTCGGTTTTACTTCCAAAGTATAAGGAATTATATACAGAATAGCTAACACTAACATGCAGAACCCTGAGTGTTTGCCATAAAACAATTATTTAAGGTACTGTCAGTTGCCAAAATGACCCTTAAAGAGAAGATAACTAAGGTGGGCAAAGAAAGTGCAATAGTTCTGATTTTGAATTCACTGCTAAGTCACCATAAACAATTAATACATATATAAAAATTCTAAGCAAACTTGAGTCTCTTTCAGCAAATACTTCAAATAAACTTTATATTGCTACCAAAACACTTTTGGTTTGTCACCAACATTTCAAATTACTTATACTATTGGACTTCAGAAATAAAAAGGTTAAAAAGTTGTACTTTGTACCTAAACTAAAAAAAAAAAAAATTAGAATGACACATGTTTCTCAGAAAGCAAGATTTTATGCATTTTTTTTTTAAATTAAAAGGTATTTTGGCCCTGGCTGGTGGTACAGTGGATAAGACACCAGCTTGTGAACCCAAACGTCACTGGTTCGATTCCCAGCCAGGGCACATAACCAGGTTGCAAGCCACGCCTCCAGCCAGGTCCATAGCTGGAGACAGGTGAAAAAGGCAACCATATATTGATGTCTCTCTCACTCTCTGCCTCTCTACCTTTCCCTCTCTAAAAATAATTTTTAAATCTTTTAAAAAAATAAGTGTTTTGTTAATTAAATAATAAGTGATACTTAAACCAGGATCTTCTTTCTAGTCTTTATCCTGAGAAAAATTTGATTCTAAGTGGCATACATGTCAAAAAGATAGAAGACTTTGTTTACTTAAATATATGATATATATGATGTTTTTGACTCCTAGGCAAAGCTTAGTTTTCATGAGAAGAGCGAGCTACATCTTGTGGACCATGGCTGCTATTTATTCCCAGAACACACCTGCCAGAGCAAATGCAATTCTGCACTAAGTTTTTTCCCCGGCTAGGAATAAACGCATGGATATTTCCTACCCAAGTTCATAATAACACATAAGACAATTTGGTCAATGCCTCATTTCACATTAGCTTTGGATTATGTCAAACATCTTGAAATATTCCTTTGAAAGAGATAAGTTGGACCTTTCCCACAATATCATTAAGTCCTTACCAATAAAAGCAAAAGCGTACAGACACAAAGTTTTCTGTGGCATAAAAGTATACCCCATATTACATCTATAGGACTACATTAACTCAAAACAAAGATTTCAGTCAAAATATTTATTCTGTTCTTAATTGGATTGAATGGTAATACAAATATTGTGAGCCACACTTAACGTTTCTCATGTATTACACTTTACATACCAAAACTTTATAGAAAACCCCACATGACCTGGTTTCCTTCGCAATTCATACTAAAGAATCTCAGTTCTAATTGTATGTGCTTTGAAATAAATCCTCTCCTTGACCATGGCTCTCATACATTTGAAAAGACTCATTCTAGTCAGAGAGAAATTTTGAGAAAAACAAAAAAACAAAAATTGCTAAACAGAATCGTGTAGCCTTCTGTGGCTGACAGTCTAAAAAGTCTCCTTAATGGTGAAGCAGGAACGCAAAAATAGACTCGTGCGATCACCATTTAGACTGCGGGGAAAGTTTTAGTACCATCCCAGGGCTTGCAGGAAGAGATGCCGTTGGGAACTCTTACCAAATCCTGAGCACTGTCCTTGGAAAAGACATTAAGAAGGATGTAAACATTATCCTGAACAGGAGGGCAGCGTCAACAACAACGGACGCCGGAGTGTTCATTCCCAGGTGCGCAGCCCAGGGCAGGACTATATATATATATATATATATATATATATATATATATATATATATATATATATATATATAGTTAAGCACCGACCCCCCATTTTGGTTTCGGCTCCCAGCAGTGCCATCCCTGTCCCTTTAGAGCACAGCCCTGGGAAGGTTCACAGGGCAGCGCACCCACCACCTTAATCCGAATCAGGAATTTGCTCCCAATGGAGACCTCGGGTCGCGCTGCTGCGGGTGGCCAGCCTGATCCAGGGGCGCGGAAGCCACGTCAGCAGCACTGGGATTTGCTCTCGGCCGGCAAAACCTCCTGCTCCAGTTTAATTCTGTCCGCATCACTTTCTTCGTTAGGAAAGTTCTGGTGGTGCACGAGGATGTTCTCCACCAGAAACCGGGCTGCTTCGTCGATGTTGACGTTATCCTGTCAAGCAGAGATTAGGGACAGGGTCAGTGCTGCGGGTTCCTTCTTAGCAGAAAGCGTTCGTACGAATGGGGACGGGGGAAATTCCTCAGCGGGAATGAGGTGAACACGCCAGGTTCCAGCTTCTCCCGTGTGCAAGCGTTTGCCACGAGTTCAGTGCGAGGGAGCCCTCTTCGTTTTTACAAAGGATCGCATCTTTTGATGTTGCTGCTGTAAATTTTCTGCCACTGAGGTTCAGGAACTAGTGCGATGGTTGCAAACAGACCTTCACCTACTCTGGGCTGCCACTCCCATAAATGAAAACACTGAAATATATACATATATACCCTTGACTATCTAATTCAAGCAGTCAGGACATACTATGAAGAAGAATGTCAAAGGGCTCACACCGCTTTAAAATAGGATAAATCCATCCTGTGCTCCCGGGTCTCTGAGTGACACCAGAGGGGCTCCTGGCCATGCAGGGAAAGAATTCAAGGCACAAGACAGAGAGGCGAGAGGTTGAAGTGGAAGAGCAGGTTTTACCGAGCAGGAAAGCCACCCCATACACAGAGAAGGGACTCCGTCAGGAGGTTAAACTTGTCTCTCTAGTTTCTACGTGAAAGTGCCAGCATAGAGCAGTGGAGAGCGGAAAAGGTTGGGATTAAGTTGGACCTCTTACAAGGTATATTTTGGGAGCTTGTGGTTTTCTTTTATGGGATGGGTAGACAATAAGGTGTTCCTTGCTTATGGATCAATCTTTGCAGTTTTCTTTGTCTGGAGGCTCTTTGCGGTCTCCCCGCATCTTGGGTTGGCCAAGCGCCACGCCAGGCAACATGGTCATGCCTTCCTGTCTGCTTTAATCTGGAACTGTCCTCAGTCTCCTTACTTTCATGAACTTGATATTCGTGGAGAGTACTGGACAGAGAACGTCCCTTAATTTGGGTCTGTTGGGTGCCTCCTTAGCATTCAATTTGAGTTACGCACTTTGGGCAGGAATAAGGCACAATAAATGGGTCCTTTTTAGTATATGAGTCTCCCTTGCTAAAAGCCCTTATCTACCAGGTTTCTCCAGTGAGGTTTTTCCCCTTTGTTCTCAGTAAGTAAAATATGTAAATACACCCTGGCTGGTAGCACAGTGGTTAAGGCGCTGGCCTGCGAACCCAAAGGTCGCAGGTTCGATTCCCCAGCCAGGGCACATAACCAGGTTGCAAACCAGGTCTCCAGTCAGGTCTGTGGCTGGAGGCAGGTGAAATGCAACCGTACATTGATGTCTGTCTTCCACTCTCTCTAAAAATAATAAATAAAGTCTTTAAAAAAAAATATGTAAATACTTTTTCACCATACTGCTTCCATTAATTTTAGTATGAATCAATTTGTCCCTGAAACAATTATTACACTGGTGTTTAATGGTGATTTTCTATTTTCATCATTTTTTCTAGGTTAGCTGTAATTCTACTGTTAGGGAGAATTTTCTCTCCCATTTATTCATTTGTTTACTCACCTCATGGATTCTTATTTTATTCTATGGATTAAATCTACTATAATATTCTTGATTTTGTTGCTCAATTGTCTTAGATTTTTGGAGCTCCTATAAATAGGCTCCTGTGTCTTTTGGACATGTTTCCAGCACATGTTGTGAGGGTTCCTTACACCCTGGCACCACAAAATATTTCAGGAATGTCTTTACTGTGCTTGTCCCACACACAGTCCTGAAGCCTGACATTTCTCCACGAAACCCCAATCCTTTTTATTTGAGAACAGCTGTATTTAAAGTTCCTGTGGACTCCTAAGCTCACTGGTTCTGTGCTCATTGCTTCTAAGCCCTTGTAGCAAACAGACCCAGTAAACACACGTGTATCCCTACACACACAGATATCTATTTTCATTTTGCCTCTGTGTTTACATATGTATAGCATGTGTATATGTGTGCATGTACATGAATGTGTATATATCTATACATACAAATAAACACAGACATATACACATAGAGCATACATATGTATGTATATAATATCATGTTCATACTGATCTTTCCAATTCCAATCCAACACCTGGGGGTTCATTCTAGTCCTCTCCCTTATTTGTTATACTTTTCTCAGACAGTCAGAAATCTTTAAGACCTGTGTTATTTATTAAAGTATCTTTCCTAGCATCAACACAAGCTTTTTTTACTTCCACTCCCAAGATAAGTTAATTCAAGTATTGGTCTTTGAATGTCCAATGTCACTCAGTTCCCATCATCCCCAGTATATCAAGTAATTATAATGTTTTCTAATTGCATTTAGTAGGCATTGATTAGCAACAACAATTCCCATGTTGTAATGTAAATTAGTCATCCATTTTCATATTGGGAAGACATTATTTGCCCCAGAAGCGAAAAAATGAAATTTGTGAACTCAAAACTGTCTTTTGGTTCTGTTCCTATCAGAATTCAGATTACTGGAATTCAAGCAGAAATCAGACTTGAAGGCAGCTTCTGGCGAGCTCAGAAGTCCAGGTATTAGTGACACTTGGACAGGACTTTAAGCCGTGACTAAAATGTTTAACCTGAATTTTACATTACTGTTATTCTCTTGGAGCACTTCTGGTTTACCAAAAAGGAAATTCACAGATGTTCCTCATATATTTGTAAGAAAGCACAGAACCTATCTGGAATTTCACTCTTAACCAATGTTCGCATGGAAAATCATAAATTAATAATAATACAAGAATAAACTGTTTCATGTACTCAAAACTGTATTTTGCCTACCCTGAGAAGTTTGCCTTCTCAAACTACAGGTCCCGTGACACGATTATTTACAAATTTTCCACTTAGGTTCTGGGGACAAGTCTAGATTTATTATTTGAATAGTTAATTCAAATAAAACCTAAACAGAAAATTTTACCTGTAATATGTACACCTCCTCCACCAAATCTCCTGCTGTATTAAACACTTACGCATCCCATTCTTTTTTCCAACCAAGATGAAGAAGTAAGCAGATCCCCAGACAGACAACATGGCTTCCAGCACAAGCGCCTCTGTATCAACCTCCCCTTCTGTAAGGTCTTGCCTCTTCTCTGGGTTTCAATTCTCTTCTGCCATTTCTTTTCATTTCTCTACTTTTGATTCATGAGACTAAATTTTAAGATGCTAGAATATATTTCCTTAGACAAATAGTCTTTAGCTTGGGAGTAAACACTTCAGCCTCCAGTAGAAACTGTTTTGCCCAACGACTCCGTCAGCACTTGGTATTTTCAGAGCAGCCTTTTTGGGTAGTCTCTCGTACCTCTGCTTTTATTATTCTGCTACCCAGTGGCACCAAATAATCTTCCCTTTTTAGGGTAGATTTCTGGTGAAGCTAAAAACAACCTGGTAGTACACAGGTGATGGGAAGGAAAATGCTTTTTAAATATGTATCTATAAGAAATTCACAGAAGGCATACCAAAACCTGGAACTGTATTAGGATTACACCAAACTTATGGTTTTGAGTTTGTCTGTAATCACAGAATTTCTCAACCATTTCATCATTCTTACATAAGCCTGATTATTTTTTGACTTCTGAAGTGAAACTTCCAACAGGCATAATAAGCAAGCACCCTCCACCCTCTAGTATTTTGCGCCTGTAACTTTCACATCCACTTTCTTGAATATCCTGGCTATTAAAATTTTCAACATCCAACTTACGTGTTTTTGTTTTTCTTCAAAAACGACATTTTATCTAGCTTCCCATAATGGGTGAAAGAAAATTTCTCACTCTACTATTCAGGAAGAATTACGTGACGAATATTGATACTTTCCTCTTGCTCAAGTTCTTCCATACACAGATAATATAGTACAATGCTTCAAACATCACCCACATACATCTCTTCAATGCCTTACTTAGTCTGGCACTTGAACTACATCTCCACCAGGGATGTGGCCCTATGTTTTGTTAACCCTTGTGTAAAAATAAAAAATGCTTGTGTTTCACCCCATAAACTCTAGGTACACAGAACTTCATTTAGAGAGTCAAACTCACAGAAAATAGGATTTGTTATTTGCTCTAAATAATAGCTTGTTTTTGTTTTAACATGAAATCTGTCCTAATCACTTCCCCACCGACCAACTGGGAAAGCACTCGTGCTACGGACTGAGAGAAGTTCTAATACACCCATGCTGTGCTGCCCTTCCTCCCTGGCTTCCAACGCCCACTCACATCAGTCCATTTAAACACGTCAGAGTGACAGCTCAAAAGTGCAAGCCAACAGCAGAGCAGGTCTCACCTTTGCAGAGGTTTCAAACCAGCCAGCGAAGCCATTTTCTTTGCAGAACTGGTCCATCTGGGAAGGATTCTGGCTACCGTCCTTTTTCTGGTCACATTTATTAGCTAAGAGGACAGCAGGAATAGGGCCACCATTTGGAAGGTGGACTTTACTATCCAGATCATTTTTCCACTTTAAGACTGCCTCAAATGTGGAACCTCTTGATATATCAAAGACTATGAAAGCGCCAACAGCTTCTTTGTAGTAGACTCGGGTCATGTTACCGAACCGCTCCTGCCCTGGAAATAAATATGGTAAGAGGTTAAAAACTCCCAATTTAGACAACATCTCTATTTGATGTAGCACCTCTGACCCTAAGAATAAACACGTACCTTCCAATCCACAGCAACATAAACTGGTGACATTAAGGATGTACACACAGAGCTGACTCGCAAAGAGGAAGTAAATGATCATGTGGTCTTAATACACAAGTAATTAGTTTTTGTTCTGCACGTGGACAGCACATTCTCCTTAACTGTCAAGATGACAGTACTTAAAGCTACCAAGTTCATCATGTTCCTGTCCATTGTAGTCTAAGACAAGAGAGGTACTAAAGGAAAAATGAAAGCTGGGGGGGGGGGGGGGGGGGATAGAGGAAGAAGAGACAAGAATAGAAGAAAATGAAGCTTGCAGGAAATAGATAAGGATAGTGGGTTAAATGTTGGCCAAAAACATTAGAGCTGCACATGAGATAAAGGCGCTCATGTTCTTAACTCATCTTCCCTTCACATCTTCTCCGGCCTTTGACTTGATAAGCAAGATTGATCTCTAAGAAGGCAGATGCGTGCAACCTGCTATTTTACAACAAAAAGTGGCACAATGGTTGTGTTATTAAAAGAAGGATCATTCACAGAGCTCTTCAAATATTGCATTTTTAAAGTAATTTGGTTAAAAACTTGGGGCGAAATCTACTGCTTAACATATCATAGACGACTTTGCAGAGCTTGCTGTTCCTATCTGATGTCACACTATTCTTGGACACCGGAAGGGTCCTCTTAATCTGATAGATGAAAAACCATGCAAAGGGCTGTTGGACAGGGATTCCAGTAGCACTGGCTAAAGAAGGGACTCTAACCCAGGTCTTCTGACTCCCACACACCCATGGAAATATGATGTCAGCCATTCTGAACTACTTTGCAGTGGCCTGGACTTTTAAAGTTTATACTTTCAGCCAGTCAAGTTATAGAGTAGAGGTCTATGGAATAATGAGTGGTATTCAATGTTAATCTAACCTTAATAATTCTAACCAATGAATAACAGGATAAAATGGGATGCTTTCCTATTAAAACACATGACGTAAAACACACTTTATCTACATTTTATTGATAGGAACAAATGCAAAGCTATCCCCCCAAATTAATATTTTTCTCCCCCAACTTCTACTATGCCATTATACAATTTTAGATACTGCTTTAGGGAATAATGGAAAAATGAAATAATCAGGTTAAGTTTATCCCAGAAAAATCTTTATTTTTCTGTGATGATACTTCCCACAAATCCATAACTAAAATGCAGGAAGTTCCCAGCATGCTGAAGGCCCCGCATGCCAGGAAAGGACTGAGTAGAGAAGTCTGCAGTTACCAACTACAAAGACAGCTGCACAAGTTTTGTTCTGTGTGGTGCATTAGGTTAAGAAGGAAAGCCTCCACTAATATGGAAACCCAGCAGACCCAGGGAGATCTTCCTCTTCATGGGTCTGCCGAAGTAGTTCAGAGGTTGGGAGGACTGAAGCCACACCCTTCTTGGAGAAACGCCGTGGCCATTTCTTACTGGAGGGCAGGATACTTCCTAGCTTTTCTGACAGAACACTTGAAAGGACATTATTATAACTGGAACACGATAACCCATATCATCTCTTCCAATGTTTCTTATTTTAGAGATCAGAAAATAAAATCCCAGGGAGAAAAGGTTACTCAGATTTCCTAGGCTGAATGTTATCTAATCAGCTGTCTGATCTGGAAACCAAGCATTTTCCGGGGTATGGACAGTGCTCCACATATCCCTGTGTTTCATAGTAGACCCAAGGCAGCAACAGTAGCCAAGGAAAGCTTTCCTTAAGGACTGTACAGCCCTACTACAGACATTACTTGTCCCTTAGTGCTTTACCATGGCAGCTAAGGGAAATGTCTGAGTGGTCCCATGCGAGGGACACTCCTTGTCACCCATATTGCTGTGGGCACACTGCCAGCATGTTCCAAATGACTCTGAAGTGTTTTATCCTTTAAGAAGAGAAGTTACTTCCTTTTATAGCAGAGGAAACCTTTATTATAACTGCACATCTTGCCACTGAGAAGGGAGTAAAGGAACACAGCGCTGCTAGTCACCCAAGTTCAAGGATATTTAAAGGTGCACAATTTACATACCCAGATGGCTGAACTCCAAATAACGCACAGTGGCCAAAGGATCAAAATGCTTATCTAATATATATTTGGGAGCATCTAACACAAATAACTTTGAAAAGGAGTTGAGACAACATAAGTAATATATTTCCAAGAATATATAATTCATTAAGGAAAAGAAAACTACAAAGGACTTTGCCTCACTTCTTCATATCTAATGCAAATTTTCAACACAATAGTATTTCCCCTTATATTTGAAATGGGAACTACTATATTTTGACTCCTACCAGAGATATTCTCTCTTATGATTTTAATCACGGGTTCTCTTTAGTTTCTTAATGTTTATCTCAATATTTTATGTTCATGCTCCTGTTAGATAAATAATCTAAATGTTTATTAATGTTATTTGAAACTCAAAGTATAAATTTCACAGTGACAAACAAATCAAAGCAATAGGGCAACTGGGCCTTGGTTTTCCAAGTATAAATGCTTACCTTCCGCCCCATCCCCTACCCCACCTATACACACTGAGAATCACTGGGCTACATATTCTTGCTCAAGGTGATTGGCTGAAAATGTATCGTTCCTAGTTAGTGCATGTAAAATCCTTCACAAAAATCCTTAAACCTCACTGTGCATTTCCGAGATAAAGCTCTTCTAACAAGCTGGTTGGTGGCCGATAAATCAAGACCCAGCCAAAATTTTAACTCCAGTAATTGGTTCTAAAAGGATAATTATATGCCCATTAAAAACTTTTATAGCTTGATATGGGCAATAATGTGATGTCATAATGTGTCCTGCGCATCAAGTTTATGATTCATTGCACTACTACTTTATCAAGCTATTATACACTTGTCCCACATTACTTCAATATTAAATATGCTAGAATTATAGGCACTGTTAAAAGTAAAACAATTTCTTAAAGAACTACCATAATGTTAACCAATAAAGCAATGTAAGTAAGAAATGACTACTGCTACTTACGCATTCTCCCCATCCCCCACACTAGTTTGCACAATTTTCCATAAACAAATGGCTGTATTATGCTCAATAAAAAAAGTTTAAAAGATGATGCACCATCCCTGGCTGGTGTGGCTCAGTGGATTGAGCACTGGCCTGCAAACCAAAGGGTCCCTGGTTCGATTTCTGGTCAGGGCACATGCCTGGGTTGCAGGCCAGGTTCTCAGTTAGGGGCACACATTTGATATTTCTCTCCCTCTTTCTCCCTCCCTTCCCCTCTCTCTAAAAATAAAATGAATAAAATCTTTTTTAAAAGATTTTAAATAAAATCTTTTAAAAAAAGATAATGCATCAGATTAGCACTATCTGAGTTTAGATTGGTATGCACTGAATCTCACTGTTTAATACTACACTACTAAGCAGGTAAAAGGGATCACGTGGTATTAAACAATTCCATTTATTTCTCTGATTTTCCTTTTTATCAAACATAAAATGAAAGGGAGACAATATAACAACGAAACCTTTGAAGCCATAAATATCTGGATTCACTCCCTATCTCTGCAAGTCCTAGGTGTGTAGACCTTGGGAAAAATCCCCTAACCTTCCTAAGTCTTTGTTTACCCACCTGTAAACTGCGAATAATTCCTGTTTTTCCAGATTAGTGTAAGTATGTATGAGAATGAAAGTAAACTGAGCGACAGGGACAAGAATACAGCTTTTAATAAATGTTAACTATTATTATATGAGCGAGTCAATGAGATTCTTCGATGCTTACATTTGGAAATATGTTTTCCACTTTGAAAAATAAGCACGATGGGGTAGGTAGGCAAAGCTGCTAGTTAAGTGTTATCTTTGCTCAGACCATCACTTGTTGAAATTAAGATTAAACCTGTTTGTTGTCAAGCAGAATAACAAAACTGAATTCAGAAAAAAACAGGACAATACCTAAACTAAAAGGAAAATAAATTGCTTTTGAGATGCAGCAGCATTATCACGAAGTGAGCCTCAAAATGACCACTTCCCAGACACATGCCAATTCAGACTCTGTGTTTTTCCTTCGTTATCTGAGCTGACGTGGCTTCGCTGGTATTTAGTCACTGCGGAAGGTCAACCTTATCCAACTACTTACATCTTCTGTGGTGACTGTGAAAAAGAACATCTGACTTAATCAATTTAAAGTAGGGAGTAAAGTCAAAATATCTTTTTGTTTTGTGTCAAAAGTCATAATGGTTTTTAAAAGTTTAAGATATGGGCTTTTTCCTCTAATTTATTCAACAAGGATCAAGACATGAACCGTCCTGTGAATCCTCATGTGCTACCCTTGTGCGACATGCTTTTGGGATAGCCACATGGGTAAGGAGGAGGTGAGGTACGACAGGAAAACAACTTAAAGGTCATGTGAGGTGGGTGTGAGGGAGCATGAGAAGTTGGCAGCTCTGTCCTGTGAAGTGGAGAACTCCCAGGGCACAGTGACACAGCGGATCTTTTGCAAGGGTCCAGCAAAGCCAAGGACCTCAACTGTCCTCAACTTAGTATAATAAATCAGATCACCCATGGGGTGATGTATTTAATTAAAAAAAAAATAAAAAGCCTAGGCCCTGGCTGGTAGCACAGGGGAGAAGGTGCTGGCCTGCGAACCCAAAGGTCGCTGGTTCAATTCCTAGTCAGGGCACAAAACCAGGTTGCAAGCCAGGTCTCCAGCTAGGTCCATGGCTGGAGGCAGCTGAAAGGCAGCTATACATTGATGTCTCTCTCCCTGTCTGCCTCTCTCCCTTCCCCTCTCTCTGGAAATAATAAATTTAACAAATCGTTGAAATAAATAAATAGCCTAGGTTTCCTAGCCGGCCTTGCAGCAAGGCATGTACATCTAGTTGGGCCACAAAGACAAAGCATACAGCCAAGGAACAGCTGAGTGGTGAAATGTCAGCTTTTGTCCATGAAAACTTCATGGTTCTGCTCACCAGCCTTGGACTACCCAGCCCCACACTTGCGAGGGTTAGCTTGTTCTTAGAGATAGCAGACAGCCTGCTGAGAGCACGTCCTTGACCAGCCACCCCACAGTCCACACCCTCCACCCTCTAGCTTCCAGGTTCCTGATTTCTAGGACTATCCTTCAGCTCTAAATCACTCGGTCGCCAGGTGTGGTCGCCAGGTGTTAGACATCTAGGGACCACCCCACAGCCCAGAGCCACTGACATCCTTCCAGCTCTCCAAACCTAAGTTTGCTCAGCTTGTCTTGCTGCCTTGCCCATTTCTTCCTGCCAAACACCACAACCAAGGCTGTTACGCGCACTTTCCCCTTGCTCACCCTGCCACGTGGCCAACCTGCTGCTTCCCCAGGAGATCCTGCATGGTGTGGCCTGCGCCCTCCTGCTGGGAACACTAAGTCACAAACTTCGTTTTCAATGGCTATCAACTCCTGAGGACCTGACCACGTTGTACCTGAACAAAAACAAGTCCTGGGAACATTTTAAAAAATCGACTAAGAATCATTGACATTCCCATATCAAAGACTCAAGAAAACTGGAAGATCAGGATAACACATACATGATGGATACAAGTTCTAAAATATATTTGACACTAACACTGCATCTCTAGGCTAATGCATGGCTACAGGTTTAATCAGTGACGTCACAGAGCAGATCAGGCAAACATCAGTAATTGTTACTTTGCTTTCCTGCAATCCTATACCATCAAACAGCTTCTCTATCTTCAGAAAAGTCCAGTTTGGAAAGAATCTTTCGAAATACACACACACCTGGCCACTGAAGGCCTACTCACTGTATTCATATATTTGGTTCTGTTTTGCTTGTTGTTAGTTTTATTGTCCTGTAATGGGTGAGATCATATGGTATTTGTCCTGCCTGTGAAGTTTTGAATGTATAGTCCAGACTGGGGCTTTCACAGGTGTCTCTAATTAAGGGAGGTTTAAAGATGTAAAATGGGACAGTAGGCTTTACTTGTAGTGTGACAAAGCCATTGAGCCCGAATAAGACTGAGGATAAGATTGTACTGGAGTCAGGTGTAATAAAGATTTAAAAACTCCCTATAAATAAGTTGTAAAGTCACTGGTCACCAATGAGACGTAGGAAAGTTGCTATAATATTCATTGTTTAAGATAGAGACCACAAATAACTATTGTACAAAGACTAATTTCTCAAAGCCCTGCTTCTTCCTATTTAGAAGAAACTTGAACATTAATTACCCCTGATTTATAGGTAATTTGAAAGTCAAGAAATAGTCAAAGGTAATATTCCAGATTCTTGCTCATGAAGGGTTAAATGAAAGTTATTAAATAAGACAAGAGAAGACTACTGCGTATAGTAATGGACAAAATGGAACAAGTAAATCAGGGCCCACATTCTAATTTAGGATGGGAATTTCAGAAAGTAACTCTATAAGTACTGCTTATATAATTTAAAATTTCTTCCAAGCATGAATCTTATGCTTTGGTAAATAGTATCTACATGAACTTCAGAATAGGTTGTTTCTGATTTGTTCTAGAGCTCAAAGAAATGTTGCTCAGAATTTTATAGTCAAATTTTAATCCAAAAAAGTAAACGGCAGGAGAAGAGGCCAACCCCTACCCCCAAATATGCCACTTGGCATAAGGATTACTTTTTTTTTTTTTTAAAGATTTTATTTATTATTTCCAGAGAGAGAGGAAGGGAGAGAGGCAGAGAGGGTGAGAATCAATGTTTGGTTGTGTTTCACCTGCCTCCAGCCACAGACCTGACTGGAGACCTGGTTTGCAACCTGGTTATGTGCCCTGGCTGGGGAATCGAACCTGCGACTTTTGGGTTCGCAGGCCGGCGCCTTATCCACTGTGCTACCAGCCAGGGCAAGGATTACTTTTAACTAAAGGCCTCTTTTTGTTCAACCTAGTGTAAAAGTACTTAGGTTTTGCTATTTGGGTCTTCGTTAACATGTCTTACATCAATTTAATTCTCAGGCCCCATGAAAATACTAAGAGGGTAAAGGTAAAATGCAAATGACTTCAATGAATACATGAATACATTTAGAGCTAAATGAACAAACTTTTATTTTGTAAAGATTTAGCCTCGCTTAGCCATTCAATCTACATAGAAAATTCTGTAGTTACCAATAAGCTTATAATAAGTAGTAAGCCAAATACTACTCCACCTATATATAATAAACGAAGATAAGAGATATCTCTTGCTACATACATCTTAATATAAATATGCATATTAAACTCTTTAAAATCTTACTAGAGACTTCAATATTTCAGTATGCATTGAGAAGCAGTCTCAAAGCAAGTATGAATTAAGAGCTAGCAATCGTGTAACACAAAAATTGTATTAAACTATGCCTGTAATTTAAAGCTGCATTCACTTGATGTAATAAGGGAGTATTCATAAGGCCTGCACACAAGAGTCCCTATCTTTCTTAACTTGAAGGGTTTAGCTTAAATGGCTTTATCCACACTTAGGGAAAACATGTGGGCAACTCCTGCCTGCCACACTTGCCAAAGCTTTCAGTACATAGACTAAATAAAATTTCTTTACCGCTGTTCCCAGTCTCTAAAACAACAACAGAAAAAAGCTAGGAATAACACCACACCTTAAGTTAAATCATATCAAGTGGCCCACTCTACCTACTTTTTTTGCAATTAAGGAATATGATTCAACTTTGTTACTACATAAGGCAAATATGCTTAACCACAAGGGAACTTTTTGGAGTGGCCTCCAGTTTGCCTTCATTACATCATTACTAGTTAATTCCAAAGGTATGAACTAGAATTCACTAAAAGCTCAAATACCCAAACCAAACAGAGTCAAACTTCAGTTAAAACCAAGTCACTTTTGTCTCTCAGTTTCCTTATATATTAAGTCTCTATCTCCAAAAACCTTATTTATAAGGTGACCCTAATAAGTTCTAATTACCTCACAAGTTTACCTCTAATCTTGTTCATGGCTGGGGTAGACCCGCTGAATAGTATCTAACGCCCAGGAACCGCTTAGGGAAATCTTACAATTCTGCTTTCCTTGCTGGCAAAGCTCAAGTTTTCTTTTTCCTTCTCTCTTTCTTTCTTTCTTTTAATAAAGATTTTATTGATTATTTTCAGAAAGAAGGGCAGGGAGGGAGAAAGGGAGAAAGGGAGAGAAGCATCAATGTATGGTTGCCTTTCACCTGCCTGTAGCAGGGGACCTGGCTGGTGACCTGGCCTCCAACCTGGGTATGTGCCCTGACAGGGGAATCAAACCAGAGACCTTTGGGTTCACAGGCCGGGGCCAATTCACTAAACCGCACCAGCCGGGGTTAAATTTTCATCTTTTAATTTTTTAAGTCCGATAAAGACTGTGTCCCATTCCTAGCTTTATGGGTCTGTTCAAAAAGAATGAAAAAAGAAGACTTTCAGAAAAGAAAAAGGACTTGTGCTTTCCCAAGTCCCCAAGTATCAACATTTTCCCTTTACGCTTAAGGACACAACTGTGCCACAAAAAATCCTCTTTTTTACCTGCAGTGGGGCCCTATCATAATTTAATAGCTAAATACCACATTATTTTCCATGAAGATGATTGCAAAGTCAACACGCCTCCTAAGTGGGGGTTTAAAATCATCTTCATGGAAAAAAAAATCATCTTCATGGAAACCTGCAGCTACACTGAGATTCCTGGAAAATGGTTATCATGTGGTAAGGCAACCGTTAGAATCCATGGCTTCATAATAAAGCAACACTACTGTTCACAAGTGTTCTATGAAATAGCAGGAAGTGTTTCAAAAGAAGCCCCTGGCTTTAAAAGATGACTTTTCAAACGGACTTTTGGTTTTCTAAAAGGAAAAAAAAAAAAAAAAAAAAAATGCTAGGGCCAAGGCTGACTAGTCCCCTTTCTCTGCAGTATTGATGTACATAAGTTTATTCTCTTATCTGAGGTGGAGAAGTCTGTTTTAAATAAATGAGTATGTAGGTTATAATTCTCCCCACACACAATAGAATTTGGGTGAAAAGAGCACTACTTAGCTCATAGACCTGTATCCACTCCACCCTCCATTACCAAGTGGGTGACCGTATCTTCTATGAGCTTTAGTTTGTGCAAATGCAGGATGAAGGGTGGACGTCCCAGCCCTGAACATGCTCCCAGCCAAATGCTGAGCTTCTTAACACGGGTAATAACTGAACATGGCAACTTGGGGTACCACTTCCCTATTTCAACTTTCCAAAAGTTAACATCTTTTTCAATGCCCGCATCCCACCTACCACACCACCCAGAGTTCAAGTTTTCACAAATTACAGCAAGGAGACTATGTCCCCCCTCAAAGAGGGTTATTATGCTCCAAAAGGACAAATGGATGTAAATGCCAGGAAAACATGGGGCGGAGGAGCAAGAGTGTTGGTTTAGACAGAGGAAGGAGCATCAAGCTTCAAGAGAAGCTTTCCCAAGTCTTCACCTGAAACCCAGGAAAGAGAGGACAGTGCAGGAGGGGCAGAGTTTCCCTCCCAAAGAAGTGTCTCGAAGTGTCTCGGATCCCAGGTGGGTGATGAAAAACTTTCCAAAAGGAACCTACTTTCCAGTTTGCTTCTGTCACCAACTACAAGTGAAACTTTGGGTAAGTCATGAACTGCAGCTCCCATCTGCGAATGATAACACTGAATGAGAGCAGCCAACTCCCTTTCACAACTCTTCCTGGGTTATGATGAGACTTAATATTCAGTTACAACTTCTGGAAAGGCCCTTCCATGGCTTTGCCAGGGCAGGTGGGAGCGCAGGAGTACGGGGTTCCTTTCCTCGCTTACATATCACAGGCCTTCCTCATACTTAGGCGAAAGCATCTACTAACCAGGTTTATTTCTTTATGCATTTATTTATTTTGTCCTGCTGTAAATTCTTCAACTCCTGCCCATTCCATTGTCCTGACTCACTGGCGTCCACTCCCTTTCCACCTTCCCTTGTGACTTCAGTTTCTCATAAAAGCGCCCAGACGAGTTTGTGCCGCGCGCGCAGAGAAATCAATAGGGGAGACGGAGCGAAGTTGCATGGCCCCCGGTTCCCGACGGTTGGAGGACGTGGTGGCCGCCCCCGCCGGGAGGCCACCGCCCACCCGCCGCGGGATCCCCGCGCGCCCGCAGCTCGGGGCAGCGGCTTACCCGCGATGTCCCACAGCTGCAGGCGCACCAGCGTCCTGCTGTCCCAGTTCAGGACTTTGAGCGCGAAGTCCACCCCGATGGTGGCCCGGTAGTGCTGGGAGAAGAGCTGGTGGACGTAGCGCTTGATGATGCTGGTCTTGCCCACTCCGAGCTCGCCGATGACCAGCACCTTGAAGAGGTGCTCGCGGATCTCCGGCACAGCGGAGGTGGCCGCCCCGCGTACAGGATCCCCCGCCCCGCCACCCGCCATGAGCGCCCCCAGCTCCGCCGCAGCCGGTCCGCTGCTCCCGCCCCGCTCCGCACCGCGCCCGCGCCCGCGACGCCGCCTGACCGGTCACAGGACCCGGAACCAGCCCTGCGGGGCGGGGAAAGGGTCGGGGCTAGCTTGATGGGGGAGGTCCCGGGTAGGTGGCCGCCCCTGCCGCAGCAGCCGCGTTCCTGCGGGCCGGGCCTGACCCCAGGCACTTCCTTCGCTGCCGCGGCGCGGGTCCCGCACGCCCCCTAGTGGCCCCGGCCGACTGGGAACCCGCAGAGAAGGTCAGCGTTGCGGGGTGCAGAGGCCACTGAGCCAGCTAGTGAAAGCCCGGGTCGGAGGGCCCAGGGGCGGGAGGGGGTGGGGTGGTACTGGCCTGGGAAGAAGAAGCACACCCCCCCCCCCCCCCCCCCCCCCCCCCCCCCCCCCCCCCCCCCCCCCCCCCCCCCCCACCCCCCGCTCAGTCACTCTGTCTGCCCTGAGGTTTGGCACCTGAAGATCACTTCCTTAGCAAGGGGATCTCTCTCCAGTGCCTGAGTGTTTCCATGTTTACTCTCGGAACTATGTTATTTCTCCCCTGCAAGTGCCTGGATTTCACATTCCCGCCTGTGTTATGTCAGCTTTGACTCTCTGCGTGCTTTACACCTTCAGGTATTTGTAGTTATCTCCCATTTCCCATGGTCTCTGTTCTTGGTCTATTTGGTCTTTTGGGGGTTTTGAAACTTTTAAAATTCATCTGTTGTGATGTTACTGGAATTTTAGGAGCCAATGTCGATAAGCATATTAATTTGGCATGTTTAACCAGAATTATAGTAATAAGTCGAAAGCTTCAAAGCAAATTACTTGTCGATCTGTTTAAAAATCATCAGCGGCTCCAAATAAACAAAAACAAGCAATAAAAATCCCTCAATTTGAAGTCTAAACTTTGTAAGATGGTACTTATTGCTTCTCAACAACACCACTGTTATTCATACTAACTCCGCTGCTCATTACTGAAATTTGTCCTCTTTTCCTAAGATGCTATGCTTTCTTTTACCTGGGGGTGTTTACTCTGAATTCCTCTCTCTCATTCTTGGTTTACCTCCTAATAGTCTTCAGCTCTCAGCTTAAACGTCATCTTCTCTTTCTGCTTCCCCAAAACACAGAATGGCTGTCCACGTTTTCCCTCTGCCGCCTTAGTCCCTTTGACACTACATTATAATGTACATGTAGAGCCCTCTGTCCTGCTCTGCATTATGAAGTCTAAGCAGGGATTTGGTCTTCTTTGCTATAAGAACATCAACATTCAGTGTTCATGTGGCAAGTACTCAATAAAAATGGGGTAAGTGAATATTAATATTGAATTAGTGCTCTATTCCAAGACCTGAGTTCACATTTGGGCTTTATCCATTGGCCAACTTTGTGATCCTTGAGTAGATAAAGAACTTAGGATATAGGAGTGATGAAGTTAATTTCTAACTCTGCCATTTCTTTTATGATATTAGGAGATCACAGTCACCATTTTCTCAGCATTAAATGGAGTTAAAATATATGCTTTGTTATCTGTCCAAAGCGATATAAAGATAACATGCAGTATATTTTATAAATGTATGAGTATGCTAAAAATCAGTCTCACTGTAAGGAGCTATTTAATACCTGGTACGGTGCATTCCCTGCCAAGTTCTTTGCTGTGCATGTGTAAATGTGTTTTGGGGTGTTTAATCAGCCTCTCATTTTGCTTGTGTCTGTTGTAATGGTATATGATTAAGAAAAAACACAAAATACCTCTACTTTAACATAATTTTAGGTAATCATAAATGTATCAAATATTTTAAAAGGATCAAAACTTAAATTTTGCAATGTTTTTTATAGGTTACATATTGCTATTTATTTTAACTGTTTATTTCATATGATTTTTCAACAGTTAATGTGGAACAGCTTCGTAAAATATAAATGAAATTCTAGCCTGTTTAGACAGTTGTCTTTATTTCTTTCTGTTTCTATATTGTTTTTTTTTTTGTTTTTTTTTTTTATTGTGCAGGATAATCTAATATTCATGAGATCACAGTGCCAAATACAATTATAATCTCAGTTAAAAGGATATTGTGTCTTGTATTACAGACTTTGGTGGTGGTTCCACAGTTGTCATTTTTAACTAATTCTTCATGGGGCTAGTTGGCACAATCTTCCAGAGAATGCACAGTAATCAAATTTATGACTGATACTCATACTAAATTTAATATCCTCTTTGAATCCAGCAAAGATCACTTTTAAATGGATTTATCTACTTTTTGATCTGCTATATGATTTTCACATCTAAACTAGTCATTCCAAAATTTATTCAATGGCCTGGGGATTTAAAAGAAAATGGAAATGTTAGGAGAAAGATTTTTTAAAAGATTTTATTTGTTATTTTTAGAGAGAGGGGAAGGGAAAGAGGCAGAGAGGGAGAGAGACATCAATGTACAGTTGCCTTTCACCTGCCTCTAGCTACAGACCTGGCTGGAGACATGGCTGAGAATTGAACCAGTGACCTTTGGGTTCCCAGGCCGGTGCCTTACCCACTGTGCCACCAGCCAGGCTTAGAAAGAATGTTTTAAAATACCTCTTCTTTCTGAACCATTCAAGGATATTATTTGAGAAGAAATGAATATTTACAAAACTTGGATTCCCATGTTTTTATAGGAATGTCATCATGATTTGATGGAAACTTTAATGAAATATAACTTGGAAGGCACATTTTGACACAGATTATGGCATGTTTTTAAACTCTTAATTTTGTGTGTTTTGAATATATTTTGAAATGCTCAGTTGGTAAAGCACGTAGCCACTTTAGGAATAGTAACTGCTTGCCCAGTTCATGTACGTAGCGCTTTGAAGGAAATGGGTGCAGATGTTAGTTCAGAGTCACTGTAGGTAATGTAAGTGAACCTTATTTGAACACAATAATATTTTAAGCCCTGTACAGGTATTAATAGATTTAGCTGAACATTCCTATAATGTGGGTACTTTTATTATCCATATATTACAGATAAGGGGAGGGGTTCTGGATGACACAAGTGGGTAGATATCAGCCACAAACCCAGGTATCTGTTTTCAGAAGCCTCATTCTGCACTGTGTTGTGCTGTGAATGCCAGTCTTCATTGATTAGTAGCTTAAAGGGGGCAAGTAGACTATCTTAATATGTAGGTGTAACACTTTGTGGATTGGATTGGATCTGTTTGACCGCAAGAGGGCAAGCTTTGCAAATTCAATCCTACTGAACAGTGACAGAAAGTGTCCTGGAACTCTAATTTACCAAGAAATTTCTTGGAAACCAAAGACCATGCAGTCTCAGCAGTGGGTTGTTCAACGTATGTGGCTTTGGCCTTTAGAGTCAGCTAAAATATCAGGGGGCTTCAAGATTTGCTACATGTTATTTAAATATGTGTTAATATTGAAGGATTATATAATCACAAAATGCCTGAGTCAAAATTTCTAGACCCTGACACTTTGAAAACAAAAGCACAAAACCAGAACCAATCTATTTGTCACAATTGGGCAGAGATACTCTGAAAAGCAGGATACTGGGTCAATAATTTTTTTCCCTTCTGCCAATTATGCATGAAAATATTTATTGCAGGACTGTCCTATTCCAGGAATTATTCAGGTTGAGTATAGAGTACTCAATGCAACCAGTATTGTTCTCACTTTCATTGGGGAAGTGGCCAGGCAAACTCTAAGTTAAACTTCATTAGCAAGCAGCCCTCAAGTTGCAGTGGCTTTTCCTAGAGAAGGTGATCTTTCGCTCATGTAAAGTCTGATGTGGACCTGGATGAGTCTAGGCAGCTGCCCCCAACACGATGCTCTGGAATCTACTAGACTGCTTGTCACCAGTTTAACAGCTGCTTCTGAAATCACTGAACCAGGCAGCACAAGAAGGACGGAACCAGCCATGAAATGTTTTGGACCTGAAGCAACACACACACAACTTCTATTTAAAAGGCACTGATTAAAGCAAGTCGCATGAACCATCTACATACGGGGGTTAAGAAAGGGTAAGTCAAAGGAGACTACACCAGAAGTTTCTCCCATTTATAGACTACTGTTTCTAGAAGACTGGGCAGAGAATAAACAAGCACACTACATTATGAAAGATAAGGAATCATCCCAATAGTTATAAGTGCATTCATATGATGGCCCTTATTTACATATAAAAATGTTAAAATTCAGGCCATTGTCTACTGGCAAATATATTAAGGTAAGCGATTTACCTATTGTATGTTTTCAAGTTTGAACCAGGATTTCTCAATCATGGCACTATTGACAATTGGAGCTGGATAACTCTTTCTTGTAGAAGGTTTTTCAGTTCATTGTATGATGTGCAGCAACATTCCTGGTCCCTACCCACTACATGCCAGTAACCAATACGCCTCCTCCACCAGATGTGACAAAGAAATATACCTCCAGATATTGCCAAATGTCCTTCGAGGGCAAAATTGCCTTAAATTGAGAACAACTGGTTAGAGCTATCCCTTATATCATTTTCAACAAACAGCCTTAGTGTTAACACAGTCATATGTAGGTAGATATAGCCTGCATAATATATAAAGCACTTTACATGGCTTCATCTCAATAACGTAGTTAAGAGGAAGGTGGGAACAAGTTGAAATGCCTCGTCCAAAACACATGGCAAGTAAACGACAGGGGTACAACCCAACCCAAGTTGTCTCTCTGCAGATTCATAAATATCCATAACTTGTACTGAAGCCTCCCCCCCACCTCCAACCCCCACCGCCATGTGACAAGCACTATTCTAGTTCTAGAGGATACAAAGATAAAAGATCTGGTTCCTGCTCTCAGGGGACTCCTAGTCTAGCAGATAAAAGAGGCAAATTAGCATAAAATTACTTTGGAATAGTTAAACACTCAGATAGAAGGGCTTCTAGCCCTTCAGAGTAAGGGACATGATCCAGAGAACTGGATCTTCTGCTTCTAAGAAGCAGTAGAACTACCACAGGAGAAAGGAGGCAATGATAGTTAGCAATGGAAAAAAATACTGAATTTTATTTGAGTCACTGCAGAAACAATGAAGGGAAATGTAGAAAACTGCAGAGCAAATCAAAAGGAAAATATGTAAAATAATGGTATCCTGAGCTAGGAGAGGGAAGAACTGTAAAGAATGCTGTTGAGCCCTAATTTCGCAGGTGGGCATTGTGTGCAGGGGTCCAAGGACGGAACATCCCTCACTTCACAGGTGTTCTGTAATGCTGATCCAAATGAACCGTGCTGAACCCAAAGGAGGAATTCTACTATAGAAAATCATTTCTTAAAATGTTAAAAGCTCAAACTGTATGTCTCTGAAGCAGAAAAATAAGGAATGAGTAAGAACAGGTTAAAGAAGAACATTTTCATATAAATAACAAGCTATATGTGTAATTTCTGAAAATTCAGCCTGCTGGAAGGTCTCTGGGCAGTCCGTTGATCCAAGGTTTGAACTCGGATACTTGAAACAAACTTGATTTACCTTTTGATTTGACTATGTCTGAATATTGAAATATATCAATTGCTTTTCAGTGTAAGAAAGATTTTACACATTGGGGATTCATTAGCATCAGCGTTAGCCTCTGTCCATGTACACTTGAGTGATGTGCTCAATTAAGTGACTATCAGCTACATAAAGTGTTGTAGGAGGGCCTCATTCTTTAAACTCCCACTCACGGTGCTGGGGACTGTTACTGAGTCAAACACGTTTTCAATTTTGTGTTTGGAAACCAGAGAGTGCAGATTGTTTCCTTAAACAAGAGCACGTGGGCCTCAGTGCTCCTTATTCTTCTATGTGAATCATTCACTTCTCTGGCAGTCTTCACTCCTCTAACATGCTGTTCCTTCCATCATCAAGCTCCACAATTAGCAAATAGTGACTCATTCCTTTCCCTGTCCCTGTATTATCTGGCCACCTCTCACTCAGTCTACCCACCAGGCATGTCCTACCTGTTACCTAGTTGGAAGTCTTACTTCTTTTCTGCTGTCTCGATTAAACCCCTACTTCTCCACCCAACTTTTCCTGAACTGAAGCATCAAAAGTCGTCCTAGTTTATGCATCCTGTTCTTCATGTGCAGGTTGCTGTTGGCAGGCACAGCATTCCTTGTGTTGTTTGAGGGCAATAATTCAACACTGCAACTCGACCCTCCCCAATTTCCGCACTTGCCCCCTGCAAAGAAAGCACACAGTGGGAGGGGCAGTTGCAGCGAAGTTGCCTTGATGTATCTTCCAAGAGTAAAAAGTTGGAAAAAGTCCATGAACAGGAGGGGCAGTTTAAAGAGAAGTGAATTGGGGGAAATAATAGGAGAGAAAGTTTCAGGTCCTTTTGACTTGGGATAGGGAGGAGGTAGAGGTAAGTGGCACAAGAGGGACAACCTCTTCTGGGTCAAGTGTCCCACATGTGCCCATGAGTGTGGGGGAGTCCCTAGGAGACAGGTTCATCTGCTTCCAGAGAAGTGGATCCTTGGGCTAAGGGGGTGGAGAGGGAAAGGAATGGCTACAGCATACAGATGCAAGGACTGGAAAACTGCAGTCTCTAAGAGGAGGAAAAGTAGAATGAGAGAGAGGAACTGATATCAGGTACAAACTTCCAGATACAAAATGAATTTAAGTCACAGGGATGTGGTGTAAGCGCAGGGAATATGCTTGATCATATCATCACTTTGTATAGTGACAGATGGCTACTAGACTTTGTGAGGATCACTTCCTTACTTATGTAATTCTGATCACTATGTGCTACACCTGAAACTAATGATCATATTGTAGGTCAACTAAAAAACTTAAATACAAAGAACAGACTGATTCTTGCCCAGAAGGGAGGGGGGTTGGAGGGCTGGGTGCAAAATGTGACGGGATTAAGAAGTACAGATTGGTAGTTACAGAATAGTCCCAGAGATGTAAGGTTCAGCATAGAGAACACAGTCAGGAATATTGTAATAACTATGTACAGGGCCAAGTGGGTTCTTGAAATATGGGGGAACCATTCTATGAAGGATGTGATTATCTTAACTACATTGCTGTGCTCCTAAAACTAATACAGAACATTATTAAATGGAAACTATAACCTGGAAGGCAAAGGTGACTCAGTCAGCAATGAGGCCTCTTGCATAACCAGGCCTCAGTGTCTGCAAGGCCCATTATAACGTCGTGGTTAGAAGCAGCAGCTAGGGCAGACATCTCAGCTCTGCTACTTCTGGCTATGCATTTTAGGAAATTTACTTATACTCTTTAAGCCTCTTTAAGTCTGTCTCATACAAGTTTTGTGAACATCTCATGAAATAAAGCATGTTAAGCAATTGCACAATGCCTGGCACAAGACAGTAGGCAGTAAATGATGAGCTCCTCCTGTCTCTCTCGGTGACAGGGCAGATGGCTGTGGGCTGGTGCCAGGACAGCTTGAATAGTGCATAAAAACACAGATGTAGAGTCAGATAAAACTAGATTCAAATGTAGTTTGAGTTAGACTAAATTCAGACCTGTCCCTTGCAATTGTGCTATCTTGATCAAGATGCTAGGTAAATTTAATGGTCCTCTGTTTTCTCATTTTTGGAAGAGGCTTAATAAAATATATTTCAAAGAGATTAATCTTATAAGGATTAAAATAAGGACTAGGCATCTTGTATAAGAAGCTCTTAGCATGATTCCTGGCATAGATTAAGTCCAATAAATTCTAACTGGTGTTACCAGGACTCCAATAATTTCATAGCCTTTTTGTTCTTGGCTGATCTTTCTTAGGCTGACGCTCTATGAAAGAGTTAAGGTCCACGAAACATATATTGCGTTCTCACTATGGGTAAGACACTAGGCTGGACACCGATGGGATTCAAAGAATAAAAGATAATGCCTGTCTTCAAAATGATTAGAGTCCGTTGGGAAACATGCAGCAATGCCACATGCAGGAAGAAGGGGTCAGTTCTTATCGTAGAGATCCACAAGTCCCCAGAAAGCAGGATCTTGAAGAATGAATAGCATTTCAAAAGCAGAGAACTAGAGGAAGGCTGTCTAGGGGAGTGGGAATGACTGTGCGGAAATACTAGATGTGAAAGTGCTTCATGTGTTCGAAGAATAACTAATGCAAGGGTGGTATGAATGTGTGTGTTTGTTTTGCAGGCAGCTATAAACAATTACATACTTGATTCTTGGTGTTGTTTTTTCTAATTATGGCAACTAGTCCCTGTTCAATTATGTATCTCACTCAGTCCCACATAGTGCCTTGCATGAGGTGAGCTTCAGTAAATCAATTAAAGATGCTTTCTCATTAGATTTTAATTTCCCCAGGACCCTAACGTTTATTGCCTTTTCTTGCATGATACAATTATTTTATAACACCATTCCAATGAATATGCTTAGATGTCTCCACTGACAGTGTTCCAGAAATAATAATGGCATGACTTTTTTTTTTTTTTAATTTGCATGGCATTGTACTTGGCTTTTAAAAAGCCACCACTCAGACTTTAGATTCTGGCTAATACTTGTAAGGTTTCTTTTCTTCAAGGAGAAGTAACGAAGGAGGGCTTCGCCTGCCTCTTTGAGTGAATGCATGTGGTGGGCTCACGTGGAGGCGAGGTCCAGGGACAGGACCCCACTTCCCCAGAGAGGCAGGGGAGTGGAAACAGGAGGTAGCACAACACTGAAGACCTTTGTCCACATCCAACGAACTCAGCTGGATTATGCGGTTCTGAATGAAGAGGCTGAGGAAGAAGGAACAGAGAGGAAGGGAAGAAGGGCACCATCATGCCTTTTGTCTTCGGTGTTACGCGGCCAGGACATGCTTTAGAATTAGGGATGTTGCTCAAGGGATCCAATCCTCAAATGTATTCGAAGTCAATTTTGTTTCAGTAACAACGTATAAATTCTTAAAACTGAGTTGTGAGAGGCTAAGGACTATTAATTCAATGTTTTCTTCGCATTACTCATGAAATATTTTGCTGTCAGTTGGCCTGGGATTTTACGCAGCTGTCTCTTAAATCACTGCTTACTTTTCCTCACTACAGAGCTGTTCCCTTGACCCACAGTCCCCGCCAGCTCCCACCTTGCTTCTCCGCCAACCCTGTTTACAGGAGATAATTCACAGGAGCCCCCTATGCTCAGTTCCTTCACTTGCACTTCTCGCTTCTCGCTTCTCTCATTGTCTGCCATAGGGGTGACGGTGATCTTCCTGTCAACTCCGACCTCCCCGGACCCCTCACTGTGTAGGCGCACAGAGGAGGCCCCCTCCCCACCAGCACTCTTCTGCCTGCTGGACCATTAACCCTCCGCTTCTTCTTCTCCAGCTCTGGCTGCTCTTAGACTTCCTTTGTGTGTTTTTCATCATCCTTGATACCAGAATATGGTGGCGTTTTTCAGGGATCCTGACTCTTTTTATCTACATTACTCCCTAGATGAACTCATCTAGTGTTAAGATTTTGCATAGTGTCTGTATTTTATTGGCTCTTAATTGTTCACCTCTGACTTGTGCCCTGAGCTCCAGACTTTTATGTCCACCCACTCACCCTGGCTAAAGCTGAAGCCTCATTTCCCACCCACCCCAGAATTTGTTCTTCCAAAATTTTCACTGTTTCAAGTGTCATCTGCACTTCTCTGATATTCAGGCCCCAATCTTGGAGCCACCTTGGCTCCAGTCTCTCTCACTACCCATACGTAACCCATCAGCCATTGCCATCACTCAATACTTATAAAATACTAAATGCCTTCCATGTGTCTGGTAGTATTCGGAAAGCTGCGGATACAGAAGAGAATAAAGCAAACAAAAGCCCTGCTCTCTTATTCTGATGACTGTAAAATAGATCCATAATCATGCCACCTTTCATCTCTTACACATCCTCACCACTATTACCCCAGACAAAACCACTCACAGCTCCTTGAATTATTGCAATAGATTCAATGCTGGACGATTCCACCATTGTCCCCCCCCACCCCCTCCAGTCTCTTCTCTCCGTGCCAGTCTAAGTGATTATTTAAAAATGAAAATCAGATGCCTTTTCTCTGCTCCTAACCCTCCAATGACCTCTCATTTCACTCAGAGCAAAATCCAAAGTCTTGAACAAAACCCATAAGACTAAGATCTGAGCTCTGCTTTGCTCTGTTGTCCCCACTAGCACCCTCGTCTTGTCTGACTTTGCTGCAGTCACATCAGCCTCCTTGCTCTTCTCCCAACATTACAAGAAGCCCACAACCCATGGCCTTAGTTCTTCCTACCTGGCACATTCCTGCATTTCAGATCTTTTCTAAAATATCACCTTATTCAGGAGGCCTCCCCTAAGCTTTAACATAAAAAATCATGCATGATGCCTTCATCACTCTCTATTCCCCTTACTCTGTTTTACGTATGCATACATACGTATGCATATGCATGTATGTATGTGTGTATGTATACCTCAACAGTCTCTTTCATCTAGAATGTAAGCCTTTGAAAGCTAAGACTTTGTTTTGCTCAGTGCTATGCATTTCCACCTGTTAGAGTAATGCCTGGGAATTATGCACTCAACAAATGTTTATTGAATTGTCTTCAATCCTAGATTTTTATCATATGTTAATTTATAAATGTATTAAGAAGTCCCTTTTGATCAAGCGTCTGCATTTGTGAGGAACCAAACAGCAGGTAAATATCTCATTCATGACTCAGGAACAGGGAGTCTCAGCTTCCTTGGGACCCCATTAACATTCTGTTCTATCCAAATTAAGTGTACACTTTCAAGTCTAAGATTAAGTATCCCTTCTTTCTGTTGTGACTAGTTTTCCACATTTGCTAAACTATTAAATAGAAAGGCTATTGTACATATGCAGTTACAAAGCCCTTGGGAGCTAGTACAAGTAATTAGCTTATGGCTTTGCCAAATGAATCAACTTGAAATTAGGCATGTGGATAAATGGTGTGGTCAGGTGAACTATGTATGAGGGAAATAAATACATGCACTCCGATCCTTAGATGGTGAGCTAGGTAGAACACCATTTCATTTTATCACAAAAGCTAGAGCAGCCGAGAAATCATAGCCAAAAATAGTCCATATGTAGAGATTTCCAGAAAAAAAAATAACATGGGGACACAGAAATGAATAACTACATAAAAGACAGGGTGTCCATGCAATGAGAGCATTGATGTCTCATTTAGATTCCACAGCCTGACTCACCACCGCCCAAGCATGTGGGATGTTTACTGTGCTAATGTCTTCTTAGCTCTGAATTTTACAGGTGTTTTAATATGGTTGGTCTGTCTTTGCCCCTTAACTTACAAACTGAAAAATCTGTCTATGAGATTTATTTTTAGCAATTTCTTGGTAAACTCTTTTCTGGATCTTTTGATAGATTTAGTTGCTCTTTCTCCTCTGTCGTCATGTCCATTTGCACGTGTGTACTATGGAATGCCCTTGCATTAATTTGCGTGTGACTTCACTTCACTTCTGTTGGCTCTTTAAGGATAAGAGATTGTCTGCTTACTGTGAAGTGCCTTTTCATAATTTTGTCTGCTGAAATGAAGAAAATAGCCTTAAGTATTATGCCTTCTATAAAGTGTGCTTTCAACTTTCAAGAGTTTAGGATCTCATACAATGCAGATGTGTTAATAAGAAGCAGGATACCTCAAAGTAATCTATTTTTCTATCTTAGATACACAGATTAGTGCCTTATAATGCTTTTAAGCAACTTATTTATAAAGGGATCAATAATATGATGCCTTTTCATCTCTTTTTCTGCTGAAGAGCCCAAAACAATATGTTGGGATCAATTTAGTCATCCTCATGAGATTGTCTGTTAAATAGGAAGGAGATTATTAATTCCAGCTTGTTTTCTTTCTCATGTTGGATTGACAGGTGAGAGAACTAAAGCACTGAGTGGCAGAACAACTCACTCAGTTACTAAAGGATAGATAGAAAAGAATAGCTTTTAGAACTTCATTCCTAGTTTTTGTACTTCTTTTAGTAATATCTAGGCATTGAAAAAAAATTAACTCCCATACTGAGTGAGCGTTATTCATTGTTCCTCAGATATCTTTGAAATACTCCCTCCTTTCTTTTTGTTCTAATAGACTAACATTTCTTCTTCTTTTTTCCTTTTACTTAACCAAAATTTTATGTGTATTATTCTGCTTCTTAAAAATTATTATTGACTAAACTCTGCTTTTTATTTTTATTAGATTGTCAACTCTCACATATCTATCAATATTTATTGATTCTATCTGTGGAAAACAGTGCTTTAAAAACAAGGACTTTCACTTATTTTTGTAAACCCCAAATCTTAGGTACTTTACCCTTGTAAATGATAGCCGTGGATGAGACCATCCTTGAACTCTTTTGGATCTTGATGAGACAGAAATTTCAGGACGTTACAGAGAAACCAAAAGCATATGCTCTCCCTTTATTCCCCATTAACCACATTGCTAAATACTCCACAGCCAGCACCTGCCACATATTCAGCCCTCTCTGAGGATGCCAGTCTTCAGCGCTCACATCATACTCTTCACCACTTCAGGGTGGGCAGAGCTGCCTTGGAAAAAGCAGTTGTTTTGTCCTTAGTCTATACCCAAAACCCAGAGGCCCACTAGAAGTAGTTCTAGCAGGAAGACATGTTCTCGTTACTCCTAAATTCCCTGGATAGAATCGGCCATCCATGATATCATCCAGTTATAATTTCCTATTGTCTTGTTTGACCTATAGAGGGACCAGTTTTCCCCAATATTGATAGAATTATAAAATACCAGCAAGCACAATTTCTCAACAGCACTCTTCCAATAGCTTTGTAGGCATTCATTTGTCTTCCCTCATGGCAGGCGGGCAGCCTCTCTCCAGGAAGGGGCAGGTGGGCAGAACCTGTTAACCTTCCACATTCCTCTGAGAAGGGCAATCATTACCTGCCAGGGGGTCAGGTCCCATGTAGGGTGTTTCCCCCAGCAACTACCTAGTATGGCACTTGGTACATATTAATAGAATTAAAATATTAATCTTTCTATGTCCTTGCTCACCTTTACTTCTCAGGTTAGTGCAGCACTGAGTTTACCACTGTACCCAGCTCAGGGGTTTATAAAGATATTTGTTGAGTAAAACCGAGGTTGACTTTTCTAAAGAGCCTGAAATTGATGGTTATAATTTACATGTTCTATATATGATTTGGGGGAATATGATCTATTTTTCACAGTGGATCATACTGTGAAAAATCTGACTTTATTGTGATTTGCATTTCAGCCTAAGCAAAAAAAAAAAAATTACCTATTCTTTACCTTGCAGATACGATAGCCCCAGAAACCAATGGCATGTCTCAGAGCTGCCACCCCTGCCCTGGAGATTCACAATGCCTGAATACCTGGATGCATTTTGATTAACCATTGACCTTTTGATTTTGTCCTGGTTTTCCACTGCAGATTTGAAGTGTAAAGCTAGACTTCAAATCTCAATGTAGTCTGGCAAATAAGTGAAACAAGACAACTTTCATCTCATGCACCATAATTCTAGGGAGACCCACGTTATTTTTAAATGGGGCAAATGATCACTGGGTTCACCATTAGACAGAATTTAATGTCATTGCTTGAGACAAGTGCTGTGGATTGGGTCAGAGTTAGCTGCTCCATTAACCAGAATTCCAGAGAATTGTATCTTAAGCTGTGTAGAAAACAGCCATTTTCTCAAAGTCTAACTTTTAATACAGAGCCTCCTTAAACTTGGTTGTATCCCCAATTTCACTGATAAAATGAGACTATTGAGGTGACTAGATTTGGGCAACAATATCAAATTCTGTCAGTGATAAATTGCACGATGATGAGATTTCAATCTCTTACCTGATGCTATAAGAGACAAGAATTCCATTTATCCCTTCCTAGTAGATCATAGATTTAAAGAATTAAAAATAAAAATAATGTTGGACAGGTGATTCATGCAGTATCATGTGAAGAGAAAAGCAGAGATGGTTCCTATAGTTATATCAAATTCAAATCTTATTATTTGCCAATATAAAAATGAATAATAAATCCTTGCAAGATGTTCTGGGACAGTTGGCACAATAATCAGAGTAGATTTTTGGTTAGATAGTTTTAAGATATAAATGACTATTGATTTACAGAGTCAGGATGGAAAGGCACTTATGTTTCTGTTTTAAAATCCGAAGACAACTGCCCTCAATGACAGTGTTGTTCACCTGGATGGAAAAGGCTGCCTTTTTTCTGTACTTTTCTGAACTATCAAAATAGTTTCATAAAGTGATTAACTTTATGAAATTATTTTAATGTGCCAAATCATTTGAATTACATCAACTCCAAACGTTGTTTGATATAATATCACCTGAATTAGTTCCCATTGAAGAATCTAGGAACTGACATCAAGGTTCTTTATGCCATTGCTACAATAATCTCATCTATTTTCATTGATTTGGGGTTTGCCTGACTAATAATGGTTACAGCTCTTTATTTAGAGCTTTATATAGATTTACCCATAAGGAACATAGGGAGACACTACAGTTTTTGAGCTGTCTCAATGTGCTGAAAAGCAGATAGCTGTGTTTTATGGTTTTGTGCTAAGAACCTAGACCAGGGTATAGTTAGGCTATTCCTGATTCTCAGTAAGTGTGAAACTAAGTCCCAGAGAAATTATTTTTTTAATGGCACTAACATCATCAGTCTTCAAACTGGAACTAAGCCTTTTTACTTAATCTGCTTTTCCTAATCACAAGAATAAATTGTGGTTTAATCAGATATGGTCTGGTACAATTCTCCTGGATACGATTTTTCTATTTTAAGAATCATTTCACATTGTTTCTTCTTCATTTTGAACTATCCAAAAGCATTGCTCCTAGATTCAATATTTGTGTCAAACAGACAAAATGGGAGACTATCAAGACAGGGACATGGGGGGAATGGGTGGGTGGGGAGGGGGACAGAGGGGAGCAAAAAGGGGATGGATGTAATACAACAACAATAAAATTAGGAAAAAAAAAAAAAAGAACTAGTGCTAAAAAATAAAAGACAGGGACAAGTGCTTCTGTATCACTTCCTGTAGTTGTTCTGGAACTTTCTCCCTCACTGATTTTTCTCTTCCCAATCAGCTGCAAATGGTCTCCTCCCTCTCCTATATCTGTTCAAAGGATTCCTCATGACTTGTCTCAGGAGTCATATTATTTTTAGAAGCTCAATCAGGGCTTTAGGAATATATTTTGAACAAACGCTACAATTCAAATAAGGAAAACCCTCAGTGTCAGGTTCCCAGGCTTCCTACACTATAGCCAAGGAGGAGAGAAAGCAATGCAAATCCCAGGGGTCATTTATGACGTACTACCCCAACAGGCTTTTGAATCTTCTATTTTACTGGATGCTTTATTCTCTCCTTATAAAAGTGTTCTGGCATGGGCTCCTCCCCTCCTTTCCCTTGCAGAAACTTGGCCACTCCCCACACAATGTATTTCTGGAAGGGAAAACTTCAATACAAAGGGCTTTCTCCCACATCTGTCTCCCAGAGATGATTGGAGGTGGCAAAAGTAATGGATTTTCTTTCTAAATGAAGCTTGTCAGGAACATCACAAAGCCAGCAGAATCTTCTTCTTGCTTTTTCTTAAAAAAATAGGAGCATTTCCTCTGGCAACCTATTGTAACCTACTCCAGGGATTTCCCTCACACCTTCTATTTAAGACCATGGGTAGCAAGTGGAGCAGATGTGACTTAAGGACGGTGGACAGAGAAGCAACAAGGGGGCTGCTATTTATCCAGGGAAGATAAACACATGATCTGCAGCTAGAACATAGACCCTCAACCTTCTGACATGCAACAGCTGTTGTGTTTGTTGGGAAGAAGATAGTTATGAACACAATTTCTATTACGTTGAAATCCTAGACCTCACTCTGATGAAATGGCAAGGGCTCTGGGGAGTAATTAGGTCATGAAGGTGCAATCCTGGTGAATGGAATTAGTGTTCTTATCAAAGGGACCCAGGGTCTACTTTTACCATGTGAGGATGCTGAATATGCTAATACCTTGATCTTGGACTTCCCAGCCTCTTTTAGGGTGAGAAGTAAATTCTCTTGTTCATAAGCCACCTCGTTTATCATGCTGTTATAGAAGCTCAAGTGAACTAAGACAATATGATGTCCTGTACTGTAGAATCTCTATTATCCCAGATATCACCTTCTTCCAGGAATTCTGGAGGCCAGTGTCTCCATATCTGCTCTGGATGCGGAGTCTATTTGCCTGTATTCCCATTGCCCTTCTCACCTCAGTGGGGCACAAAAGGCGATCCCCTCTCCTGAGGTATTCTATGGAGTCAGGTCACATGTACTGGGACACTGTCTTTGGTACATTGAACCCGAGTGAGAGACTGGCCATGTCACTATCTCACTTGTACCAGGCCAGGGAAGGTCCCATGGATGAGTATATGAGAAGGAGAACATTGAGATCAGTGACTTGGATCTGCAAATGAGTTCAACCTCGACCAGCAGCGACATTGGCAGACCAATGAAGAGGCTGCCTATGGAGTGTGAGCAGAATGAGACTTGGAGGAAGAGAGGTGCAGTTTTGGAGACAAATGGGCTGATTACTATCCTTGCCAGCCAACTTCATCAGTGCCAGGCTCAAGAAAGAGGTGACAGAGGAGGTATAACTGGAAGATTCTGGAAGTGAAGAAAAACCTGTTAAGCGGGATGAATCTCCTCAGGATTTTGAACCAAAGAAGTTTAAACCTGGCAGCAATTTTAAACCCAGCCAGCAAGGGTTTGCAGGAGGAACCAAGTTGTTCATGGGTTTTGGTTGATGGGAACCCACATAAGGAATTGAACAGAAGGTTCTGCAGAAGATGGGCTTCATCCCTGTAAGGGGCCTCAGGAAGAACACACAAGGTATCATTAACCCAGTCAAAGCCAAATAGAGAAAGGGAAAAGGCTACATGGGAGTTTATGACCTAGATTAGACCACTCAGTCCCTGTAAGACTTCCCCTTTGTTAACTCCGAAGAAGAAGATGAAGAGGAGTTTCAGAAGGAGCTCAGCCAGTGGGAGATGCCAGGGGGAGCAAGAAGAAGCCCAAATACTCTTACAAGAGGGGAAGAGTTGACCAAGGTAAGGGATAGCAAGAAGCTCAGTGCTTACCAGGAGGAGCTTTCCCGGATCAAGGTGACAGACAGGACTGGCTTAGAGCAGAAGGTCTACTTACAGCTGCAGCCAGATCAGCCAATAGCACAACATCCCTGACTATGGGCTGTCGCTGCTGTCACAGCAGCTTCCCCAGCCCAGCAGAGGCCAACGCCCTAAGCTTTGCATTGATGGAGGTGGAATACAACCTTCAGCTGCTCATCTATTTCATGGAGCAGATCATCCAGCATAACCAGCAGCTGCAGTACAAATGGTGGTCAACCTCCCCCATAAGCTGTAGAAGGTATCAGAGATCCTGGACCATAAGGAGTGGGCCGGCTCCAACCTCAACAAAGTCCTAGAGATGGTGGAGGAGAGCTAGCAATACATGCAGCCTAACTTCAGCCATCCACCTCACCCTAGACAAGTGCATCAGCATTTTTAAAGCCCTGCAGGACAACCCTGCAGGAGTGCTAGGTGTCTGACTGGGCAGGCCTCACTGTGACCATCATCCACCTGCTGGTGAAGAAGTACTTCAAGGAGCGGCACCCCTTCAAAGACTGTACTTACGGCACTAATATCATCTCCGAGTGAAAAAGCCCCCAGGAGAATGGCCAGATCTTGTCCTATGGTGAGCAGGACCTCTCAACAAATGCCTTTCAGAGGCTCATCTGAAAAGTCTGTAGGTCTTTTGTTTGAAGTATTGTCACCCAGTGGCAACTAAGATGAGATGATTGAAACTCCTGGATAGCTGGGTGCACATGATCCCAGTATGGATCTTATATAACATATTGCACCAGCTCATCTTCCTCAGGCTGTAGAACATGGTGGAAAATTGGAACTCGCTGATGGACAACGTCTCTATTCTCTCTCGGATCCACGCATGGCTTCCTTTCATGTAGGTGTTCCTGGAACTGCTGTATTCTCCTGTAGCAAGCTGTCCAGTGCTCTGCAGAAGTGGCACCCTAGTGACTTCTCTGCCAAGTTTATCTTTCAGGCTGGGAAGGATGTCTTCACTACTGGCTCCTGGGAAGCATTTATAGTCAAGAATATAGTGGCCAAGCTGAGGATGTGTCTTGCAGAGTTAGTCACTAATGCCAATCAGCAGCACATTGATGCTTTCTATTGAGTCATTGACTGAGGAGGAATGATCTCTGTCTCCACCCTGGTGGGGCTTCTTAAAAATCACTTTTTCCCTAAGTGGCTTCAGGTGCTTTGCTCCTGACTTAGTAACAGCTTAAAGTATGAGAAGATCATCAGGTGATTCCTAGTCCAGGTATCTGGACTAGGAAGTCCATGTTCTCAGACCAAGAATTAGCATACTTGTCTTTCAAGGACAAATTCAATGAAGCACTTGATATCATGAATAGGGAGATGTCCTCCAACATTGGGGACTATATGAAACCTGGAGCATGGGAGAACATCACTTACCTCACTCACATGGAGTAGAGGAAGGACTTCCAGTACACGGACATGCAGGAGTGACAGGAAATCAAGAACATGGCCCAAAGGGACATCAGCACAACCACCAGCTCCATTCCCACAAACTTTAAGGACCTCAGAGACCAAGGCCAAGAAGTACAACATGGTCTTCGTGCTTGCCACTGGGAAGTGACCTGAAGGGAAGCAGCCCTCCACCTTTGGCTGTATCATCATCTACATCAACAGAGGGGTGGTTTTCATCCAGGTGAGAAGTCCTGGGTGCCCACCCCCCTGCAACACCTGATTGACTTGGCCAAGTAAATTGTAGCAGCCCTGGGGCAGGCTGGACATTTGCACCTTAAAAGAGGGAGGTCCAAAATTTCAAGGAAAACCCACCCAATGTCACTCGCTGCAAAATGAGGAACATGCAAGGTGGTCCTGGGTAGGCCTCCTTGGCACCCTGTTGCATTATGCCTCAATAAGGCAATCTGCATTGTGGCACCATATGTGACTAGGTAAAGAGTACCAAGTCTGAACGGTGGTTAGATAGGACCTCAATTCAGCAACTCTAGTTCTGTGTTCAGCCAAGAGAAGAATTCAGAGTCAGTCAAGAACTCAATTATAAGAGATAGTGTATTTAGAAAGTCATAGAGGTAGAAAAAATGTGAGCCAGCCGGGTTGTGTGGGCTCAGGAAACAAGTTACAGAGGCAAAAGAAGGGCCTCTGGAACTCAATCACTTCAGCTCTATACTTGGCTTTTCCCCTAAGTACTTCCAAAATCTTCTCTTGAATTACCTCTTTAAAATAAAATCCCTATCCCAACTCTCTTGTGCTGTCTGATCTTTTGTTTTCTAAGTTTTAATTGCATTTTATTTTATATATTTTTTGTTTCATCACTCCAAATTGAAATTGGAGTTTGCCAGGCCTGATCTATTCTAATGGTAACCATAGTATTTTTTAAAGATAAATAGCCCTCAGTATGTTCATCTTTGATGACTCTATTTTGGAAGCTGGTGACTGCTGTCTCCTAGCCCTTTCCAGATTGTATATTTTATCTCTCAGAAAAGCCAGTATCTACATGACACCTGGCAAGGAATGGCCTTGAGTTTTTTAAATAAAGTGCAATCTTCATTTATGAAATTGTATTAACATGTCTGCATATTTTTAAGCCTGTTGACTTTGTTTCTGGCATCAGAAACCATGTTCAGGGAACAATAAAAACTGTCATTTTAAACTGTGTATACACAAATTCACTGGTAGTGTGCACTGAGCCATCTGCTTTGCCCAGGGATTTTTTTTTTCTTCTCTTTTTTATGTGAAACTGTGATGTGTTTCACATAGTAGTTTTATTTCAAATGATGTTTCATGCCACCCAGTTCCTTTGATACAATTTTCAATGCTTGTCTCATGAAAAAATTGCTTCTGAAAGAACTAGGTGCAAAACTTCAGTGTTAGGTTAGTCCCTTCCCTTCCACATGTTGACTGTCATTTAAACAGTGGATCTTCTTAAAATATCATAGGATCTCTACTGGAGCATAACCGTAATTTTAATAAATCTGATTGCCACTTGAAACCTATATGAATTAACATATTCAGAGCCTGATTATTTCAAGGAGGTGAAATATGTTATTGCTGCTTCATGCAGGGTCAAAAAACAGCAAAGTAATTTTAACAATTCTGATTCAGAATGGCAGAGAGACCTAATTTTATTAGGTGGACTTTCTTCCTAAACCCCTACATTCTTTTTTTCCTCCTAATCCTGATTACTGATCAGGAATTAAACAATCTGCACTGCAAAATTATAATCACCAACCTTTGTATAGTAGGTCACATTTATTCTTAATATAACATTAATATTCTTTCACAATAAAAAGCAAAGATTTTTCTTCTCTCAAATTCTTGAGGAACAGTTCTGTTTATGACTAAGCCATCTTTTGAAATTACTTCCTTCTGACATCCCAGAGGAAAAGAAATGTATCAGGTACGATCTAACTTCCTATCATACTCAGTCAACTCTTTGGTATGTACTCAGATTGATATCTAAAGATGACCAGATAGGGCTGCCTTCTCAGTATCAGGGATAGTTAAAAAGATCTACTTTTTTTTATTACCAGTCTTTGAAGAAATACCACATCAATCATCCAGATAACAAAATGAAAACAGCAGTTTTATTTCAAATAGTGTCAGAAAACTGAGAATCTGTATTTTCCATGTAGTGCATATGGATAAATGCCAGCAACTGCCTTTAGAATTTATGGAATGAGAATCTCTAGAAGTTTCCAAAAATGAGGAATCCTCCAACATCTATAATAAAGATGTGGGAGTGCTTTGGAGGTGTCATGTCAGAGGTCACTAGAGACAAGGAAGCCTGGCTTCTGTGGGTGCATGACTCTTTCTGTCCTTAAATGCCTCAAATTCTTTTCACTCCCTGCATTGTTTAAAAACCCCTTCCAGCCCTGGCTGGTGGCCAGTAGATAAGGCACCAGCCTGTGAACCCAAAGGTCACTGGTTCGATTCCCAGCCAGGGCACCTAATGAGGTTGCAAGCCAGGTCTCCAGCCAGATCCGTAGCTGGAGGCAGGTGAAAGGCAACCATGCATTGATGCCTCTCTCCCTCTCTTCCTTTCCTTCTCTCTAAGAATAATAAATAAAATATTAAAAACAAAACAAAACCCCTTCCTTGGAGTGGGTAGTAATGCATTAACACAGTTGTACCAGTATGTAACTGATCAGAAGATATAACCTAGCCTAGAATTGTTTGCATCATAGAAAGGCAACCCCTGTAATCGAAAGGCTAGCCCTGGAAAGAATCACACTTCCACTGTACATCCCCAGACCATTGATGTCATGGCAGAGAGTATGACCATTTAAAAGATTTCCAAAAAGTGGAATGAAAGGCCAAGGAGGACAATGTTTCTAAGTGGTATTTTTACCAGAGCTGCTGCATTTACTATGGTTTATTATTATAAAAATTTCAGAGAAATCATCATTTTTGGATTCTGTTTTAATGAAGTCACAGGCTGAGGAGAAATCTTATGTTTTCCGACTACCCCTGTGTATAATGATGGTGGACAAAAGGAAGCTAACAACGTAAATATTTTATCTGTATTTTCTTTAATCCTTATAGTAACCACATAAGGTAGGTTACCTCATTTTTATACAAACTGAACTCAGAAAAATTAAGTACTTTGTTCAAAGTTCTTTATAGACAGAGACCAACACTAATCTCAGGGTAGCTATAGTCAGAGCTGATCTTGCCAGAGTGCCATGATAATAGAATTGCATTTCGTTCTACCGCTGACTTACACAAGGGTGTCGCTGGGTTGACCTTTATAACAGACTTGTCCGTTCCCCTCACTTGACAGACAAGGCTGGAGACAGTAAACCCACCAGGAAAGGCCAGGCCTGGATCGCTTTGCATGTCAGTTACCATGGCCAAGGCATGATGACTAAATAAAACATAGTGTCTTGCAACAGAAAAAGGACTTCAGGTAAAAACTAAGGAAATCTCTAAAGAGTATGGACTTTCGTTCATAATTACATATCACTCTTGCTTCATTAATTGTAACAAATGTACAGTACTAAGGTTAAGGTGTCCATTGATAGGGGAAAATAGATGTGCGGTATAGGATTATATTCGCAGTATAAATTATACTGCGAATCTAAAACTGTTACAAAAATGTTTACTTTTTAAAATGAAAAAAATAAGTCAGCCCATCAAAAATTTAGAGTTCCTGCTTTCACCATCCTTCCTTCCTTCACCAACTCCCTTTCCCAAAGGGCCAGGAAAAAACAGGTAATGTTTCCTCAGTGTTATAGAGGGAGTTGATCTTTATGCTGCTGTCTCTGCTCATTTCCCACACATCCAGTTAGGCCAGATTAACTGTCTTTTATTCCTGCTCCCTCTCCATGCTCTTCCTGTAGGCCTTTTAGTCCAGGTTTGTGTAGCTCAGTTTTAAAGGAACTCTTCAACACAATTCTACTCCTTCATGACCACTCCTGGTATCCACCTAATACTCTCAGAAATTAAACCTTAAATCAGGTTCCTTTCTTTCTTTTTGGCTTTTCCCTCCCATCTATACTGCTGTTGTTCGTTCTTTCTTTCTTTCTCTCTTTCTTTCTTTCTTTCTTTCTTTCTTTCTTTCTTTCTTTCTTTCTTTCTTTCTTTCTTTCTTTCTTTCTTTCTTTCTTTCTTCATTCCTTCCTTCCTTCCTTCCTTCCTTCCTTTCCTTCTTTCTTTCAATTTGCATTGAACCCATTTCCTTAAAACCATCCCTGTTGAGATTGAGTGCTTGGTGGTTGAACTCAATCCTGGTTTCCTTCCAAATTATCCTCTTTTCCTATATAAATTCCCAACTCTCTAGTTCCTTTCTAGATGAGTGAATTAATTCTCCTATATTTCGTATTTGGTCTTTTCTACCTATGAATTATGGTAAAGCTCTGTGTTGAGAATGAAACTGTTTCCTCCTATGGTGGAAAAAACATGCAATACCTGAATAGTCAGGGTACTCACCTTTTTTTTCACTTAGATTGTCAAATAAAAAATGACAACAGCCAACACAACAATAGCTGCCTGGTGTGAGTGAATTAAAATCATAACTACATTTTTATCAGATCAGCAAAAATTTATTTTTGGTGTGCACAGAATTTTAGCAATTAGTTTATGTATGCCAAGAGATGCAAAAGGTTGAAAATCGCTGGCATAACTGAAACTATTAAAATTCATAAAATCCTTTTCTCTATTGACAAATTTTGGTTTTCAAGACTTTGTCATAGCAAGGACTTAAATGACATAGGTTAATCAACAACTACCTGTCTTTAGAATGTGCCTACGCTATTCTAAAAATTGTAAGTCATGTAGTCAACAATTTTCTTGTATCACTTGAGATAGTTTGAGTCATGCTTTCCATCACCTACAAACCTAAAGGTTCCAAAGTGTCCACTTCTTAGTCTTGTGTTTTCAGCACATTGTAATTTGGGGGGTTCTGTTTTTATGTCACTTGCTGTAATCTCCAGTGTAATAATATATATATCTTATTTCATGTGATTATTGTCAGTATTTAGTTCTTGAGCTCTTTACCTTTGTCTTTTTGAGTGTTGCATTGGATGCCCATATATAGGAAACGCTGTAAAACTTGATTATTTTCCCACTCACTTATTATTTTGATATCAGGCAAAATACTTGCTGAGTTCTTTGGCCTTAAGTTACCTTCCCTGATTATCTCTTGTGTGATTTGGAAGTTCAAATGGGATAATGAACATAACAATGCCTGGGAACCCTGTCAGATATCCTTTTATCTTCAGGAACATTAACTAGGATTTCAAAAAGAGAAGCACATAGTTCTGTTTGCTCTAGTATTTTAACCCATTTTTCTATTTCTGTCTTGAAAAGCTTTTGCATCTCTGTGTTTATTGGTTAGACATACTATTCCAACAAAAATCATTCAAGAAATTGTGTGTTTTGGAAAGCAGTTAGAAATAAATTTATGACTTTGATTTGATTTCCTAGATTCATTTTTCAGAAGCATGGGCATGACGTGGTGAGGTTGTTTAGCTTTTATTAAGTACCTAGTGTTCTGAAGTAGCTTTTATGGAGCTGGGGAGCCAAAATTAGACTTGTGAGACCAAAGGGAGAGTTCACCTTCATTTCACCTTACCCTTTACTGATGTTCTGAAAATAAATGCAGTTGGATTCTGGGTCCTGGTTTTATTCCATCTGGTCCTCATGCTAATATTACTGAGATTTCCGAGCTACAGCCTTGAGAATAATTTCCTGTCTACTGGGATTACCTTGTCAGGTTATGTGGAACATGAGTCTATTTGATAATTCCTTCTGTAAAGTCCATTTGATTCTTTTCTAAGGATTGTTTTTGACATGCTCAACTTGGTAGGCGCAAAACACTGTCCAGAGGACATGTTTTTTTCCCTGACAAATAACCATCTACTGATATATACCCAGGAAAACTGAGATGCTGGAATTAGAAATGAGGAAGGGACAGTTTTCTAGATTGGTTTGCTAGTGTTGTCATAATAAAGTATTATTCCAGACTGGGTGGCTTAAACAACAGAAATTTTTCCCTCACGTTCCTGTAAGGCAGAAGTCCAAAATGAAGGTGTTGTCAGGTTCAGTTTTTTCAGAGGCCCTTCCCCTCGTCTCGCAGGTGGCTACCTTCTTACACTTTCTGCAAATGGTCTTTCCTCTGCACGCAACCCTGCAGGCAACCCTGGGGTCTCCTTGTAAGTTCAAATGTCCTCTTTTGTAAATACCCCTGCCAGATTGGATCAAGGCCCACCCCTAAAGGCCTCAGTTAACTGAATCACCTCTCTAAAGACCCTCTCTCTGTAAAAAGTCACATTCAGAGGTACTGAAGGTTAGATCTTTACCATATGAATTTTGTAGGGACATAATGCATCCATATTTGCTACAGCATGTAAAACTACCCAAGGCTAGGTATTGTGATCAGGCATTTTGTTATTTAATTTTTAAAACAACTTACTGATATTGGCTCTATCATTTCCCCTACTGTAAATGTGAGAAAATTGATGCTAAGTAAAAATAAGAATATTTGATGGGTTCCAGGCTTTGTGGATGGGGAAAGGTGTCCTGGCATGAAAAAAAATGTGAGAAAATCATAGAGTTGGAGAAGTTTCCATCCATGGATTGGGGGAGGGGCTAAGGAAGTAAGGAAACAAGTTGTACTTCAATTCCACATTATCATCCTGAGACTTTTCCACGGTTTTGACTTATCCAGGATCTCACTCCAGAAAAGCTGATCACACCAGACATCAAGGAAACGCTCCTCTGCGTCAGACCTATTTCTGTAGCCACCCTCGTTCAGAGGGTTCCTGGAGCTGTGTCTCCTATGCGTGCAGAGAGGGGAAGTACCTGTGATGGAAGTTCCTTCCACACAGGATGGCCCACTTCACCAGAGGTGAGTTACTTTTTCAGAGCTCCCTCAGAAATCAGGCTGAGGCTGGGGCTTTGCCCAAAATTCACCCTGGCTCGACTTCTTTCCAGCTCTGATTCCCACCGCCACCCCCACCCCCACACACACGCGCATACACACACACACACACACACACACACACACACCCTTATCAGTTTCCTGGGTAGTATGTTCTTACTAAATTCCTTGCACGTAAGTTGACTTAGCGTTTGATTTTGGGTCACACTCTGTGGCTATGTCACCATCTTGTTCTGCTGTTTTTCAGTTCTTTAGACGTAAAAAGGATTAAATCAAATCCCAATACTGTCATGCAAAGGAAATAGAATGCGCAAGTGTGGGTTTCATTCCTGGCTCTGCCACACATCTGCTTGATAACTGGACCATTCATCCTTCTGTCTTAAGCGACAGTGCAAATCAACTCACACAGACTCCAAAAAGGGCCCAAATGCAGGAGTCGTTCAGACTTCAGACCTTCCTGATGTCACTAGGAATTTGTCTCATTCCTTTAGCCTTGACCCTGCATGGTGGCAAGATGGCTGTCATCAGGTCCACTTTATCCGTTACCAGGTCAGCAACCTCCCTAGAAGGAGGGCACCTCTTCTCCCCAGAGCACCATCATTGACCCCGGGATTTACCAAATTGTTGCAGTTTAGGACCTTATCCTACCCTTGAACCAATGAATGTTTCTAGTAGGTCTGGCCTTGGGCAGATTTCCTTTCCTGAAGCCAGGGAAGGGTCAGCTTCAACTTAATCATCTATAGCTCTGTGCAATAGATTTTGTAATTATTTCCAATTAATGGTCAGGATAGAGTGGTTCATAAATGTTAAAATTATCTTGTTCAAGCTCACTATAGGAACTAGTTAATTTTCTCTACTCAGTATTTATTTGTCTTCTTATACCTCAGTGTTTTTGTTTTTGTTTTTTTTCTGTGAGGAATTATCACATATACCTCATCCTCAGTCAATATAATTAAATGACTTGAAGCAGGAAAAGTTCTCAGCATAAAGATCACAAAGCACATTTTATTCTTTGAGAGGGAGGGTTGTTGGGAAGAGGAAATGCAAGAGATTATTTAAACATTAAATTGTCATAGTTTAATTCTTTACATAATGCCTATTAGTTGCTGAGTAAACAGAAAAATACAAAATGTGTCTTTTTTTCCTGATTTTCATGTGGATAGGTATGAGATCACAAGTAACATCATCTATGGCTTTGAATGGGAAAAATAAAATTGGCTTTTCTTTGCTTTAAAATGAAAATCAATTTTATCAGTCCATACAGCAGTGCACTAGGAGATGGTAAAAAATGTACTTTTTCATAATTTATTACTTCTGGTTGAATTCCTAGATGTCATTTAATCATTTTCCTAATTGAATTTAAATGTTCAAACTATAAAGTGCAAATTGCCTTTACAATGAAATGTTTGGCTTTCTTTCTTGAAAATAACCTTGACAATTACAACATATAATATTTAATAATGTGATGTTTTAGAATATTTTAACATTACTGTCGTTACCTTAGTGAACACAGAAGGAAAGAGAAAGTTAAACTATAATAATAGCTTTTTCTTTAGTTTGGCTTCAAACCTCTGGAAAATCTGCATTTCATTCTGAAAGTTATTCTGTGTCTACAATTTCCTGGGTAAGAGAAATTATTTCTTTAAAATTGATCTTTAAGTTATAGTTATTTCCTTTTTACCTTGGGATAATACATTTTCTTTCCTGAAAATACTTTCCTTTTTGTGACTGAATAATGTTACTTCATTTATTTTTAAAAGAAAAAGATATTTTGTCAAATATCCAGGCATACCCAGGTATTTGGGGTCCTGAATAGGACAGGAAAGACCAGAAAGGGATAAAAATATGCCAGTTTTCCTATTAGTGGTGGGCATACGACCATCACTGCCTAGGTCAGGCATGCATCATTGTAGAGTGGGGAACAATGTTCCCATTTTTTTTAAGTAAGAAATTACTTTTTCTGTCATGCATGTGAATGAATAAAACAGCACTCATTAAACCTCGGTGGCCCTGGCTGGTGGCTCAGTGGATTGGTGCCCACCTGCAAACCCAAAGTTTGCTGGTTTGATCCCCAGCCAGGGCACGTAACCGGGTTGCAAGCCACGTCTCCAGCTAGGCCCATTGCTGGAGGCAGGTGAAAGGCAACCATACATTGATGTCTCTCTCCCTCTCTGCCTCCCTCCCTGCCCTTCTCTCTAAAAATAATGAATAAAAAATCTTTAAAATCAAAAACAAACAAACAAAACTTGGTGAGGTGTGATCACATGCAGACATATGATGCACGGACAGCTCTATATGTAACACTGAACAAATTCTCAAAATGAGTAAAAAAAGTACAAAACAGAGTAGGTGGCATGGTCTCATAAATAGAATATACAGTACTATAAATACTAATGTTCAGAATAATTCTTCAGAGATAACAAGATCTGGGTTAAATAGATCACCTTTCAGGGAGAATTGAAACTCTGAGCTCAGCTTTAACTGGGTACCATGTTCTTGTTGTTAAATTGTAACATTAACTATATGCAATGAAAGTATAGAGACTAGTACAAGAATCCTCTAATATTCATCATTTATATCAATAGTTATCAAAATATTCCACACTTGCTTATTTTGTTTCTGTTTCCTATTTTATTTTAAAATTATTAAAAAATGTACTTTCTAAACATATCATTTCATCGGTAAGTACTTTAATGCACATTGCTGAAGACATACAGAATATTTTTACTAGTACATCCACAATTCTATCTCCTCTTCTAATTCTTTGAACATCTGTCTTATGCAAAGCAGAATTTTAAAATTTAAACTAAGTCCATCTTATTGTATTTTCTCGGATCATGCCTTTGATGTTGTGTCAAAAAACCATTGCCAAACTCCAAAATTATCAAGATTTTTCTCTTGTTATCTTTGAGGAGTTTCATAGTTTGGCATTTTACATTCAGGTCTTTGACTGATTTTGAGTTAATTTTTGTGAAAGGTAGGCGGTCTGTAAGTAGATTCATGTTTTTAAATTCTCTTTTCTTTTCTTTTTTCTATTTTTTAAATTTCTTTTTTCTATTCTTTTGCCAATATTGCAGTGTCTTGTTTTGTATTAAGTCCTGAAGCTGGATAGTATCGGTTCTCCTCCAAATTTGTCCTCCTTTAACATTGTGTTTGCTGTTTGGGCTCTTTTGCTTCTTCATATAAACTTTGGAACCAGTTTGCCAATTGTGACAAAGTAATTTGCTAGATTTTATTTAGGATTGCAATGAATTTATAGATCAAATTAGGAAGAATTGACATTTTGTCAATATAGTCTTTTTATCAATGAACATGGAATATCCCTTTTCTAATTTGGTTCTTTGATTTTATTCTTTAAAGTTTTGTAGTTTTCCTCATATAGATCTGACGTATATTTTCTTAGATTTGTACCTGAATATTTAATTTTTTGAGATGCTAGGGTAAATAATATTGCATTTTTAACTGAAAATTTTATTTATTCATTGCTGTTATGTAGAAAAGCAATTGATGTTTGTATATTAACCTTTTATCCTATAACCTCACTATAATTACATATTCGTTCTAGAAGGATTTTTTTGTCTAATTTTTTTTTCAGATTTCTACATAAACTATTGATTATACCATCTGCAAACAAAAATAGTTTTATATCTTCTCAATCATTATACCTTTTCTTTATTTTTTTTTCTTGATTTATTGTATTAGTGAGGATCCCCACTGTTGAAGAGGGGTGTTGACAGGGGACATTCTTTATTGGCACCTAATCTTAGTGGAAAAGCTTTGTTTTTTACTCTTCAGTATTACATTAGATGTAATTAGATAGTTTTCTCTTTTCTTTTTAATCAAGTTGAGGAAGTTACCCTCTATTCCTATTTTACTAAGAATATTGTATCTGGGCCTTGTATGAGTTTGGTAGATTATATCTTTCAAGAATTTGGTCCATTTCACCTAAGTTATCAAGTTTGTGGGCACAGAGTTATTTATAGTTCTTCTTCTTTTTTTTTTAAGATCTTATTTATTATTTCCAGAAAGAGGGGAAGGGAGAGAGGCAGAGACGGAGAGAAACATCAATGTATGGTTGCCTTTCACCTGCCTCTAGCCACAGACCTGGCTTGCAACCTGGTTATGTGCCCTGACTGGAAATCAAACCAGCGACCTTTGGGTTCACAGGTCAGTGCCTATCCACTGATCCACCAGCCAGGGCTTATTATTCTTTTTAGTTTCCATGTAATCTGTCATAATAGCGTCCCTTTCACTTATGCTACTGATTTTCTATTTCATTGTTTTCTACTCTAATTCTTATTTATTTTCTTTTGCTCACTTTGGATTGTATTTGCTCTTCATTTTCTAGTTCCCTAAGTTAGAATTTTAGAACTTTTTTTCTTTTCTAATATATGCATATAATGTTACAAATTTCTTTTTAAGGATTCTTTGTGATTCATCCCAGAACTTTTGATAATTTGTATATTTATTTTTAGTTAGTTCAGAATATTTTTAGTTTCTTTGAGAGTTCCTCTTTGACCTATGTGTCATTTAGAAGTGTGTTGTATAACTTCTGTATGTTTTAGAACTTGCCATATTTCTGTTGTTGGTTTCTAGTTTAATTCCATTGTGATCTGAGAGCAGGCATTGTATGGGTTTTACAGTCTAAAAAAATTTAAGATATGTTTAATGGATGAGAATGTGGCTTATCTTGATAAATGTTCCATGTGAGCTTGAAAAGAATGTGTATTCTTCTGTTGTTAGATGCAATAACCAATAATGCCAATTATATCTAGTTGATTGATGGTGTTGTTGAGTTCACATATATTCCTAATGATTTCCTGCCTATTGGTTCTGTCCACTTCTGAGAGAGGAGTGTTGAAGTCTCCAACTATAACAGTAGAATTATTTATTTCTCCTTGAAAGTCTATCACTTTTTGCTTTATGTAACTTAATGATCTGTTGTTAGGTGCACACAAATTAAATATTGTCTTGTCTTCTTCGATAATTGACCCTTTTAATATCAGAAAGAGGGGTATAGAAACAGTTAAATAGGAAGGGAGGTAGGGGAGAGAAGGAGATAGAGAAAGAGAGGCTGGTCTAGAATTAGGGTATTGGGGATATTGGTAATTCCCAGACCTAAACCCCAGTTTTTCAATTTTAGCTGCATTCTAGAATCACCATGACACTTTACAAATATTGACACCTAGGCCCCATCTCCAGAAACTCTGACTTGGTCTGGAGTAAATTTTGTAAAAACTCTTCAGTTCATTCTAATCTGCAGCAAAACTGAGAACCAATGAACCAAAGCAGTGCCTCTCTAGCTTGAATGCACATCAATTCACCTTAAAAAACACAGGTGTGGAGGGGAGCCTGAGATTCTGAATCCCTAGGAAGCTTTGAGCTCCTACCACACTCCTGACTTCAAGTTGTTTTTAAGCAACTCACCAACATTGCTAATCACTGGGTTTGGAGTGTGGAGTCCTGGGAGGAAATTGATGGCATTGATGATAGAGTACAAATGTCACATTTCCTGGGCAGCCTATGCTAGCAGCTGGAGGTATTTTTCTTCTTTGTCTGAACTGCTCAGCTTCCATCTCTACATCTCTTAGAACACTGACCACATTCTGCCCTTAAGATGGTTGTTTGTGGCTTTATACAACACTTCGGAGCCTATAACTTCAGAGGGCAGTATAGTATTTTTTAAAAAGTCACAAAAGGTTTCTCCCTAGGCAATGTCTCCAAGACATATCATTTAAAATAAAGATTTGCATTTTGATTTAACCATTTAAATAACACATATTGCTCTTTTAGAGAGAGCTCCAATGAATATTGCATTTAAAAACTCTAACGAAGATGTTCTATAATAAGGAAGTGTCTTTAATTTCGTTTACCTGGGGTTTTCCAAAATTATTTGAATATAAAATGCTTTTGATATTTTGCTTTTACACACGAATTTTTGTGGTGAGGAAATCCGGTGTAGAAAAGAGGATGAGCTTGTAGCCTAAAATTTGGTTACAAATACAAGGAAAAATAATGGGAAAATTCATAAAGTTATTGCAAAGGGTTTAGTCAAATGAGGTAATAAATGATAAATAGGCTATGTGTTAATAAATTATGTAATGTCCCCATTACAATACTGTGGGCTCCTTTGCTTTTCCACCTTTGTAGTATCAGAAGTACCTAGAACACACACAGACACACACTTCAAAATTTCCATGAAACATGATCCTAGCTATATTTCTTTTCTCAAAACAGTTTTTAAAAATGCCACGGCCCCTAAGTAGTTATCAGAATAAAATGCCACCCAAATTGACAACCTCCTTTGCATGTCCTTTGTTACTAGTGGCTATAAAATAAGAAGAAACTATGGAAGACTCCCTCCCTTTGAAATTCAGCATATCATATCCACTTATTGATCAGGTATTTAACAGAGCAATTAGTGTGCGCAAAGCCCTCTGGGAGATAAAAACATCAATATGCCATGATCTGATGATGGGCTCCCCAGGGCGCCCTTGCTGCACCGCTCTGTTCTGCACAGACAGCCAGTGGTGGGCCTGCTTGCTGCTCCGGGCAAGGCCCCAGAGTGTGCCAGGTCCTGTCACCCCTCCTTTTGTGTTCCTGCACATTGTCTCTGGGTCTAGTTTTTGAATTTCCTGAATTCTTAGGGAGGAGCACAATGCCTGGCTCTCTTGTGGCTCTTTATAATTTGCTCCTTAATAAATCGTGTAAGAAAGGAAATGGAGAAGCCAAAGAACTTATATGCATGACACATGGACACGAACTAAGGATAAACTAAATGGGGCATTGCTGGAGGAAATGGGGTACTGGGTGGAGGGGGCAAAGAGGGGGGGTGGAAATCAGGACAACTATAATAGCAAAATAAATAAAATATATTTAAGGAAAAAATAAATCAAGTGTGGATTGTTCATAGATATCCGAGAACCACAAGGAGTGTGATGAAACTCTGATTAAGAGAAAAATATATCCCTGTCTATGTGGAGGGAAAAATATAAGGAATAGAACCAGTGATGTTGTTGGCAGCATGTAGAGTACATCTTCCAACACGGCCTGTAGCATCCCCACCTTGCCTGCTTTGGGACTCAGTCTAAAACAGTTCTTGCTGAAGGACACTGGCTCCAGTGGGAAGGTAGAGAGGAATGAAGACAGAAAAGAATGTTCTTCAGTTTCTTCAGAGTTGTTGTCTAATGGAGACAAGGCCCAGGTAAATTTAATTTATTTTGGAGTTCTCTGGCATCTTCTAAAGTATAGCCCAGGTTGAGAACCACTGCATGAGAGGGACCCCACGTTACCTTTCATGTTCATTATCATTAGGTCAGTTATCTAAAACCTGGGATCTTGAAAGACCCCTAGGATACTGGTTGTCTCTTTCCAATAATGAGAGTTTACTTTTACAGGAAAAACATCCTCAAAATCATCAGGTAAAGAGGTTCCTATCCTGACCCCTGATCCCCAGCCACACACTGTTAAGTGCGTAAAATATTGTAATGTTCTTTTGTTGCGTACAAGGTCTCAAGAAAGAAATGAACCCCAATCCTGCTTTTGACCAGGTGGCACAACAAAGTGGCCTTTGGCCATCTACTTAAAATCCCTAGAACAACAATAAAAAACATAAAACCTCTGAACGAATTTCCAACAACTCCAAGCAGTTAAGTGATCAAGTCAGGTGGTGGTGTTCTCCTAAATACCCTTCCTATTGGCAGTGGGGGTGAAGCTTATTTTTAGAGTTCAGCAGTGGTTCAGGTCTCTTCCTAGACTGCAGCATAAGGAGAATCAGCTTGGAAAAATTTTTTTTCTTGGTTTGTTTTAAGTAGAGGTGGTATTTCTTAAGCTTTTGATAAACATTTTGGATATAAAATTAAAACCTCTCATATTTAGGTTCTTTGTAAAGATGAGGAATATCGATACTTAACGGTTTGAAGTGAAACTGCTTTATACATTATACATAACGCTCTGCAGTATCATAATTTTAACATACATAAGAGCCAGAGAAAATGAAAAGTTTGTCATTCTTTTTTACCTGTCTATTGCCAACAGAAATGGTAAACAGCAAAATGGTAAGCAGGGAAAACTAATTTTTCATGACTGCATGTTTTCTTTTTAGCTTAGCATTTATATTTAGGGAAAGTTAGAGTGGTTGAAGAGGAACGGGAAGGTGGATAATATTTACAGTCTCAGAGGCTTCAGATTCCAGATCTGATGGTTCAAACTCGGGGCTGGAGGTAGAAAGGCACAATGAGAATCAACAGTCTTTCTGAAGGTAGAACAGACAGAAACAATACAGCACTTGACCAGTAGACGGCTATCTTACTACCTGTTAGAATGCGTAAGAATTGCCTGAGAAACTAGCGCAGCATAGAACCTGATCAAAATAGTGCCAGTAATAATGCCTTAAATTATGTCTTCCTGGTGCCTTGGCAGCATCACGTCGGCCTACAGGCAGCGTGAGTGTGGGTCGGTGGTCCCAGCCCCACTTCCACTCCCATCTCTGAGGGTCTCCGCCCTGCTCCTCAGAGACTCTTTTTCTGCCTGGGAGGCTGCAGCCTGCTCTCCATGAAAGGGCTGGGCTTTTACAGAGAAATAAAATATATCTAATCAGGTAATCAGTGCTACCCATTTCTTCAGGAGAAATAGATTGTGTTCTGTCACGTGAGATTTTACCAGCCTGAATAAGCACAAACTGCTCATCTCTTCCGGAAAGGAATTTCATTCCACTCCTGGGATTCTGCAATAATCGTGGGATGTAGATGCTGTCACTCTACAATCTCGAAATGTTTAACTGGCTATTTAACCAGTTAGGCTGTAAGAAGTTAATTTGCATTTGATTAAAAGTGATAAGAAGGCCCTGGCTGGTGGCACAATGGATAAGGCCTCGGCCTGTGAACCCAAAGGTCGCTGGTTCGATTCCCAGCCACGGCACATAACCAGGATGCAAGCCAGGTCTCCAGCCAGGCCCATTGCTGGAGGCAGGTGAAAGGCAACCATACATTGATGTTTCTCTCCCCCTCTGCCTCTTTCCCTTCCCCTCTCTCTAAAAATAATACATAAAATCTTTTAAAAAGTGATAAGAAAATTAGGAACATTTTCGGTTTTTAGTCATTTGAAAGAGCCCCTCCCATGACCGCAACTTCCAGTAAATTAAGTATCTCATTATGAAAGAGTTAAGGTTATTTTAAGTCACGTCCGGCTCCTGGGGGTGGCCAAGCCTCCCCTGAAGGCCTGGTGTCACTCTTCATCATCAGCGTGGGTTTGGATAAAAGGATTGGTCCTAGAAAGCTGCAAAAAATTTCTGCCATGAGCTAGTGTATGTGGCTCCAGAGAAGCAGATCACGCACCGGAGTGCAAACCTGAACAAGGAAAACAGGCCCGCAGACTCTGCACTCCCAGGTACCCTGTTTACTGCGAGCAGGCCAGGTGCGCCTGGTTTTCTGTTCACTCAGGTCAGCCCTGGGTTCTGGCCCTCCTGTCAATTCTGTCATCTTCACTTCATAGCTGCGGACCCTGCTAGAGCTCAGCTCCACTTTTCTTCTCTGTAGATGGAGGAAAATAACTGGGGCAGAGGCATTAAAAATATGTTCACCGTTTTTCCCTTAGGCATTAGGACGCCTGCATTTTCCAGCCTCCCCTGCAGTTAAATTTCAGGGCACATAGGACTGAATCTAGAGGCAAGGAGTGGGGGGCAGGGGGAGCCATCACTTTCCGTCTGGCTCTTGCAGACAGCCCGCACAAACCTCCATCACACAGGTCCCTGACTGCCATGACTTAGGGACCTCATGTTCCACCTAAAGCTGTTCCCAGGCTGAGGAATGGTGGCATAGCCTACATGTGACTTCATGTGAGCATGAAAGAAATGTGATCGTTGTAGTGAAGTTTCAGTTCAGCCTCTTACCCTCCCCTCCTCCCTTCCTTTCTTCTTCCCCCTTCCTTCCTGTCCTCCCCTCTTTCCTCCCCTTCCCTCTCCCCTTATTATTCCTTCCTTCCTTCTTTCCTTCCTTCCTTCCTCATTTCCTTCTTTCCTGATACACAGCACAACTTAATACATCCTGATTAGTGCACACTTTACACAGTATATAGGTTAAACTACTTCAAGAATATAATGCTAGGGACCTAGAGGCACATAAATCTTTTAATATAGTTATTATTATTTCATGTGCTCCAAACTCATTATTTTAGAGGTGAAAGTGCTATGGCTTCAAGGAGTCGGTTGACAGCTAATTCAGGTTATGGCTAAAAATGTCCAATCTAGGGTTCTTTCAAATATATTACAATTTCCCCCTAAACCAGATGTACTTCTCAGTGAAACATTTAGATACGTTGAATTTGTTGAGTTCGGTCTATTAAAAATGAGAGTTGGATTTATTTAAAGAATGCAGCTAATATGTTGAAACTTTAGAGATAACCACACAATGTTGATCTCAATTTTGTAATTATTAAGTGGCACTCACTAGGAATTTAGCTGACTGTCTTTATATCCACTCGTGAATTTTTCATATTTTTGAGGGGAGGGAGTGTTCCCTCTTTTAACATTTTTTTTTTAACTCTAAATTCTTTTAGTGGATATTCTGGAAGTAATATTGATATATTTTATTAAAAAGTGATTCTTGCCCTGGCTGGTGGTACAGTGGATAAGGAGCTGGCCTGCGAACCCAAAGGTCACTGGTTTGATTCCCAGCCAGGGCACATAACCAGGTTGCAAGACAGGTCTCCAGCCAGGTCCATAGCTGGAGGCAGGTGAAAGGCAACCATACATTGATGTATCTCTCCCTCTCTGCCTCTCTCCCTTCCCCCTCTCTCTGGAAATAATTAATAAAATCTTAAAAAAAAAAAAAAAGATTCTTTAAGAAATTGTCAGTAAACATGCTATTTTGAATAACATGTTATTTATTAATTCACAGAGCCCTACAATGTGATAATTACCATATTGTTTACTTCAAGTATTTTTCTAATACCTTTATAAATTACTACAATTAACTAGTGATTTTTGAGTTATAATTTGTTTCTCTTGTACCTTTTTATTGTGAGTTAATATATACAGCAGTGACTCTGCTTTGGAATCCAGCAAACTTCCCCAACTCCATGTCATCTGAAGCCCTTGGAACATAAGTCGTAGCCACCTCGCAAGTGGCAATATATAAAAGTTTCATTGTTTTGCTATTCCAACTAAGTGTGCTTATGTATCAAGAGCTTGCAGGACAGTTTCGGTGTCTCATTTTCTACATAGCAGTCAGCATAATTCAGCACAGGAGTATATGGTAGCTCAGAGGTGCGTGGGCTTTGGTGCCTAAGGAAGGTACTGACTGCTCTGTATCCACCAGCTTTGGGATTGTAGGCAAGTTATTTCAATTGATTTTTTAGCATCGGTTTGCTCATTCATAAAATGAGAATGAGTCTTAGATCACAGGATGTGACACAGTTAAATGTGATGTAAAATGTATATTGTTTGTCAATGGACAAGTAACCATCATCATCAAATAATTGATAATGTCATCTTAGAAGCCGTCAAGAGGAATATACACACACACACACACACGCACACGTCAGTGTGAAGCAATTCCTCATGCTCTCTAGAGTCAAAAAATTATAAGCAATCTAAGTGTCTAACAATATCATAGTTAAGTGACTCACAAGATACCCACATAGTAAAGTACATGGAGTGTTTTTGCCGAAGCCGGTAAGAAATTCTTCCGATGACGTGGCTTGCGAATACTAAGAAGCTCTCTCTAATGCTTCACGTTAGCTCCACACACCACCTCGAGTCTTTGAAGAGAGAGTATTGCCTTTTGTACAGTTTGCATCTCCGCCCTCCTGTGTTTCAACTTCTGTTTTGGCTGAGGTTACTTTACTTGTCCCTGTGGGTGATGTCTCTCCACTGTTACCCACACCGCTCCCTGGCTTGGACTGGCCCGCATGGTGCCATTGACCCACCCTTGACCTCTCATATCCTTTGAGGCTCTTTCACATGCGGTTGCTAAGAGCTCAGTACCACCTGCTCCTCACCTGTTTTGGTGTCACCTGCATCTTTTTAAGCTGCCAGCCCTCTGCTCAGCTGTCCCAGAACAGGAGTTCTGACCTTCATGATCTATAGAGCTTATCTTTCCCGCTGGCTTACAAGGATAGCCCTGCCTATTTTTACAGCTTACTCTAAATTTTATACGGGGAGATGGAGAAGTGGGGGCTGGGAGACTCAATGCACCTTTGCCTTGCCTTCTCCAAATCTTTACCTGTGCCACATCTGTATCTGTGTGCGAGTATGTTGTCAATATTCTACCATCTGTCTGCCCATCATCTATCTACCTAGCATCTATCTGCAGCAAGCAGATGTCCTACACCGGCCTGACACTCACCTTCCCCCCACTGCCCAGCTCTTAGCTTTCCACCTGCCAGCACCTGCAGCTCTTTGCCTGAAGGCGTCCTCTGGAGATGGGAGCCTGCTTATGGGGCATGCTGGAAAGAATTGGAGTAACATGCACCTCCCTCCCAGCAGCCCTCGGCCATGAGAGTTATTGACGATCACGTGCTCTCAATGCCCTTGCCCTTTTGGGAGTGCGAGCTATTTTTTAAATTATTATTTGTAGAGAGAGAAGAAGGGAGGGAGGCAGAGAGGGAAAGCAACATCAATGTATGGTTGGTTGCCTTTCACCTGCCTCCAGCTACAGGCCTGGCTGGAGACTGGCTTGCAACCTGGTTGTGTGTCCTGGTTTGGAATCGAACCAGCGACCTTTGGGCTCACGGGCTGTTGCCGATCCATGGAGCCACCAGCCAGGGCAGGAGTGGCTGGTTATGTGCCTCTGTCTCTAGCAGGATTGAGTTCCACCATGGTGACCTGCACACTGGCTGCATATCATTTACTGCTTCTTTCTCCATTGTCCTGTTGGTGCTCCCAGAGCTCGCCTCCCAGTACACAACTTGGACTCACACCCTCTTCTCTGGGTCTGTTTCTGGAGAAATCCTACCCAGTAGAACAATCACATTCACAGCCATTTCCTGCAATTTCTATGAAAATGGCTTAAGGGTTGGAGCTGACTCTAAGCTAAGTATGTGCTCAAAATGTGGCAAGGCTGCTAACAAAATTAACATAATCTTAGGCAGCTGTACTAGAATCATGACTAATGAGAGTGAAAGTGATTCTGAGGTATCATGTTTAGCTCTGGATGCCACATTGTTAAGGAATGTTCAACACTTGAAATATGACCATGGCCTGACTAGTGTAGGAACCTAATAACAAAGACAGCGGGTAGAGGAAGTGAAGCTGTCTGTCCAAGAGGGTGAACCACCCATGGCCCAGTCATTGCATTCAAGTGGCCAAAGGGAAGTTAGCCGCACGGTAGACTAAATTTGATGAGTCTTTTTCCAGAGGGCAGAACTCTGGACACATTAGAAAAAGACAAATTTTGACTCAGGAAAATGAAGAATTTTCTCACCATTAGAGTTTCTTATCAAATGCAAAATCCCAGTCTATGGAAATTCTTACGCAGAGGGCAAAAATCACCTCAATCCATCCCGCCCCCGAAAGCAAACCAGGTCACACATGTAAAAGCCTCTGTCGCTGTCACCAAAAACTCACGTGGGTCACCAACGTTTTGTCTTTGGAACTCCTTCAGACTACCGTCCTGTTGTGTGCCTTTTTGTTCTGGTCCCTCAGGATACCTTCATCCTGGATTTGTGTCTTATTCTGTTTTCTCACCAGCCTTGTGAATTATTAATGATGTCATTTTGGATTTGCTGTCCAGCGTCCAGGGAATCTGTTGTCTTTCCCTGCACAGCTGCTGGTAACAGGCATTGTAACCCCTGGCCCTGCTGCCCTACCCCACTAAGGGGTGACTTCTCACCTGACCCCGCCCAAAACAGGAAGAGAAACAAGAGCAATGGGGGTAGAATCCCAAATGGGGAGAGAACATATTTTAAGGGACTTTTAAATATGCTTCCAACTCTATGATTCGATGACCTTTATCCTTTTCAGCCTTTGTTACCCTTTCCTGTTTCATTTCTCTTACTTTTATAAGGTATAAATATTGCTTTATAAGCTACCCTGAGAAAATTAAGCTAGTTGTTCATTTCATCGTGTCATTACTTCAGCTTCCAAACTAGGCCCCACGTTCTCCCAAGCCTTGGTGACCGCTTTTGCCCATTGCTCTGCCTAAAGACATGTCCTTCTGTGTGGAAGGAATGCCCAGCCTATGCTTTCTTCCCCGGGTGACTTATTTGCCCTCGTTTTATCGGGGCTCCTGTTCAGCAAGCGTCTTACCTGGAGTTTTCCTGCAGAGGACGCACTTTCCTTGCCTACTGCTGCCTTCCCAGCCCTCTGGCTGGGCTCAGTGGCTACTGAAAATTGCCACCCTCTTCTGCGGGTAGCAGACCTGCTGCCCAGCCAGACAGCTCTCCCTTTTGTCACAAGGAAAGCTTGCTTTTCACAAAGGAAACATGTGTTCTTCCAGTTGGCAGTTAGGATCAGTGGAAATTTAGAGTCCTGGACCCTATAAATATCTGGAAATAAGTAGTCAGCGAAGTGATCAGGGACAACTAGATGGTGCTACACACTCACGTCCTTTCTCAACAAACATTTACTGAGTATCTGCTTTGCCTCGAAGGCTCGGAACTTAGAAAAATGGATGCTAAGCTACTAGGAAATTATAGTTTATTGAGAGAAAGAGACACAAAAGCTAGAATGTGGTCAGGGATGAGAATAAAGTGACATGGGAACGCAAAAGGGGGCACAGTCACAACAGATGCCAACCCCTGCATACCAGCCGGGGCTTTGGGGAGTAAGTCAAATTCACAGGCTTTGCACTAGCTTAGAGTGGTGGGTCAAGTCCCTGGCGGGCCATTTGCTAGCTGGAAGAATTTGAGCAGGTTACTTCACTTCTCTAAAATACCCACAGGGTGGTAGTACTGGGGACATTTAATGAGAATTAATGCAAAGAACCTAGCAAAATGTCAGGCACAGAGTAGGTAATAAAATCTTGCTTCTTGTCTCTTTGGTTTCCTCTTAGGTTGTTTTCTGTAGAAATAATTGGGGCCGTTACTCATATTATCCTTTGTGGTGTCTGGATCCTAAATCCAGACAATCGCCAAATGTCGTTTTTGTGGTGACAGTTCTAGACCCTCAAAGTGGAGGCCTTCGTGACCTACCATGACATAGTGTATCGTATCTTTGGACTACACCGTTGAAACCCTTTCATTTTTCTTTTCCTTTTTCCTCCTTTTCCTCCTCCTCTTCCCCCTCCGCTTCTCTCTCTTCTTTTTCTTCTTCTTCATTTCTGATTTGCTCACCCAAGATGTTTCCTCCTGAAACACCAAGCCCCTAATTCACAATCTCTGATGCAGTTTTCTGGGCAGGTTTCTGAGAAACACCTGTTGTCTCAGCCCTGATCTGGTTGCTCTACCTAAACACCTCACAGTCTCATGAATTTGGCCTTTGTGCCACCACGTGCACCCTCTGAATGGCACTTGGTGGATGCCTTGCTGTGCAGGCATCTCATGGATGAGGATGTGAGTAACAGAAGCTCCCTTGTGTGGAGGACCAGTGAAGTCTCCATTAAAAGGTAGAGGAATAGAACCTGGGGTGAGCAACAGGATAACAACAAGGATGACACCAGATGTGAGCCTAGGAGAGCAAAGCCTTGTGGGCACAAATGAAACAAAGACAAGGGTTTTCAGATGTCTTTGAGTCCAGAGTTCTGCTGAAGATCTACGGCTCTATCGTGGCTCATCCATTCTGTCAAAAAGACCAATGACCATGTCTGCTCTGGGTTGAAAATTTAGATTTGGGATTTCATTTTCATTGTTAGAACTTGAGTTACCACCCTCCCCATAATTAAATTGTACTTTGTCACCTACCCTGTCTGGAGGTTTTGTGTAGTTCTCCATCTAGGTGGCACTAGATGATAGGTTCCAAGAAAAATCAAGCCACTGGAATTCTTTCCTATACCAGTCTACTACTGTAGCTCTGACAGATTACAGAGGAGTCATATACACATTTAATAAATAGAAAATATTTATTATACAGCATTGTCAAGATTGACAAAAGGCAGTAACAGACCAAACCAAAACACATGTACAAGAAGCTAAACAACTTGTATAAACACATACATTAAGGGGAAGAAATTCTACCCTTTTGGTACCAGGCATGTATGTGTTCATTTCCAATTTTGAACATTTGTGGTTGAAGACCTAATATTCTATTGCGGTCAGGAAAACTTTTAATCATGATTATAGGAGGCATTCAGAACAATAATGTGATTACTGTTGAACGTGTTCACTGAATCTCTTACAAATGCAGGACAGAGTGACATATTGTTATTTGAATAGTCGAAGCAGTACTTTAAAAAATCTGAATGCGCAAGTCCTGTGATGTCAAGGACATATGTTAGTGGCATTAAGGTAAAAACTAAAAATCCATGTTTCACTAATATTAAGTAGTATGCTTTCCCTTGCTGGGATGCCAATTAGTGGAAACATCCATTATTCCCATTCTGCTTCATTATAATGAAAATATGGAACTGAAATCCACATTTCAATCATGAAGTCTTTCTATCAAAGGTGCTATAAAATATTTTTTAAAAGAAAGGCAGTCCATTCTTGATGTGGAACTGACTAAACTTGGCAGGGAAATATGACAAAGGAGAAACATGAGCCTCGAACACTGTAGTTGGTGCTAAACTCTGAACAAATGATGCAGTGTGTATTTAAAGATTTGAAGATGAGTTTGGGCTCAGAAACCAGAAGCTTCAATATGAAGGAAGCATATTAAATATGACTGAACATAAGGCATAAACAGAGATATTTAAGGGGGAAAGACTCATTCTATAAATAATAAAAATCAAAACAGTGAGAAAAAGCTCTTTATTTGATGTAACACGGGGAGGGCAAAAATGAAACAATTGGATTATACGTGCATGAATTATTACTGCAGCAACTAACACAAATGCAAAGAAAAATTATGACAATAGAAATATAGTAAAAATAATGCATCAAAATAAAAGGAAAAGAAAGCAAAAGCTGATGAATAAATAAATTATGATCAGTCTTAGAAGTTAGTATATGCCTTATGCAGATAAAGCTCAAGTAGCTACAGAAAATATTTAAAAACAAACCCTAAAATATCCTGCAGTAATCGAAATACTCAGTCTCTTCAGTCTTATGTTTTAATAATGACATGTGCAAGCTTATAAAACATACCTTTTTTTATTGTTATCCTCAGTTCCTGTAAACTTTCAATATAACACATTTTCAAATCACTTCATTTATAACGTATCTCCACATCATAAACATCTGAAAAATAAGTTTCCTTTTAGACGTAAGGATGGACTGTCTGAGTAGCACATGAGAAACATCAGGCCGCAGCGCTCAAACCTTTCAATAGTTCCTGTAGCTATTGATGACGATGGTATAGAAAACATTACTGAAACACAAAAATATCCGTATTATATTGGAAAGACAATCTTCTAGTTGCAGGTAGATGGACGTTACATTGCACAAATTTCATTATCACGCGTATACGAGGACATGAGAACACCTTCACTTGCTAGTTACAGGGACTTCTGTGACAATGTCATTTGTCGTTAAACATTTAATTTGCCAGTATTAGTTGCTATGAGTACACCATTAAGTTCAGAGATGGATCTGTTTCTTTAGTACATAGGAGAAAAGTTGGCACCAAATACACATACTGCATCTTAGAAGTTCAACTGGTAAGCATCATTTGCTACAGTGAATGGAAAGTCACAATTCTGCCACACGGTTTGTTCTCTAACTGAGGGGCAAAGGAGAGCCCCTTGTCACCAACACGTTAACCTACAGAAGAGCTTGGGCCACTTAAAAACAATCTCTAGCCCCGGCCTCTTCCCCAAATCATCAATAAGCGAGTGACTATCAAATATGGGAAGCTGATTGTGCTGATTTTGTTCAAAGCCCCATGCTCATGGATTTGTCTAGCTTCTCGGTGCATTCTTCCCTGGCACGCCTGATGTCGCACTTTTTGGTGATGATTTTGCTCATATTATTTCTGTTTTTCTAAATAGAGGGACATCGCAGCACGGTGGGGCGTCCTGCACCTTCCTCTAAAGAAGGTGACACAGGCTGGCACGGGGCCAGGTGCAGTGGGCGAGGTGGCGCCCCTAAACCTGCGGGTTCCGGAGTCTCCCGAGGACCAGGAGTCTGCGGTCGCCTCAGGGCTTGTCCCGGAGGCTCCACGGTCCCCCGCCCCCGCCGACCCTAACCCCACCGGCTCACCAGGGATCCCAGGAGTGCCACGCGGGAACTCAGGATTCAACCAGACGTCCTCCGCGCTGCCCCTTTCCAAACGGGCCAAGTGTGCGTGGGCGTGCACATCCGTGCACACCCGCCCAAACCAGGGAGATTGGGTTTTGTCGATTTTATTTGATCGGTGTACTGTCGTGATAGAAGTTACACACTCTATAGGCTTGTGCTTTGTCAGAATTCCCTTTCTTCCCGGAAAGGGCTTTGAGTAATTCAAGAATCAGGTTCCTCGCCAGGCCCATTTGCGGCGGCGGCGGCCCCTCTTCCCCCTGACCTCGCCCCCCGCGCCCCCCGCCCCCCGTGCGCCCCGTGCGCCCCGCTCCCCGCGCTTCCGTGCGGCCCCCTCCCCGCTACAGGGTGGAGGAGCTTTGCTTGTAGTCCCTCAGGATGACCGAGGCGTAGGTCACGTTGGGGGGCGTGCAGAGCACTGACTCGGACACCGGGGAGCTGGGCGCCGAGCTGCCCGAGGCCACCGAGTCGCGGAAAGGCGACGGAGGCGTCAGGGCGGGCGAATCCTCGAGGGTGCGCTTGCTGGCGGCCGCCGGGGGCTCCTCCTCCTCCTCCTCCAGCTCGTCCTCCTCCGTGTTCCCCTCCCGCTCCGACAGGTACTCCTGCAGCAGCTTAAACCTCTCGCTGTCGTCCTCGTCCTCGTCCTCGGTGGCGGGGGAGGCCGGCTCCTCCCCCAAGGGGCCCAGCTGCAGCGGGAGCATCTGCAGGTGCTGCGCGGGCCCCGCGGGCGGGTACGCGGGCCGCAGCCCGTTGCCCGCGGCCACAGCGAGCACGGCGTTGAAATCGGGGATCCCGGGGCTGAAGCTGCTGACCACGCCCTGTCGCTGGTCCATCAGGGGCTGCGGCTGCGGCTGCGGCAGGGGCGAGGGCAAGCCCTTGGGGGCGGCCGCGGGGAACAGGGGGGGCTCCTCCGCCGTCAGGTGCGGCAGCAGGGGCGGGGTGCCGGCCGCCATGGGCACGTGTCGGTGCACCAGCATGGAAGGACTGCGGGGAGGGCTGAAGCCAACCGGCTGCGCATCCTCCTCCTCTACGTTGTAAAGGGTCTTGGTGCTGGTGTCTGAAAAGGTCAGGCTCTTGCCAGAGCCCTGGTGGCTTTTAGTGAGGGGCTTGATGATGGCTGTTTGGTTGCAGGCCGTCTCACTGGTCTTCACGTGCACAGAGAGGCGGTGCCACATGTGCTGTCCTTTGGGCACCTGTCTTCCACCTGGTTCAGACCATGACACAGACTTGCCATTAGAACTATGAATAAAATAGAGATGGGTTTACTTGCAGATGATACATCATGCCCAAGGGAGACAATACATATAAATAATCATGTTTGCAAGCTCCGCTCAATACAGCGTGTCTTGCTCCTGACTAGCTCCCACGCCCCCAGACTTCCCTCGTCACAGATTAAACGCTAAAAGTTGCGGTGACCACCGGCTGCTTCAGAAACCGCAGTCCGGGGTTGCGTCCATCCCAACACCAGGCAGGATATTTTGACCCTGAGAAGTTACAGGGGAGAAAAGCCAGCCTGTTGTAGAAGCAACTTTTTTCTTTTTTCTATTTAGGTTTACGTTTTCACAGTTATTACACAACCTCTCACACACAAACATACACATACACATTGTAAGGCAAGGATAGAGGAACGGCTCAGTGCAAGTCTTTAAAAGATTCCGAAATTGATGGGAGGAAACACATGAGAAACAGAAGCTCCGTTACACGTGAATAACAGAACCCAATGACCACAGCACTCGCCTCCCTTTCTTCTTAGTCCCTGGAACAAAGTAAAACCCACAGAGGAAGCTACTCTTGTCCTGCAGGGTTATAATATACAATACACATCCTCTCAGTTGCCCATTCTGACACATAGACATTTCCTGTTACCAAAGCAGCGTGCTCACACACGTGGCACCTGTACACAAGAGAAAAACAGCGGATGACAGAAACACCCAGACCCACATTCCACATAAGTGCTTCATAACCTTTGACTTTCTTTTTACTTCCAAGCAAGGCTCCTGACACATGCGGTGGGTGGATCACCAGGCACAGGCAGGCCCAGAATCACAGCAGCTGGTTTGAGATTCTCACACTGAGGACTTTTGAGCAGGTGTGTTGGAAAAAGAGATACAACTGAGATGCCCAAGAAAATGCAGATGCCCAGGTCCCGCCTTAATCCTCTGGTATAGTTTGATACAAATGAGACAAAATTAAGATTCAGACCAAGCAGAACTGACTGAGACAAAGACCCCTCTCTGACATTTTTTTTCTCACTGAAACGTGCTGAAGGAAAATCCTAGGGCAGCAACAACCTCCAGCCTTATCGATTTCCCTCTTCATGGGACCCTCATAAATCCAACTGAATAGAAGAAGAATAAATGAGGTATGCTGTGTGTGCCTACTACAAATTCTATTCTGTAGGTTGTGATAACTATGGTTTTACCTTTGGATGCTTAGCTTCTCTGTATAACTTTTTAGCAGATGGTGATGCCTTCCTTACCATAGCATGTTATGAATAACAGCCATGTTAATACTTAAATCAGGAAATATTTTCTCTCCTGGATTTCTAGAAGTATCTTTTCTCTAGTCACCAAAACAAGAAAGTAGCATACTAATAACACATTTGAGACATTTAAAAGAATAGGTAAAATGAACATTTGTAAGTGGATGTGTAAAATATAAATTATTCCATATTACCATTTTTTGGTTTGAAAATTAATGGCTTATTTAATCATTTTGAAAATATAGGCATGAGCATTTTAAAAATTATATGTGAATGTCACATTTATGATGAGGGTGGTGTTTTCATCATTTCATATATTATTTGAAAAGTGAAGTGAGCCAAATTAGTACATATTCTGATAAAAATTTTGATATCTACTATTGAAATTCTGAATATAAAGGCTCTAAAATAGATATAATAGCTAAAATTTTGACCTCATTATTCAGAGAAAGGGTAGTTTCTCCATACATGATTACCTATGCTGTATTTTTTTTTTTAAAGATTTTATTCATGATTTCCAGAGGGAAGGACAGGGAGGGAGGAAGAAAGGGAGAGAGACATCATGTATGCCTTTCACCTGCCTCCAGCTACAGATCTGGCTGCAGACCTGGTTTGAAACCTGGTTATGTGCCCTGGCTGGGAAATGAACCAGCGACCTTTGGGTTCGCAGGCTGGTGCCTTATCCACTGTGCCACCAGCCAGGGCTTCTAAGCTGCATTTTTAACTATTTGTGGAAAATCTCATATTCAAACTATGATATAAAAATTAATATTTTTCTTAGTTGTTTCATATATTCCCTGAGAATGTATAAATGCTTGTACATGCAAAATTGCTGACTCATCAGTTCCCACACTATCTTGTTAGAATAGCTGACTGTTTCCTGAGTTGATCAAACTGAAGAACAGGTTGGCGGTGTTCTTGGCAAGAACAGGCAGCTAACCAGCCAGCCAAAGACAAGGCCAGAATCCCCAATTTTTCCTCTGAATTGGAAACTCTAGGTAAGTTCACCTCCCACTTTTATCTTTCTCAATCTCCTCCTTCCTCCACTCTATTCACACTATTTCTTTCTTGATGCCATCTGCACGCATCTTCTAGAAAGTATAAAACTGCATATTTGCCTCTTGTCTTGTTTAAATATGCTTTATTTAGTGTTTCACCCAAACTCGATGACTTGTGTCTGTTGTCAAGTGCAAAAGAAACACCTTTTCCTTCTTCAAATGCCTGCTTCTCAGTGCTCATTTGGAAAGTCTTTAAACCAAAAAATGGTGCTCTGTATCTTCATTTAGTTATGCGTGTGTGTTATAGAAAACAAAAAACACTAACTTGACAAGATATATGCACCCCCACATTCACTGCACCATTACTAGCCATAGCCAAAATATGAAAGCAACCTAGATATCTATCAATAAGTGAATAGACAATAAAAGATGTGGTATATACACAATGGAATATTATGCAGCAATAAACAAGTATGAAATCTTGCTGTTTGTGACAGCCTGGATGGGCGTAGAGTTGTTTTGCTAACAGAAATAAGTTAGACAGAAAAAGATGGATCTTGTATGATTTCCCCTATGTTGTGGAATCTGAAAAGTAAAAATAGAACAAGTGAAAAAAACAAAACAAAAAAACCCAGAAACAGAGACATAGGTATAGAAAACAAGCTGATAGTTGCCAAAGTGGAGGGAAGTGGGAGAATGGGAATAAAAACTTGCAAAAACTATAAGGCTTTGAGGAAAATAAGTAGATAAAAACAAGTCCCTTGAGAGCAAGTCTTCAACTTGAACCAGCAACCTTATAAACCCCAATAAAACATTGCCCCAGTCAGTCCCCACGTGTACCAGCAAAAAGGCAGCCTTGTACGATTGGGACTTCCTTTACTTCCTCACATAGGGAGTTTCCCCCATTGCTCAGGACTCTTGTGTGGGCCTGTTAAAAATCATGCACTTCCGTAGGTTAAAAGTATTATCAACCATCTTAGAGGCAGATATAATCATGACTTAGTTCTGTTCTAAATTGATACCATTCTTATTATTCTGGTGAAAGATTTCCCCTGTTGGTCAACAGTGCAGTTTTCTTTCCCCTTGGAGTTTTTCACGTGTTTGCTGTAAAGTACTGTTTAATTAGAAACAGCTTTTAATGCTCCAGGGCATTTATCAGATTAAGAAAATGAGATTAACTTTTTTTTTCAAGGACAAACTAAATTGCTTTTAAAATCTGAAAGGCAGTGGAGAAAATGTGTCATCTTGTAGAAACTTTGGTTCTTGGATTAGTTATTTCTAACCTGTGGTCCATAGGCAACTGGAATTGTCTATGAATTTACCTTTAGTACCAGAGGCATGGATACATAGAACAGACAGGTCTCAGGGGGTAAAGTGGGTGAGGGACTGGAAGAGATTAACCAAAGAACATTTACACATGTACGCATAGCCCATGGACTCCATGTGGCAAAGGCAGGGTCAGAGGCCTCGAGGGGAGGAGGGGTGGCAGGGTCCTAGACTAAGAAAATGGGGGACATCTGTAATAATGTCAACAATAAAGAAATAAATAAAAATCTTATAAGGAATATATATCTGTGCATCAATAAAAAAAACAAAACATTGTTTTTAGATGGAATCAATAGTTTGTTTTTGTAGATGAGACCATTATTTTTAAATGCATGTAAATGCTCTTATGATAAAATGTACTTTTAGATACATGGGTAACTAAAATCTGAGGAGCTTTTATTGTACCTTGAGTTCAAGTGGACACTAATAAAGATATAATTAATATCATAAATTTGGGTGAATGTTTAATAATCATTTTGGTGTGTAAAGCAATTATCCTACTTGAATAGGCTAGAAACCCATTGCTGTGATATCAAGAAGAGGAAATGTATGAAATGTGGGGCAGCAATAAGGAGTAAATGCACTATAAAAATAAAATATTACTATGAAATAAGACTTTAGTTTGATTTCTGAATAACTCTGATACTTTGTGTTTCAGCCACCAACTTCTTCCTTCCGTTACTTGACTTCATTCAATTTCTTAATATTAGGAAAAGCATCCTGGTCTAGAAACACCATATATTTGACACAAAGCATCCCACCCTTCTTGTTCTAACTTCAAAAGATAGACATCAGGCCTAAACTAATCTCATATTTGAATATTAAATGCAATAGCATTTGGTGTAACGACCTCAGGTGGCTGAATATTTTTATCGATACTGAAGTCATTAGAGGGAACCCAAGTGAGGTCTGAGGGGAAGGGGGGCAGTTAGTTACTGATGTGTACAGGGCTCAGCAGGCCTGGGGCTGCAGTTTCACCTACACTAGGCTTGAGCCCTTGCTTTGGTTTTCCTTTCATTAGATAAGTATTACAATCTCCCAAAGAGAAAACAATATTTATAGCACTATAGCCAATAGTTGGAAGTGGGCGGTGTAAACAGATTCGTGTATCTCTGGGGTTCAGAGGGATACTATCTCATCTGTTTCTGCAAGTACTAGTGACATCTGCTGAGTACACCACTCTCTGCTCCAGAAAGGTCTAAAATGAGAATAACAGTGGGTGGGTGTTTGAAATCAGAAGGAAAGCATCCTGAACAAGCTGCCTGAGAGGGAAGCTCACACAACACCTGTCTCCCTTCTGTCCGATTCAAGTCTTTGCCATGAGGTTTAATAGCTTCCCAACAGACAGAAGGATGGCATCCAGAGAGCCCACAGATAAGGAGAGACTTTAGCATGAGGAGGGAACACACTCACCCAGGAGGTTTTCTCTGAACATGAACATGGATATAGAAAAGGTCACCGAGTCACAGCGTGGAGAGAATGGGCCACCAAGTCAGCAAAACAAACCACAGACACAGGCATGAGGGCAGGTTTGCTGCAGCCTGGTAGCTATGGCTGGGACAGGAGGCCTTTTTAGGAAGGGGTGGCACTGTCTCCCCAGGGACAAGCCTGTGATCTCACCTCTACCTGTCTGGCCAGCTGGTACCAAAATGCAGCGGGAGGGTCGATGCCTCTAAGAGCTCAGCCACAGGGAACCATCTGAAATCATGTGAGTCAGGCAACTGTTTTCCCAGGTTGCTGCAAGTTCAACTTCAATACAAACAACTCCCACAGATCCCAGTCCCACGGGCTGAAGGCTTCCCAGCAAACCCAGCAGATCCACTATGTACGCTCTGGGAGCCCATCGGAATGCAATGAAAATTTCTCACCTTTTGACTCGCCATTAGTTGTAAGGCAGAGAATCTCTGAATGTGCTATTGAAGACCAATGCTTTTTGATTACCTGAGAACTTGGAGTTTCTGCGGATATTCAATCTTTGTTTTTTTAAAAGATTTTATTATTTTTAGAGAGAGGGGAAGGGAGAGGGGCAGAGAGAGAGAGAGAGGTCAATGTATGGTTGCCTTTCACCTGCCTCCAGCTATAGATCTGGCTGGAGACGTGGCTTGCAACCTGGTTACATACCCTGGCTGGGGAATCTAACCAGTGATCTTTGGGTTCACAGGCCAGAGCCTATCCACTGAGCCACCAGCCAGGGCTTAAAATCTTAAACAGCATTATGAATTTTATCCTACTTCTCTTGGATTCTTAGCCCCCTCATAAGCTGGCCAGATAATTACGTGGCTTGCTGAAACCTACTGTATTAGAAAGTCTAAATGTGCATCCTCCTTTAAGGACGGTTAGATCCATCACACTCAATATCCTAGAGCTATATGATATAGGGTGAAATACAACACAAAGGAAATCAGTTTACCTTTATTAAGCCTGTACTTTCTTCAATGCATTCATAAAGAAAAAGACTTCCACAAATGAAATGGCCTCACCAAAGTCAACCAAGTAGAGAAGATCCCCCCAAACTTTGTCTGGGCAAAGGGCCTATTGTCTTAAGAAAATTGACAAATTAATTTTGAACTAAGAGCAGAATTCTGATAGTAGCTAAATTTTTCCTAAGCTCATTTTAAACACCCTTTGGTTCAACATAATCATGGCTACTGGCCAATGAAACAAATTCTCATGCCAAAGTTTGCTGAAGACATCATACTGGCACAGGGGCATTGTTTTAGCAGTGGCATACCAAGGGTAATTATATTTCTCCAGGAAGTATGTATAGAGGAGCCTGGATGAAGGTCAGGTCAAGCATTATCATTGCTTAATGACCAAACTGTCATTTCATTTCAATAGCAGACCATTTGATGTTCCTCAGCTCTACCTGGAGCCAGCAGTTTGCCCTGGCAGTTACACTGCTCTGCTGAGGTTATTCCATAGATGCAGAACAGCTCCAAGCACACCATAACGGTCCAGGAGGCAGTCTGATTTCCATCACTAGTCCCTTTGCCTTCCTTGTTTACAAAAGCGGTGGGAATGAAAGGTCACAAAGGGAACATATTTTTCTTTTTTCCTTTCTAAAATTTTTCTCTGCAGGAGCAACCAAGGCTAAAAATAGCCAATCTTGGTCTATGGCATACAGCATCAAAACTACCAGAATCTTCCTTGTCCTGTTCTTCAGAAAGAAAGCTTGGATAGATCTTGATTGGAAAGTTAAAAACCAATCTGTTAGCTTTGCTGATTGCTGCATTCTTATCTGTCACCTACAAAGGGTGTACCCACTTTCAGCCTTTGCTTTTAGGCACTCACCTTTATGTCATTAACTGTTAGGTGACTTTCCTCTCTCTCTGGCCCTGCTGTCATGACAGGGCCAGCACAGTTGCTCTTCTCATCAATCCCTTTTGACAGGCAGCCAGCAGCTGTCATAATCAGAACCTCCTTGCTGTGTCCTTGGCCAGGCTCAACCCCTGGTGCAAGAAAACACTCAATGCTTTTGACTTGGGGAATTACAGAGAATGTATCCAAGCTCACTGAACTTGGCTTTGGACTATGAACACAGGAGCCTCCAAGCCACCATCTGAAACATACTGACATGGCCACCATGTTTTTCCCTCTAAAAGTCAGCATAATGTGCTTGGAACCACACTCTTTCTATCTGGGTTTATTAAGGGACTAGCAGGACACAGATTTTCCAATGCACTCCACTGAGCAAAAAGAGACACTAAGGCCCCATTCACCAGCCTCCAAGGCCAGGTTCAATAGCAAACATTTGAACAAATTGGGCCCTTCTCATCTGAAGAGCAACTCAAGCCACAGACAGCTCGTCAATGGGCTCCCTCCTGCTGCAGGAATGTGTACCTTTGACTCTCCCAGGAGTTTGAAGGGCTGTAAAGAAACAGCTGAAAATGACCCCAGACTCTGTGCACAATGAATTGAACATGGTCTCTGGTCTTTTGTTCACTTAAAGAGACACTGTCAAGATCTAAAGGTCAAAAACTGGACCAGACATGCACTGTTTTTATCAGATAGGGAAAAATCTGATAAAAGCACTGAGAATTCTGGGAGGACAACCACTTTGCTTTTTGGAAAACGCAACTCACTTTCGGTGGGGCTCACAAAACTTGTGTTTTGTGCTCCCCGGGGCCACGATCTGCACCCAGCAGAGGCTCCTGTGGGCGCCCGCCCCTGCAGCTGCCATTGGAACGCTTCCTTAGGTCCAAGCCTTTCCTTGAACGCAGACAAGACCATTTCAAACACCAGGGCAACAGCAAAACGGCAGAAGAAGAAAAGAAAGCAAAAAAGCTCTGTTTGCCAAGGAGAGCCTGACAATTCTGCAAAGGGGGAGGATTCACTTTCGAGTTTGCGAGGGGGCGTCACAAACAAAAGCGAATTCTCCAGAACTGGAAAAAGTGTTGCATCTTGCGCCGAAACATAAAAAGAACTTAAGAAAGCGAGACGGCTAACACCTTGACAGTGTCCTTTTAAGAACGATGGGCAATCAAATTAAGGCAGTCGTGCAAACCACGGCACGTTAAGTGGCTCTTCCTCTGGATGGCATGCACCACACCTGCTTCCATGTTAGAAAGTGGAAACCCCAGGAGAGAGAAAGCAAAGGGCAAATCACTCTCTGTTCCATGCAGCTTCTCTTACACATTCACTGCAGTGGGGGCTTTCAGAGCTGCACATGTGCCGACGGACACTGGCTGGTGGGCGAGAATTCTGGCTGCCTCTTCCTGAAGATGGAAAAGAAAAAGACACCCAGTGAGTGAGTGGTTAGACATGGGTCTCAGATTAGGCGACTACACCACGTGGGCAGGGCAGGGGCCTGGATCAGGGCCTGGCCTGGCTCCTGAGCCTTCGCTCCGCGTCCCCTGCACCTCTGCGGCCTGTAGCTTCCTGCCGCCTGGCTCTCCCCGGCAGCCAGGCTCATTTCTGAAAGCCCGATCAGTGGAGTGCATTCCTTTGGCTTTTGACCTTGTGGGACTGTGCCTTCCCAAGTGGCAAACATGATTCTGTTGCGTTTGTGTCTGCCCCACATTAGCTCTTTCCCTCTCCTTTTGACACATGCCTTTATTCCCAGGGACGGTTCATGGACTTACAGCTTACATTGCACCTGCTAATTTGCCTTCATACTATGTTATCACAAAAGCATTTCTGTCACTTTATATAAAGTCTCATTTATCTTCCGGCCTTCACAAGATGAATAGAATGTGTCTAATGATGGAGAGGAGGAGGGCGGCAAGAGATGGAAGGCTTCTGTCACAAGGGGAGGATGCCACCTCATTCCTTGGCTGGATGTCTCCTACAGAGCATGGAATGTGGTCTGGCAAGTGAGAGGGGCACTGACTGACAAAGATAAAAGGGCAGTCATGGACAGTCTATCTTTCCATCATTTGTTGGAGTGAGAATAAGTGGGTTTCCCACGAGTCTCACAGCACTTCAAAAGGTGGTGGGATAAAGCCATCTTCTTGTCACTCCACATATGAGGACTGCCAGTCACAGAAAAGAATTTGCAGAAACAAGATGCTCAAGGTGAACCATCCACACACACTGCGATGACATGGATGAGGCTGGTTGAACTGGAGAGAATCTCCCTTATTAGGGAGCTCTGCAGTGATGAAGTCCCCTCCAGGGCTCCCCCAAGCCCACAAATGTCCTCTATGAATCAGCACTGGGTTGCCTTTCCCACAGTCTTGCTGACAATCATCCAGTGTTGATCAGAAGAGGACCACAACAGCTCCAGGCAAGTCAAAGACCTTCGTCATTTCTCCAATCTCCATTTCCCATCAAAGAGAAAGAGAGGAGGGAAGAGAGAGGGGGGAGAAGCTCAGAAGGGCAGGAGGCAGGGGTATTATTGTAGGTACAGACCATGTCCTTTCCCATTCCCTGTGGCCTGATATGCTGGTAAGGGGAGATGTCAATTTGAAATGTGAAATAGTTATCTTAAAGCAAAGAAACGAATCTGAATGTGGAAGGTGGAAAAAAATATTTTCCACAGAACAGCTAAAGTTAAGAGAGAAAACAATATAATTGATCAATATGTGTATTTCCAGTTTGGGCCATTCAAATAAACCTGATCGACCCAGAAAAATGTGAAATCCCCATCCAGAGACTAGAACCTGAGATACCTTGGTGTAACTTCTTACCCTTACAGTAATCCAGTTATTTATGGTACTTAGACAAAGAGGTATTGTTTGCTATTGAACTTGTGAAAATAATACGCTTTTGACCTTTAATATGTCCACCTGAACTTACAAAAATCATCAACACCATGAAAACAATAGCAAGCAGAGGGCCAGCAATAAAAGCACGATGTTTGAATGTGTAAAGAGCATTTACACATTATTAGTGAGAAAGAGCATTTAACCTGAAAAACATTAAAACAACTTCATTTTTTATGAAAGAGGCAGAAAATACACGCAAGTCATTTGGCTTCGCCTTGTTAATCTGCCTGCATTCCCTTGAGGCCTCATTTACCTTTACATGGTGTCTATACAAGGCCTGGTCCCATGGTCTGGGGAGACAGGACCCCGGCACAGGGCTGGCTTTGTGATCTTGTGACAAATGCCGACACTTAGGGTTCCTCATCAGAACAGCCTGGTCTTGGGGTTTAGTGCTCCATAGCGACCCTTTTGAAATTCATAATAATTGGATCTCGCAATCTGTGTTTTGCAATGTTAGAAGGGAAAATGGAGCTACACTTGGTATGTACTTGGGACTTAGAACCTCAGCCCAGGAACAGTCGTGCCTCCCCTCAATTCCCTAAACCGATTTTTAGTTTCTTGCTCTCCTGTCCCCTGGGACCTGAGTTAGCCTAGTCTCCCACGATGTTCTCCGGCCCTGGGATCACGGCCACCCTCCCTGCTGGTGATCCCAGGGTCCTGTCCTGCTGGGGTCTCTGGGCACCATCAAGGGATGATCGGGAGACAGGTTCTGCAGGCAAGCCTGTCTGCCACCCCCAGTGCTGGTATCTTTTGGGTCCCGGAAGTGTTGCTGCGGTTCCCTTGGAGGGTGCCTCTCCGCCATGGGCTGAAGCACTGGAAGGGAAGGGGAGACCCCTGGCTCAATCTCCCAGGGACATCTGCGCAGTGATCGGCTGGAGGGGAGCCTGACAGTCTGGGAACCGTGGGTGTACAGAGTCACAGGGAGGACGCTGCAGCTATCAGCAGGGTCTGCACGCACCCTGCCAGTGCCCCCGGCCCCCCAAGGGAGCATGACTTTACATGACAAATAAAACACATCTGTGAAATACATCTAGGCAGGTCAAGAGGGAGACCACAAAAAAAAGGGAAAAGCTTCTTAGTGCTTTGAACGCCTTTCGCTGTGCATTTTGAATGGGGGCCCCATGTTGTCATTTTGCACGGGTCTGTGCCAAGGATGCGGCTGGCGCTGCGTGCCGGGTAAGCGATGGCAAAAACTGCAGAAATGGTGATTTGGGTGGGCGCACTACAGCGGGGAGCTCTGATGTCTCTGCTGCAGATCAGTTCTGTGGTTTTTGAGGGAGTTTAGGCCTTACTGACCGCCACACCCCACAGAGACACTCCAAGCAATCCCAAAGCCACCTTAATTAACTCTTGATGGAAATGACTGAAGAGCTACAGCACCTCCTTGGCAGGGCCATTTTTTCAGTCTGACGTTTCACTCCTGTGCGGAGGTGAAATGGAATCGGCCCCGGGCTTGCAGGCAGCACTTTTACAAGAGGAGTGGCTTGGGAAAGGTTACAGGTCACACCTTGCAAAATCCGATGCCACAGCCCACAGCGGCCAACCGCAGGAAACCTGGGAGAAAGGGCTTGACTTCCAAGTATTTTTAGCAGCTGTAAAACCACATTTTTAACCAACCACAGATTCCACGAGCCAGAGTAAAAGCTGGGAGGGAAAAGGGAGCATATGGAGCCTTGTCAAACATAAGTCCCAAATCTGTGCTGGAATCTTTTGGCAGAGAATGGGGATTGAAAGGAACCTCAGAAGTTTAGTTAGAAAGATTCCTCTTCAATTTCTTCTGAAAGTAAAAAGGTGTTTTTTTTTTTTTTTTTTCCCTCTCTTTCTTGTTCTTTATTTAACGAACCGAACCGTCACTGCTTGTTATAAACTCATGGATTGTGCGTAGCTTTTTCCTCTAAGCTCATTGTCTACATTGTATTTTTAAGTATACACTCTGGGTGTACTTTGTTTTAATGCATTCTGTTCTTTACTGTAGCTTACCCTTCCATCAGTTTCTATGCTAGGAATTATTCCTTACATGAACTTGAGGTGTTGTGAACACGTTTTACTCACTATAGCACAGCAGTAAGATCTCTGGACAGGACTCTGTCCAACTGTATGTTTTCCCCCTTGAGACTCAGTTTTATCTTCCATAAACAAGGATTATTGAGGGCCCTGGCTGGTGGCACAGTGGATAGGCACTGGCCTGCAAATCCAAAGGTCACTGGTTCGATTCCCAGCCAGGGCACATAACCAGGTTGCAAGCCAGGTCTCCAGCCAGATCCATAGCTGGAAGCAGGTGAAAGGCAACCATACGTTGATATCTCTCTCCCTCTCTGCCTCTTTCCCTTCCCCTCTCTCTAAAAATAATAATAAAATATTTTTTAAAAAATTTTTAAAAAGGATTATTGAAATAGTATAGGTAAAACATCCAAATAGGGAAATGCTATCCCAGCTTACACCGTCACTACAGATGCCTTTCTTCTGAAGGACGGAGACAAAAGCAGAGAGGAAAGGCCAAGAGGTTTTCTTTCATTATTTTTAAACAATTTTTCATTGTTATTTTATTACAGTTATCTCAGTTTTTCCCTTCTTCCCCTCCTCCACCCATCCCAACCCATACCTTTAGCTACTTTCCTTATTTAACATCTAGTAGAAAATAAGCTGAATTTTTTTTGCTCTCTGGAATAAAAATAATAATAATTATTAATTTTACAGGCAGCATTAGTGACATTGAATGGATGTGTCAGGAGCAGGTACAGGCCAGGTGCTCGGTCCGGTTAGCTGTCTGTGTCTGGAGTTGCATGTTTGCGATAAGTTTGGGGGTGAGTCCACTTTTAGCCCAGATACAATGGTCTCTACCATTCCAGATGGTCTGCTCACCATGGAAATAATAACGTGGCAGCTGCCCAAAGTCATCATAAAGAATGACAGCAACCACTCAAAGCCATTTTAGCAGGCTATGTTTTTATTTTTTCACAGATACATAGAATAATTTGTAACTCTGATTGTTTTCAAAAGGCAAATGTATTTCCTCTATTATCTGAATTTAAATATTTCTCAGCATCCGTTCATCAGAGAGAAGAACGGCGCTCTGACTGTGCGTAGGTCCTGCAAATGGTAACACCCTCACCTCCTCCTGTGAACACACATACGTGTGTTCTGGCTCTTCACAGACCACACAATGCAGTTTCTCCATATAGGTATAAAACAGTGCTCTATTTTTAAAATTCTTAATTATAAAAATTTCCAAGCCAATAAGAGACTATAGAGAATGATTTAGTAAAATTCAATGAACATCACAGATGTGTCAATATTAACATTTGCCTTATTACAATCTCTTTTCTTTTTAAAACATTGAGAATATGTTCGAAACTCTCTGTATATTCTTTATGTTTCTTTTTATTTATTTATTTATTTTAAATTTAATTTTATTTTATTTTTTATCAATGTATGGTTGCATTTCACCTGCCTCCAGCCACAGACCTGACTGGAGACCTGGTTTGCAACCTGATTATGTGCCCTGGCTGGGGAATCGAACCTGCAACTGTTGGGTTCACAGGCCGGCGCCTTATCCACTGTGCTACCAGCCAGGGCTTTTATGTTTCTTTTTAAAGATGTGATATATTCACTTTTCCAAGAGAAGAGAAGGAATGGAGAAAGAGAGGGTGAGAAACATCAATGTGTGGTTGCCTCTGGCCTGCAACCCAGACATGCGCCCTGACCAGGAATCAAACCACGAGCAAGACTCTTTGTTTTGCAGGCCAGAAATCAATCCATTGAGCCACACTGGCTAGGGCTATGTATTATTCTTAATAAGTACTTTTTTTCCTTTTCAATGGATACTTGAGTGGGCATTCTGCCTTGGTATATTTAATATGTTTATAATATCTTCAGGATATTATTGGACTTCACATCCTATATAGATAGCATCACACTATATTTCCATTCATCAATTTGCCATTTTTGTAGTATATTAATAGGTTAGCCTTAGTCACATAAACTAAATAAAATAATTATCACACTATAAAAAATAATTCTCATGCTGATAGTCATTTAAGTTGTTTCCTGCATTTTTCTATTTTAAGCAATGGTGCAATAAACATTCTTGGTGAGGTGTCCTTGCACACATATGGGAGACTTTTGCTATGGTATGGCCCTAGATTCAGAACTGTTAAATTGTTGTACTTGCACATTTATTTTTCTTAAATGTTGCCTCATGACTTTGCAAAGTGCTTCCACAACTTACACTAATACTGGAAAATTCATATTATTCTTTATAATTCTGTTTTTTTCGGATGTCTTAAAAACTGACTTATTATAAAAATTTAAAAAAATAAACAGAAAAAGTATTAAACTGAACTCCCATATCTGTATTATCTAACTTCAATAATGACCAATGTATACACATATCTCATTTCATTTATAGTCCCCAATTATTTATTTTAGAAGAAATATAAAGCATTATATCATTTTATCCATAAATAATTTAGTATGTCCATAAGTACACATTTTTATAATAAAAGGGAAAATGTCATTATCATTACTATGAATTACATTAATAGTAATTCCTTAATATAATCAAATATCTAGTCAGTATGTGGATTTCCCTGATTGACTCATATATTTTTATTTTACTTTTGATTTGTAAATCAGCACCCAAATGAGATCTGCTCATTGTTTTTATTGAGTTTAAGTCTTTAAAATCTATAGCTATTTCCTTTTTCTCTTTTCTTTTATTTTAGTTTATTGTTGTTGCATTACATCCATCCCCTTTTTGCTCCCTTCTGTCCCCCTCCCCACCCACCCATTCTCCTGCAAAGTCAATCCCACCTGTTGCCCATGTCCATGGTTCCTTTATGCTATTTCCTTTTTATTTTTGCTTGCTATTTATTTGTTGAAGAATCATTGATTATTCCTGTTGATTGATTTTACTGATTAAGTTCCTGTGATGTCATTTAACATGTATTTCTGTCATCTATATTTCCTATCACTGAAAATTAGATGTGAAGGCTTGGTCAGATTCAAGATTGATTGTATGGGGAGAATAGTTTATATGAAGAGGTATTTGTTTCCTATATATTTTTCAAAGATTTCATTTATTATTTTTTAGAGAGAGGAGAGAGGAAAGGGAGAGAGACATCAATTTATGGTTGCCTTTCACTAGTCTCCAGGTACAGACCTGGCTTGCAACCTGGTTTATTTCCTATTATAAAAGGGAAGCACATAACTTGGATTGTCTACTAATCACAGTAAAATTGATCAGTGGGTTCAGTTGTCAGCCCGATGCACTCGTTATAAAACGCCCTTTCAGCCTTTCATCTGATGATTTTAACAGTCATTGATCTTTGTTATGTGAATCTATTATTTTATTACAAAAGTACAAAATGGTGATATCATAATTCCCCATTTATTTACTGATGTTCAGAATGATGATTTGGCTTTCTAATATTCTCCAATAGCCATCACTGTCACCTGTGGGCCTGTTTCCATTCCATAACCATAGATTTTCCGTTACATGGTCCTCACTCTTGCATGCCTAAATATATTTTATACTGGGTAAGACATTCTATGTACGTATATTTAAAATACGATTTTACAGAGGCTCTAGATGGTGTTAAGTCCACCAGAGTTGCTTCACTGCTTTCTCTGCAAAGTAGAGACAGATCAACTTAACCCAATCAAGAACTCGGTCAAGTCAAAGTTATTTTGCAATGTGGAATTCTGTTTTTGGCTCTGTATAAAGTTTTGGTGTGACATCAGTTAATAGGATTATATAGAACTCAAGTGTACATTTCTATGGTAATTGATTTGCATATTGCCCTGTTTGTCCACTACCCAAAGTCAAAACATCTTCTGTCACCACCTATTTGACCCCGCTTATCTTTTACAACCTTCTTTCCTCTGTTAATCACCATACCATTGTCTGCGTCTACGAGTTTTGGTTTGTTTTTCTTGTTCATTGTTTTCAGCTTTATGTCCCACATCAGAGTAAAATCATACGGTTCTTACCTTTGCCTGTCTGACCCATTTGGTTCAGCGTGTTATTCTTCCGGACCTTTAACAGAGCATCTGGCTGGTACCAGTGCTCTGTGTCAGGTGGTGTCCTGTCTCCTCAGCATGAAGAGACTGTGGGAGATGTCATCCTATGCCTCAGGGATTTGCAGTTTAGATTCTTGGCTTCCTGCCTTGCACAGCTTTAGGATTAGACAAGTGTCTTGACCGGGAACCTTGACCATTTGTTAAGAGTGCCTTTCTATCTAATTTGTCAGTCCAGCCTCGAGTGATTGCTAAAAGTGCCTTATAATTCTCTCCACAGGCAGATCTGTCTCCTCAGCACTGAAATCTATGGAGATTGATTCTGGCCGTCAAAACAGTTTGGCTTATCTTTTAACCTTTGTGACCCCACCCACCTGCAGACATCACCAAAGGTTTTGAGCGAAAAGCTGGGCACATGTTACAACCTCTCGTACTTTTTATCACTCCAGCTTCAGTGGACACAGGGTCTCTTTGCCTTCTCTCCTTTCTCCATTGCTGCCCTGCTTGGGCCACGTCTCTAGCCTGAGACTCGGTCCCAGCCCACAGGTGCGCCAGGGAAAAGCAACTGCAGGTCTTCTGCTCACTTCTTGGTGCTCCGATCTCTGCAGTTTGAATCTTCCTAATTTGCACCTCTGCAGCGGCTTCCGGACACTATAAAAAGGTAGTTTTGTCTGTTATGTTGCTCTTCCACTTCTTCTTAGGAGCTGTACCACTACTATGTGTTTTATTTCACCAAGAACCAAAAGTCTCATCAGGTTTCTTAATTTTTGCCGGACTGATGGTTGTAAAATGATAACTTAATATTTTTCCCTATCTTCTTTGTTCATGATGTTTCCTCCACTTAAAGAATTCTTACGTTTCAGAGTTTTGTGCATATTTTCTTCAGAATTCTAAGATGCTTATTAAGTTCTTGACCACATGTCAGTGTATATTATACCCTTGCATCTCTCCTGCCTGTGATCCTTTTCAATTCTTATTATATATGTATATATAAAGACATATATAATAAGATCTATATATGCACATATAATAAACATCAATATAAGAATTAAAATCAATAAAATAAGAACATATATATAGGCACACACACACACACACATATATATATATATATATAATTGATATTAACTCTTGTCTCCTATAGTAAGTAGTCCATAGGTTCTGGAGGGCAGGATCCATGTCAGTTTTAATATTGTGTGTGTCACCTTATCCCCCTTCACCTGCCTCAATTTTTGGAAATAAAAGAAAAATACATATATTCTCTTGGAAACTGATTACTGAAACTGATTTAAAAATTATGTCATGACAAATGGCATAAACTGAGACTTTCCTGAGCTTACAAAGATATATGTCACTTATCAATGGTAAATATTGAGTGAATGAATAAATCAAAATAGACTGGAGAAACATACTTAATATGAAATGAAAATAAGCCTAAAGTATTCCTGAACTTTTTCATCACCTTGGTAATTGCAAGAATATCAAAAGCATTTATTCCTAATTCTAGTATTCAATATTGACTGTCATAAAATCTCCAGCAAAATCTAAATTAAAAAGTTAGTAAAAGTAATGTATTTATTTGTGTGTATACATGTGTGTGTAACTAGGATACACAACAAAACATTAAAGGTATTCTTCTCTGTGTATTGGTAGATTTTTAGGTAATTTTTAAAAAGATTTTATTTTGAGAGAGATAGGGCAAGGGAGAGAGGCAGAGAGGGTGTGAGACATCAATGTATGGTTGCCTTTCACCTGCCTCCAGCTATGGACCTGGTTGGAGACCTGGCTTGCAACCTGGTTATGTGCCCTGGCTGGGAATTGAACCAGTGACCTATGGGTTTTCAGGCCAGCACCTTATCCACTGTGCCACCAGCCAGGACTGGATTTGTAGGTAATTTTTTTTTTTAAAGATTTTATTTCATTATTTTTAGAAAGAGGGGAAGGGAGAGAGGCAGAGAGGGAGAGAGACATCAATGTATGGTTGCTTTCCACCTGCCTCCAGCCACAGACCTGACTGGAGACCTGGTTTGCAACCTTGTTATGTGCCCTGGCTGGGGAATAGAACCTACGACCTTTGGGATAAGGCAGGCTGGTGCCTTATCCACTGTGCTGCCAGCCAGGGCTGTAGGTAATTTTCATTAACTGTTTTGTGCTTTCTTGCATTTTAAAAATTGTCCACAGTAAATATTTATCACTTTTTGTATGAAGAATAGTGACTGTTATAACTAAAAGAAATTTATTATAACACATAATTCAGCAGTAAATTTCCCTCATTTTTTTTTTTTTTTAGTTTCACCCAGTAAACTAAGATAATACATGGAATTTATGAATATATTTTCTCTTTCTCAGAAAAGAGATAAAGTAAAATTTCTAAAAGTGTATATTCAACTATATGAGGAGCTACTAAAAAATCAAATAGAAAGTACAGAATTGGGAAATCCATACTAGTATGTTTTATCTAAACCAGTACTGAAGTCTTTCATATTTCAGAATTTAAAAGAAAATTTAGCCTCTATGTTATTAATAACATTGTTTTATTGTGTATATATATATATATATATATATATATATTTTAATGTTTATTCTCACATATATACATCTTAACTGGTAAGAAAGTAGAAGCTCAAAATTAGGGGAAAAAAGACAAATTTCATTCAATAAAAACTATCCTGCTATGTTTTTAGATAGACTTTAAGTACCATACTGCTAAAGTGAGTCTTTTTATTATTTTACTCTAATTTATCATAGACAGGAAGAGGAAAAAATGATGAAAACACTTGCCCAAAGCTAAAATCTTCACCTCTGAATGTTTACTTTGACAAAGAAGCTTAAAGTTGAGATTGTAATTATAACAAAAAGAAGTTAGATCACTGAAGTCTAAAATGTTGTGATATTTGTTCTTTCTCTGGCCAGCTTATTTCACTTAGCATAATGTTCTCCAGGTCCATCCATACTGTCACAAAGGGTAAAATTGTCTTCTTTTTTTTATGGCCAAATTGCATTCCATTATGTAAATGTCCCATATGTGAAATCTAATGAACAAATTGAACTAATAAGGAAAATAGAGACAGATTGGAGGGCAGGATGATAGCTAATGGAGAGAGATGCTAGGGGGTGAAGGAACTGAGCAAAAAGGAAAAAGGACTCATGGACATGGACAACAGTGTGGTGACTGCTGGGTGGGGGAGCATAAAGGTACTAAATGGTAATGGAAAAAAATAATAAAATGTTGTGAGACTGCTGATATTGTTGGCTGAAACACTAACATCAATGTTAGATACATGTTTCTATTAAAGTTTATTCTATCCTCACATCACCACCCATAAAACTTGATAAAGGACTGAATAGGCAATTATCATACAATTTATCTCATAGGAGCAGAAGAGTCAACATACCCTCAAAGGAAATCTTAGTCATATTACAGCCTATTGAGAAAGGGGTGTATTAAAACTGGTATAATAGCACTTCTGTTTCCAACTAAAATGTGATTCCCTGGGGCAAACCAACTCTCCCTCTGAGAACAACTAGAGAAAAACATAAACTATTTTTAAAAACTCTTTAAAGACATTGGGAAACTGTCATGGACACCAGAATCCAGGAGACAAATAAGTCAGAAAGAAGAGAACTTTGGAGAAATAAATAATCTCCAAGCTATGCTTTCCCTTGGAGTGTAAGATGATTTTTGGTACAGAAGAATAAACTGAGAATTCAGACACAGCGTCTTAAGAGGTGAAGAATCAAGAAAAACTTGATCAATTCATAGGACCATAGACACAGAAACTTGAGGTCAAGTCTTACAACACAGCTAGAAATTGAGAAGCCAAGATCCCAGAGAAAGAAAGGTCAAGAAAAGTAAGGCCAATGCTTGACATGTTTTCTCTAGAAAATTTTGCAAATTTTATGCTGTGCAAAGAATACAAAGCTAAGCAGAGAGTTACTAAAACCAAACAAAATTTTTAGAAGTTTCATAGCATTAAAGAATCAAGATTGGCGTACACGACATTTTAAAGAATGAAAGACACAATTAAAGAGTTGGGACCAAAGCTCCAATTCAGGACCCCTGGATAGCTGTACCCTTGGACAAGATGCATCATTTGAAGCAAAACAAACTTTGTAAAACTATAATACACATTCAAATCACTTCAGTCCATATATGGAATACAACATAAGGAAAAACATATGGGAATATGTAAATAAGTATTGATTATGCAAAACAATAATAGTAATGTGAAATATATGCAAAATTAAAATGCACTACATAAAAGCACAAAAATTGGCATTAAATGTAGTTAAAGTGTTTTATGATACTTGTGTTGTTTGCAAGTAATAAAACTATTATCATAATTTATTTGAGGTAATAAAAGGTTAGGGAATAATTATTGTAGTCTCTAGAGTAACCATACAATGAATAATAAAACAATATCAAACTAACAAATTAATGGATTGGAAAATTGAATATCAAAATATTAATCTAGAGAAGGCAAGAAAAAAGAGAAATTGGACACATGGAAATAATAATGTTAGAGAGACAAGTAGGAAATAGTGAAATGATAGACATAAACATGGTCATGTCAGCATTTTAATCAAATGGAAATGAAATAAATATTGTAATTAAAAAGCAACAATAACAGACTTACTAAAAAACTAAATCTAAATCTAACTTTGTGCAACTTATGAGAGATACCTGTAAATAAAAGGACACACACAAAAAAACTGAAAATTGAAGGACAGGAAAAGGTATAACATTAACTAAAAATTAAAGCTGTTTGCTACCTTAATAACAGAGTAGGCTCTATTTGTATGGATTATACAGAGAAGGACAAAGGAGAATTTATATAATAAATTCAAGGTTGGATTAGTATTTCATAATAATTTAACAAATTTCTCCATGTTAAGAGAGTAAAGTAGAAAAAGATACAGAAAAAGAATTTGACAAAATTCAATGCTTGTTCATGATACATTTTTCAACAAACTGGGAACATAAAGGAATATCCCCAACCTAATAAAGGACATCCATTAAAAACCCAGAGGCAGTATCATATATAACAATGAAAATTTGAATAAGTACAATAACATTCTAGACCTAGGATGGTCAAAACAGTAATGGAAAAAGAACAAAGCTGGAAGACTTAAACTGCTTGATTTTAAGACTTAATATACAGATTCAATAATCTAGACAGTATGGTATTTGCATAAGGATAGACAAATACATAATAGAACAGAGTAGAGGGCCTATAATTGGGACCACATATGTGTGATAAGTTGACAGAAGCATCAGTGTCATTCAATGGAAGAAAGTCTTTTCAAAATTGAGCTGGGAAAATGGGATTTCTCTTTAAAAACAGCCATCAGTCATTCCTTACACCATACAGAATTGGAATTGGGGCTACGTCTAGGTGGAGAGTGGGACAGATAAGAAAAAGTCCTGAGCAAATTTTCTAAGGTGATCACAGTGCTCTCCAGTTTGATCATGTGTTGGTTGCATTGTAGAATTGTACAGAAACTGCCTTGACTATTTACACATATTATTGCAATTATGTTTCAATAAAAAAGTATTTAACATGAAGGAATAAAAGGGATTAGAGAGACAGTATAAATATGAAAGTCAGCCAAAGAAGATTCAATATATAGATGTTAGGAATCTTTGTGACCTAAAAGAAAAAGAAAAGAACAAAGCAAGGACACAAATACTGAAGACTCTAGTTCAAGATAATGTTCTTGAAATTTAAAAAGATTTATAACTACACATTGAAGATAATATTCAGATAATGTATATAAAGTGAAACTATTTAAATAGGGAAGGATGTGAAGATCACATGGAAACAATTTGTTTTAGCTCTCCTCAGTAACTGGTAGTGGTAGTATTAGTAGTTACTCCAAAACACTTATATGGCTACCTTGAATAATATATATATACACTATATACATACATATATATGTATATGAATATATATATATACACACACACTGTATATAAATGCAATATATATACATATATATGTGTATTGTATATATGTGGTATTCTATTTCTATCATCTCTTGCTTCCTTAGGAACTAGGATTCTTATTACAGAATAAAGGAAACACAACTATGTAATCGATGATAATATACCAGGGATCTATGAATTTCTGCATCAGAAAGACTGAAGACAGATACAATACATAGTCATGGAACACTCACTTTGGGCTGCTTTTTAAAACCTACCAACTATGTAATTCATTACCTTAAACAATATTAGGTTGTATAAATATGTCATGTTCATAGGCAGGGTGAGCGTAATGTAATATTTGCATCTCCACTGTTATAAATATAGGAACTGGAATTGGTAGAAATGTAGAGGTGAGAAACCTATACACGTGTGCTCCTATGGATCACACAAGCCAGCATTCCTAAATAAGGGTCTTCAGGGGTCTAATCAGGACCTGAGTTTCTCTGCCTGGCAATCATTGCTGCCAACACTCACCTCTCAGGTAGGGACAGTGGCAGAACTTCTTTTGCCCAATGAGTGAGGGAACATTTAGGCTCAGACTTAGGTTAAGCACATTCATGTAATAAGATTGTAAGATTATTATATACCAGAATTCCAGTTTTCATCTGCTTGGTGTAGCTTCTGGCTAATGAAACTATAGTCATTGCTCTTCTTCGACTTAGTATTGACCTTGAGACCCTCCTTGATTCAAAGGTCTATGCCACAGGTCCCTAATGTATGCCTTCTGTGTCTTAGGACTTCACCCTGCCACGTTGTCCTTGTCAGGTTTCTTGTTGGTGTCCTCACTTGAAGTTCTGTGAGGTCATGGACCATGCAATAGATCTTCCCAGAAAATTGCTCACAATTTGTAAAATAGCAGTCCCTCCAGAAAATTTTTAAACAAAGGACTGAATTATCGAAATCTTACTAAAATCACCTAAATCACTAAAATCTCTTGCAAGAAGACATGGAATCAATGGTCTAGGTAATAGAGCTGGTTGGTGACAACAGTCATGACTTCTGCTCCTTCACCCCTTCCCTTGCCTCCTTGACATAATTTCTTTTATTCTGCTTGATCACACAGGTCTTCATTTTTTGGTTGTTGTTAATACTTTTTCTACTCCCCATCCTTTATCCACCTAAGCCAAATAACACAAACAGTACAAAGTCTGATGAAAATAAAAAATAAATACTAATTCTCACAGTGTTTGAGAACATTAACTAGGAGCAAGATACCAATTATTTTTTCATAACTAGGAAATCAGGGAAAGAAACTATTTCTCATTGTTATTGATTTCTTTCAGGCAGTTGTTCTTCCAATATGTTTAGCAATATCACTAGGGACTTAGCCCAACTCTGTTAGCAACAGTCTCCTCATTTATGTTAAAGAAAATCTGCAGAGAGAGTATTGTTAAGTCACCTTCAATTATAGATTTCCCTTTCCCCTTTGATATAAAATGAAATTATAGACAAATCTTTGAGTTAACTTGATTAAATCTTTGGTAATTTTATTTTTGTATTCTATTGATGAAAGTTAACAATAAGTACTATTTTATTGTTGGCCTGCAATTTGTGATATAATTTAATTCATTCAAAAGACAATGTCTTAATGACCTATTTTCCTTAAAATAAAACAAAACAAAACTATACACATTTTCCCCCCTTCTTTGTTTCATTTTTTTCCTTTCATTTTGAGGCAACTGAGAAGCATGTGGTAGCCAGGAATCTCTAGCAAAGTAGCAAAGACAAGGTCTAGTTGTTAAATTTGTTTGCTTCTATGCCTTCTACGCCTGTTACCTTCATAATAAATGGTGAGTCGGACCTCTGGCACACCTCCATTGGCATATCTACCACGCTTTGGAAGAGCCACACCTATGCTGCATGGACAGGTGATTAATTATTTGGCTGGTTGCCTAGTCACCTGTATGTAGGTTTTGTAGTTTCTGTTTTGTCAATGTCTGTAAATATAAAATGCTGGTACTTAGAAGTGACTTATTTAGACGGCAAGGAAGAAAGGATGGGATTGCAGATGGAGATGGGATTACCCTGGTCTAGACCCATTCAGGGTTTCTGTTAATGTGAAATTGTGCCTTCTTCTCTGCCAACTGCTTCCCTGGTCCTACCCATGGGGAATGGAGTAATGAGTTTCTGGAAGACAGTTTTATACTCAGTGACTTCACCCTCTGTCCATCAAAACTTGACCTGGGATTGACCCCTGAGTCCAGCTGACCCAATCAGTTCCTTTCTGAGTTATAGAGAACCACTGGGAAAGAGTCATTGAAGCAGTGTCTTTGGGTAGGTAGCTAGACCTTTAATAACATATAAACTCAGGAGAATTGGGATGGTTGTCCTTGGACTCACCCTGAGGGCCCAAGAAATGAACACAGCAGGTCTATGAGGAGACAGGCATGCTGAGTGACAGAAGATGGCATGGAGACCTGGAGCTTTTCTCCTTTGCAATCCAGTCCCTGACATGGCCTGGAAACGTCCCAGACCTTGTCATCATGAGACACCTGAAACTGTTCCTCATATCCTTCCTATTGAATACCCCTCCCTCTTTTGCTTAGGCAAGTTTAATTAGTTTCTGTAACTTGCAGCCAAAGGATTCTAATTAATGAGCCTACAGGCTCTGTTCTCATCTGGAACTTCCAAGTTATGGCTACTTTCTTCTTATTTTTTTCATTTTGCAAGCTTTCAACATTTTTGTTCTTGAGTTAGCTTTAGAAAGACATCATTTACATGGCCTGCTCTCCTTTCGAGTAGGCAACACTTTATACTAAACACTAAGGCTGACAGATGGAATGCAAATGACCTCATCTTTCCCTAGCTGTAGCCAAGCGTGGACAGGTTGCCAACCCCCATCCAACAGGGTGTCCTTCCTCATACACATCTCATACTGAGTGACACTTGCATGCCTCCACTCTCACCCCATACGCAGCTCCACCATTCTACATAGCACGGACGTTACGAGTTGATAATAATGGAAATGCGTGCCTTCCGTTTCCAGAAGTCTCCTTACATGATGGTGTAATGCAGAGTTTTATGTGAACATACGAGCTCTCCATTAATGGGCCAGGCTGCCCAGCATAAACCATATGATCTCTCTTATATTTTTGATTTTTCTTTCTCTGCTGGATCCTTTCTCAAATATTACAAACAAGCTTAAATTTCTCCTCTATTATACCACAACTTTCTCTCCCCTGGCCTTTTTATATACTGTTTAACCTTCATAATTCCTTTAAAGCAAACTCCTCAACTTACCCCAATAGAAATTCTGCCCACATCACATCCTTAAAACCACTCAAAAATAACCGTAGTGTTTCTACCCTTGGGTATCTCAAGGATCCCAAGTTCTATCTTTCATTATGAACTGAACGGTTGTGTCTGCTCCACCCCAAATTCACATGTTGACGTCCTAACCCCAATGTCATGGTATCAAGAGATAAAACTTTGGGAGGTAATTAGGGTTAGTGAGGACCTCATATGGGATTAGAGTTCTTATAGGAAGAGATAGTAGACAGCTCTCTCTCCCCCTCTCTCTCCCCCTATGCCTACATAGACAAGAGTTATGTGGGCACACAGCTAGACTGTAGCTGTCTGCAACCCAAGGGGAGAGTTCTGACCAGAAATTTATCATGTTGGCACCCTTATGTGGACCGCTAGCCTCCAGAACTGTAAAAAACATATGTCTGCTGTTTACGCCGCCCAGTCTGTGGGATTTTACTATGGCAACCCAAACTGAGACACAGTTTCCTCTTTGGTTCCCCTAATACTGTAATCCCTCAGTTTTCCTCATTCTGCTTGATTCCCACCCCCTCTTTTTATTACCTTCTGATTTTCTTAATCTCTTAAGTGTGTTTCCTAATCTTCTTTTTCCTATTCTTTTTTTTTTTTTTTAATGTCAAAATCACTGTTTTGGAGCCTTTAAGTATTCTGATAATTGAGTTCTCAAATCTAGAACTCTGGCTCAGACCTTTCTCTTGAGGTTCTGACTTAATTTTTAAATAACTTAAAAATGTCTCTATTTGGATGCTATTTATAGCATTCTCAATTGATAAGTCTGTGACCTAAGTCATCAGCATTTCCTCAGTTTTACTCCTATAGTCCTATTATTATAATAGCTGTATTTTTTCCAGTCACCCAGGCTCAAATCATAAGAGTTATATTCTATTTTTATCCCTTCTTTCTTCCCCCCAAACCAGCATTTCAGTTCTAATAAATTAAACCCAGAGAAAATTTTCGTATGCATGCTTTGTGTTTAACTTTCATTTTACTACTTTAGTTCAAGACTTTTCTTTTTATGCCATTTGAGTTATTATAGCACCCTATTAACTAGAACTTTAATAGTCAATCTCTTCCCAAAAAGCTTACACATGATCATAAAACTTCACATAAATCTTTACTGCATCTTGTGGCTTATATTATAAAAATACCTGAGGATCCTCTTAAAGCATTGATCATTATCTATAATCTGTCCTCTTTCTGCACTTACAAATTTATCCACCACTATACCTCTCCATGTACTGAATCCATGCCAGATTCCAGGCTTTGGCCTGGAAGTGCACTGAATTTTCACTGACATTATTTTTTCATATGTAAAATGGTCTCATCATAGCACAGTGTCTCCTGCTGAAAAACATCATTTAAGTTAACATTCCATGTTTATTAAGAAATCTTTTCCCACCTTTCCACAGATACTGCTTTGTTAGCTGAACTTAATCTCTTTTCCTTGAACATTCATAATGTTACATTGACCCTCTATTTTGGAACCTAATATGGTATACTTTGTCACAGTTTTGAATGTCTCCCTTACTATATTGCAAGACTGGTACAGTCAGTCCCTGATTCTTACATTTTTTAAAATCTTGAATATTATTTAGCATCACTCAAGTACCTAAATGGTTTTTTTTTTAAGATTTTGTTTATTATTTTTTAGAGAGAGGCAGAGAGGGAGGGAGACATTGATGCCTTTCACCTGCCTCCTGCCATGGACCTGGCTGGACACCTGGCTTGCAGCCTGGTTATGTACCTTGGCTGGGAATCGAACAGTGACCTCTGGGTTCGTAGGCCAACGCCTTATCCACTGTGTCACTAGCCAGGGCCCCTAAATATTTTTAAGCTTGCTGCTGAAACAATGATTGACTGAATAAATGAATGAATAAACAGTAGGTCCTCCATAAATATTACTATGAAGTACTTAAATTCTGTAACAATACTTTCTTTTGATAAAATCTTCTGATATTTACTATAACAGCCAGCTAAGAATTGCAATAACTTTTAAAGCCATTTATTGTATTGTTAAAAGAAAAATAAGTTCCACATGACAGATTTTTCTCACAAGCTAGAACAGTAAGCTTTTCTATGAAAGAGAACCTGTTATTTCTACTTGATTGTGATACCTGTTGGCTCACCATTGTACTTTCTGTCATACTCAAAGGAAGCAAGACAAATTAAAATGCTTGCTGAGGGCATAATCACTAGGGCTGCAGGCTTATTTACCTCTACTTGTGGACAAAAAGATGTTTCTAGCAGAGCAGGAGTAAAATTTCCCCATGGCATCACGATTCTACTTAGTATTTCATTTACTTCTTGTAGTCAATACAAATATATATTCAAATGCGTAAGAAACAATCACAGGAACAGAATAATATTCTAGTTACTTAGAAACCTATGTTTTAAAATTATTTCTTTGCATAAGCCAAATGGCTTTTGGGGGTATTGTTTTAGTTTTGCATAGTGTTATTATTGCAAAAGGTCATAGGAGGATTATCACAATTTAGCTCTACATGCCATAGAATTGTTTGACACTCAGGTTGTTTATCTAGAAAACATTTGAAACATTAGTTTAACATTTAGTCATTGGTATTTTTAAAAGGAAACATGTCATCTACATAATATTTTAATTTTTCAGCTGCATAATGTTAATTCATTTTGGCTTTAAAAAGAAGCAATAACTAACTTGGATCTAAATAATTTATTTAATTTTTAATGTTTATGGATTTCTATCTTTCTTTTATTGCCAACAAAGAGAATTTTCCCAATATCTTTATATTAGATTAAGTCTGAATACTTTTCCACTCAAATACATTAAAATAATAGCTAAAGAAATTAAGAAATGTCAAAGCAAATATACTATTCAGTTGATATTTCAGAGTAGGATTATATTTAATAGCATTTCTAATTATAGGTAAATCAAGTAACCCAAACAATAAATTTATTGATTAAACTCCTCTGATTTTGCATTTCAGAATGTAAAACAAGTGCCCAAACCTTTGGATGAGTCAGATATTTGTCTGTGAATGAAATTTTAAAAGTTGAAGTAAATGTTGCAAAAACAGACCCACAATGTCATCCCACCCATGTATCTCAGAAACAGCCTATTATGAGAATATAGTCAGACTTTAACTCCTCAGAATAATACTCAAACAGACAGACAGTTAGAAGCTCTTCATTACAGCATCTGTTCTGTGTTTATAGCTTTCTCTGCAGACTGCTGAACACCCTCAGAGCACTATAAACGTAGGAATTACATGTCTAGAATGGCAATCTACTCATTTGGTGATGTGTTTGTTCTCTAGAGTTTTTCAGCCCTTTGCTTCTGCTGGCAAGACTGCCGGATTTTTTGTTGCTGTAGAAAATATTAAATCGTTAATTGTTTTTATAACGTTGGTGACAAACCAGGAAAATATAACAGCAATGAAAAGGTGAAGATGTAGGCACTGAGATTATTGTTATATTTTAAAGTTACAGTCTTGCAGAGAGTTGTAAGTGAAGCGACAGTAGAGTAAATGAGAAAAAATGAACAAATGAATGTTGTTTTCCATAGAAGTTTGGCTTCAAATACCCTGTGTGGGTCAGATTATCTGAGTGGTACACCTAGGAGAAACCACAGATTGTACTAAGAAAGCTGCATGTTATGGTTATTAATTAGAAATCTTTTTCTTACTATAATAATCTGATAGTGCTTACAATTATAGCCAATAAGTAGGCAACTTACTGGTGGAACCAGCACTTACTAGAAAACCAGTCCAATTTAGGCCAAGCTGATTTTTCTCTCAAAAGCAGGATCCCGAATGAAACTAACTCCTAAATTCAAATTAATGAAGAGGATATTGTCAGCTGATAAGGAAAGCATCTGCCAACACAAGAAAGTGATCAGCACGTACAGCAATGCCTGGACGCTAGGGAGGGGCTAAGCCTTGTTAGTGCAATATCCAACCAGCTCCATCTTCTCCCAGCAGCAAGCACTGTGGATTCCCCATTACTCACTCTCTTCTTGGACAGGTCCACATACTGTCTGTACACAGAGTCACTGGGAGGGCTTTCAACCATGCATATGCTTGGGCACCTACACAAGTTATCTTTGACACATAGTTCTCTCTTTTTATTACAGTGGTTAGAAGAACAAGTTTCATGAAGGGCCTATGACCAGTATCAAATGAAAGTTTCTGATGGGCCATAATAAAGGCAGAAATGTTAAGAACATGGAGCTAGATCGTGGTGGATGGTGGGACGGAACACTCATAAAGCCAAATGGGATGTGAAAAAGAATGTCTCTTAATTCCTGTGCATATTCTAGTTCAAAGAGCATTTTCTCCCTTATTTTTAGTGTGTTTCCTTTGGGTCTTTTCCTCTCAATGAAAACTGTTATGCTATTTTACATCTGGAATCTGTGGTTATGACCTGTTGTTTTCTCATTTAATGGCACTGTTGCTTTGTTCTCATGTTTGCTGATACTTCCCTGCCACGAGGCTGCTAAGGAGATGTTGGCTAGAGTCAGAGCCATAGCAAGGAGGAAAATGACTAAGCAACTTTGATAATCAGCATCCTATGAAGACCTTGAAACTGACAGAGTAAGAAGTAGGTGTAAATTATCACCTTCATCCCCAATGCTGAAAAAAAATTAGGGATGTCCTTATTTGAAATAACGCTATGGGTTTAAAAAATATATATTTTCCATAGACTCCCTCATCTTATCATCAAACTAATAATAAGATTTCTGTAAAAGATGCTTGGTGCTGCATGGCAAATAAAGATACAAAACTAAGGCATATAGATTTTTTGACATATGTTAAGATGAAAAATTGTGTACCAGTTAAGACACAAAAAAGAATGGCTAAGTGAAATTATACTTTGAAATTTGAGTCAAATTCATAGAAGTTTGGTTTTTCTCCACCATAAAATGGAGAAAAATAACACCCACCCTTTATCTTGCCGACTTGTTCAGGTAAGTGGGATAGTTATATAACAATGTGTATGTTATAATAATTACTACTAAAATTCTTTACTTAAAGGATTGTTTCAAAAAGTACAATTAATACTATTAATAAGAAAATTGCTTAATTTTTGGAAAATTCAATTACCTTTAGAACTTCTAGCATCCATATCATTTTCAAAACTGTAAATGTTAATGAAATTTGTTTCATGGGTCTCAGGAAAAGATGACTCATGCAAAATTTAATGTATACTGCTTTGCCATACAGAGTCAGGAAGAAGACAGGAAAGTATTTATTACACAAACTTGTCAAAAATGAACAGAATAGAATAATCTGGACTCATACTGACTCTCAAGTTCGGAGCTCATCACCTTTATCTGGTCCTTATTTCTTTTGATATTTTATGGCTAGGACATTCTTCTGATAGTGGTCTTGCAGTAGAGATAGCTCAATTCAAACCAGATAGCTTTATCTGGTCCTTATTTCTTTTGATATTTTATGGCTAGGACATTCTTCTGATAGTGGTCTTGCAGTAGAGATAGCTCAATTCATGTAAAGAATTACAGAACATCTTTATTAAAACATGCATGAAAGTTCAATAAATAAGAGGGACATGATATGACAGTTGCTTAAGGGAACTCATTTCAGGACATACTTGGTGCTCAGTTGCAGTCAAATTTTGAAAATTTCCCCAAGTGCTTAATTTTCTTCCTCCTGTCCCAGATTCATAATGATGTAACTTTAGAGTGATAATAAATCAGAAAAGATCTTCAACCGTGGTCTATGCTAAAAATTAGAACTGGAGTTTGCACCTCTGACCCAGACCTCAGAGAGGGGTTAACGCTCCACAGAGAGAGGGCCCATGTGAAAGGAAAAAATTATTGGCAGAATAGAAGCTGCAGCTTCTAGGTCAGAATAAGGATACGATCAACCGGTCATTGCTTCATGCCCTCCTTACCCTTTCATAGGAATGAAAATAAGAAGACATTTCTATTTCAACAGAATGTAAGATTAGAGAAAAAGAGAAAAGATTAAGAAATAAAATACAATATAACATCAGAGAAAGTGAAGACATGATTTAGTCAAAGAGGAAAAAAGAAAAGAGAGAAGAAAGAGAGAATCAGAGAGGGAGAGAGAGAGAGAACACACACACACCGGGTCAGACTACTCACTTGGCATTCCCTGTCCCTGGTTTCTTTCTTCGGAAAATGTTGAGGAAAGTGTTGGAGCGGCAGGGCAGCTTGCCATCGCCCACGTGCATGCGGACTACATCAGAGGTGGTGAAGGCACTGCGGACGTTCCTCTCGGGTTTAGCAATAATGATGTACATCTTGGGAGTGAACATGCACCCCAGGGCCACTGTTACACTGAGGCTCACTGCAAAGCAGGTGGTGATGATCTTGTAGTTGCTCCCAAAGTATATGGGCACAAACGCCAGCCAGATGATGCAGGTGGTGTACATGGTGAAGGCGATATATTTGGCCTCATTGAAGTTGGCGGGCACGTTGCGGGTCTTGAAGGCATAGTAGGTACAGCTCATGATGAGGAGCCCATTGTAGCCCAAAGGGGCCACCACGCCCAGGTTGCTGGTATTGCAGATAAGGTAGACTTCCTTGATACTTGGGTATGACAGAATGGGCATGGGGGGCTCCATGATGATCAGGGTGACCACCAGGGTTAGCTGCACGCTAATCAGAATTGAGGCGATGATCACCTGGGCCCAGGCGCTCATGAACCTGGGTTTCCGGGTGCAGATCTTCTTCTTGCTGCCAGCTAGGATGCGCGCAATGCGATTGGTTTTGGTCACTAAAGCGGAGTAGCACATGGCAGAGGAGAGGCCAACCAGGAGGCGCTGGAGGTAGCAGGATGTGGTGGTTGGCTTGGCAATGAGTGTGAATGGGCACACGTAGCCGAGGGAGATGCCAGCTAGGATGATGTAGCAGAGCTCTCGACTAGAGGACTTGACCACAGGTGTGTCCCGGTACAGCACGAAGATGAGCGTGACAAACACGGTAACAAGGATGCCCAGGCAGGAAAAGGCGATGGCTATGATGGATTCTATGTTGCTCCACTCAAGGTATCGGACAGGAATGGGCTCACAGCCTGTGAAGGGGAAAGCAGTTTTAAAATGCATCCAAGATGTCTACTGATCAATAATAATGGTGCTTTCTAGTTACCAGAGGCATAGCTAAATTCACATCTTCCATGACTTATGTTATCTTCATGCTTTAAAAAAAAAAAACAAAAAAAAAAACCTTTACTACTACACAAATAAAAATGCACCATGGTTTTCTTTAGACTATCATGTTTCCAATCCCAATTGTATTACAATCCTAATGCGACATATTTGAACCTATAAAAATCATCTTTTTCTTCCAACACCAGTGCATAAAAGGCTGACACTCTGTGGATGACACTTGGTTCTAAACTTTCAGAAAGAGAAAGAAAGAGAAGGAAGTTTAAGTGTGTTTTCAGTGAAGGGCAAATGCTGAGACTATATTATATAAGTTAGTAAGAAATAAACTAATACATTCTTGTTTTTGTGTAACTGTTGTTTAGAGGCAAGTCCACTCACAGACAAGCATTTTTTTTGGCCAGCAGAGTGTTTTAAACATAAATTTCACTTCAGTTCTCTAGAAGCATCCACATTCTATTTACCACGTATTATACTATTCATCTTAAGTCTCGCCCCTTTAGTTATGCATGATCTGTATGTGACATCTGAGTACCTCTTAGTTACCTGCATCTGAGAGCCGTACCCAGGAACAATGACATCTCCCCCTTCTCCATCTCTTAAAAAAATAGAGACAGAATTGTGTTTTTAAAATGCCAGGCTTATCTTGGCCTTCAAGATGGGGGATAAAGTCTGTTTGTATCTCACACACAGAGAAATATGTCTCAGGTCCTGGAGAAAAATCTGTAACAGAATTTTGTGGTTGGTCTATGCCAGTATTTTCCAAATTGTGAGAATAAAACTATTTTCATAAATTTGGGAGAAGACACTGTTCTGTAGAAATGGTAACAAGGAACCACCAGAATCTGATTTAAATATATTTTTTAAAGATTTTATTTATTATATCCAGAGAGAGAGGAAGGGAGAGAGGCAGAGGGAGAGAGAGAGAGACATCAATGTATGGTTGCCTTTCACCTGCCTCTAGCTAAGGAACTGGTTGGAGACCTGGCTTGCAACCTGGTTATGTGCCCTGGCTGGGGAATCGAACCAGTGATGTTTGGGTTCGCAGGCCAGCGCCTTATCCACTCTGCTACCAGCCAGGGTAGAACCTGTTTTAAAACTATTCAGTCAATCAACAGCAGCACCTCTCAGTGAACATGCCAAGCAATCAGCGTCAGCACTGGCATCTGGTAATCATCCAATCAGGAACAGACTCCTACTTAATAAATGAAAGCCAAACATTCACAAGCACAAACTCTTGACTGATCACAGTGGCTTCTCTCTCTTCTGTCTATAGAGGTTTATGTTCCAGTCTCAATCTCTTCCTGGAATAACTACTGCTTCCTACAAAAAGTCACATTTTAATTTTAAATCTTTTCATTTCCTTGATAAAGTTTAAAAAAATGATGAGGTGGCTAGATGACAGATAGATGATAGATAGACAGAAAGAAAGATAGACAATGACCATTAAGGACTTTTGATATGAAACAATAAATACAAAAATAGGCCCTGGCTGGTGGCACAGTGGGTGGATAAGGCGCTGGCCTACAAACCCAGAGGTCGCTGGTTCGATTCCCAGCCAGGGCAACATAACCAGGTTGCAAGCCAGGTCTCCAGCCAGGTCCATAGCTGGAGGCAGGTGAAAGGCAACCATACACTGATGTCTCTATCCCTCTCTGTCTCTCTCCCTTCCCCTCTCTCTGAAAAATAATAAATAAAATCTTTAAAAAATAAGTAAAAGGGCTTGTAGAAAAATTAGAAAATAAAATGCTAAATAATCAATATTTAGCTTCTTAATTGGCCTACTAAGATTGTAAAATAAAACTCAAATTTCAAAGTACTTCTTGTCGAAGCCTTGGTAAACTTCTGAAAGCAATCCTTTTTGTATTTTGTTTTTTCTATGTAACTTTATCTGAATTTTTAAATAAACTATTCTGCCCTCAAAGTCTTCATTAGCGAATAATACCATAAACATTTAACACAACTTTAAACTTGTAGAACAGAAATCAGATCTATGAAAGTTGAATCAAAACCCTGAGCCAAATTAAAAGCTATGATTAATGGTTTCCCTAAATTTCAGAGATAGAGGCAAAATATTTTCTGCAAAATTCAGGAGTTTTATTAGATACTTAATGTCCCACAATGCAAATCTATACCAATTAATTCAGTTAATTGTTGGCCTCATGGAGAAAAATGTTTAAAAGCAGTGGCTTAGAAAAGAGAAGACTTAAATAACCCTGCAGTATAAAATGTTAAAGATAAAAGTAGAAAATGCATTATGTAAGGCAATTTTAGAAGTTTTTCTTTAGTAAGGACTCAAAAGTATAAACTAAATAAGGATGAAAGAAGACTTTAGGAAACCTTCAAATAATTCTGGGGTGAACTCAACAGTTGAACTAGGAATGACCATATCTACTCTTCCTATAAATAGGCTTAAACCTGAATCAAAGAAATCAAACCAGGGAAAAATATTAAAATAATAATTACCAACTCATATATATTCTGTATGTGACTAGATATTTTGATAGAGTATAAAATAAAGTATAACTTACTGTAATTATGAATCTTTAGGCAAAACAGTTAAAATGAACCTCTATTCTCTATGATTTGGGAGCCTATAGACAAAAAACCTATAGAATTTGCAAGCAGATGTGTTATTTAAAGAACCAATGATCCATATTAATCAAAGTTCAGCTACTTAAAATTTGTCCAATAACTTATCTTCATGGAAGACATTGACACCATAGAGCTCCCTATCCTTCCTCTGAACTTCTGAGGGAAGCAACACTTCCTTATCGATAAAGGTGCCTTTATGTCTATTAATAATCACTATGAATAGAACATCAGACACTTTGATTTAATAAAACCCCCTCAAAAAGTGAAAAACTTTTAACAATCTTATGCTCAAACCTATAACTCATAACTTGAGGTCATTATTAGGACACATTATCCTTGTGATAAAAAAATTAATAGACAGAATTTACTTCCAAATTAGGTGTACTTACACATGATCAAATTATAGATTCTCTAATCATGAAAATACCTGCACTATGTATATTTAAGAAATTATCCAAGAAATAATATTGTTCCAGAATATCTATGGAAAAAGTTTCTACAGAAGTGAAAGATGGGTTGGAACAGTGCACATAGGCATATATGTAGATTATCATTGGTACCTAGATTATTCTAAATCTTTCTTTTCTGTATCAACATGAGACATGTTACCACAACAGCATAGCACATACCAAAGAACCATTGCTCATTGTGGTAGGCAGTTTCCAAGATAATTTTCAATAACCCCACCTCCTCAGATTCATGCCCTTGTCTATTCCTTCCCCTTGAGAATAAGCAAGGCCTGCAATTTCCTTAATTTCTATAGAATATAGCAAAATTTATGGTATGTCACCCCCATTTTTAGGTTACATAAGATAATGATTTTCATCTTGGTAGCAGACTCTTCTGCTGGTTCTAATGAAGCAAACTGCCATGTTGCAAGAACAAGACATTAAGATTGACTTCCATCCAATAACCAGCATAAAATAGTTGGTCCAATAGTCTTTGAGGATTGCACCTTCCAATTACCACACAGTTGTGTTTGGAAATGTATCCTCCACAATCAAGCCTTCAGATTAGACTCTATCCCTTGCTAGCACCTTGATGTTAGGCCAGTGAAAACGCATGAAGCAGAGGACCCAGCTAAACTGTCCATATTCTTGACCCACAGAAACTATGAAAATAAATGTGTGATGTTTGAAGCTACTACATTTTGGAATGATTTTTCATACAGCAATAAATAACCAATTTGCCCATTAAAGCCAACCTCCTAATTCAATAACCAATGCATAAGGGCAATATCAGGAATTAACTAAATTAGTAAAAGTATCTTTAGGTTTTATACAAGGTCTTTAAGTCTATTATCATATGTAATAAATCTCTATTAAAACATTCAATATTTTATACTTATTAATTAGGTAACTCTAAATTGATGCTTATTCTTCCTATATTACTATTCACCTATGTAATACTTTATCAATGGAGGAAAATCTCAGGATTATGCTTATATTGTTCAAGAAGTGTCTTCACTCAGAGAAAAAATTTGAACAACTCATTACTATAAATCTAATACTAAAAACTAAAAGGGAAACTACTAGATTTAACATAAAATAAGTGGTTTGATATATATTACAAAATGCAAAATATATATTACTTGACCATAATCTAAACTTTCCTAGTAACTGAATTGTGGCCTTCCTTGTGGCATATCAAATTGTTAAAAGAAAATACTAGATATATAAACTAATAGCTGGTATGCCTTCAGAATAATTCACTTATTTAACATAACATAGAAACTGTTTTTCAACAAAAAATGTTAATTTTTGATGCATTGAGGCCATGTAAAATAATTGCTTCCATAAAGCAATGATTGAGATTTTCAATAAAAAAAAAAGTACTATAAAAGCTATAGTATACTATAAAAGCTACTCTAAAAACACCTTAGAAATATAATAGAAAATTTTAGAAATGATCATACTGAACATTCTGACTAGAAATTCTTACACAAAGGTCTTATATAAAAGAGCAGATAATTTATTCCCAACTCCCTGGACAAATGAAAATGAACCTTAATACTGCTGAAGGTTAAATCCTTTAGCAATTTTAATGTGAGCTTCCTCTCCCTCTCTCTCTCTCTCTCCCTCTCTCTTTCTCTCTCTTTTCTTCTCATTTACAAGTTTAGAAGAAATTTTTATTTGTTCTGTAATAAAGTAGTGATTAGTCATGTACATAAGGCAACAGCACTAATTCTTACCACACAGAGCAACATACAAATACTTTTAAACACCTACTTTTACAGTTTCAATTTGACAACAGCACACCCAACCTATTTCCCATACAATTCCAAGGACAGTAATTGTGTCCTATTCAGTAGCTGGTTAAGAATGGAACTATCATGCCAACATATTTAAACATTTCTTAAAACCTCAGAGGACAAAAAATTCCAAGGGCAAAAATTACTAGGGTTTTTAAAAAGTTGAAGCGAAATTTAAGGGGAAGAGAGCCATGATAACTTTAGCAATTCAAAAGATGCATCTCAAACAAGTGATAATCAAAAGGGTTTTCAGATCCCTCCCTAAATTTTTACAATCAGACCACATCTAGCAAAGCTGCCACCCCATTTTGCTGTTACTCCCCAGACTGATTTTGGCTGATAGTTTCCCTATAGGTACTGGATCATTTAAAAAGCACTAACTTTCAAACTAAAGGTATGATGGATTATAAACTCTAACCTTGGTACATGGGTCGTTTATTACCATGTCATTTCACAGTGACCACAAAAGGTTATTTGGGTTTCTTTGTTAAAATACTATAGATAATAGTAAGCAACTGCTTTTTTTGCTATTAATACTGACTACAAGGAAAAGACAAGCCATGTGTTTTAAGCTACCTTGTAACATCCAAAAATTCCTTTAGAAATCATAGATTTTCAATCACAAAACCTCAGTGTACAAAAATGAGTTACAAACCTAGAACAGTAACCCAAAAGAGTACATCTAATCTCATCTTAAGTATACACCCAAATCTCAAACTGAAGTATTTTTCAAAGTCCACAGTTTGAGCAATTGAAGTCTTTTCTAAGACTCGCCTCCACAGTTTCAGATAGGGGGAAAGAAAAGAAGTGTGCAAAGCCGTGAAGACTTATTAACACCCTGCTGATGCACGTTTCTGACCCCATCCTGCAAGGGACTGTACTCAGGTTTTCAGTCTCACCTTTATAGACTTCCCCACCTTGTAGCCAAGCAAAACAGTTTTGCTTTTTTCCCCTACACTGAGAGTTTCTTAAAGCTTTGTGCTTCCAAACATCAATTCAACTAGCCTTAACAGTTTACAAATATTAACTAGCATTGTCTTTGCCCAGCAACAATTTTCCACAGCTCTGCCCACTAAGTGTTCTTCAGAGAATTTCCTTCAGCCCACATTCCCTACCACACCCCACCCTCTGCAATATAACTAATCACTCCTTTCCTTTTCTTCAATCCCACTCCTCCCAGTACTAATGCAAGCTGTGCCCTCCCCCTCCTACAACCTTCACCTTACGGTACTCCCATTTGAATGCCAAGGTTGCTCTGAAATCTACTCAAGTCAAATTCAAGTTAAAAAACAGGGAGCAAGATGAGTCAAAGATTGCTATCAGGACCCCAACTATTCCTTTCTTTCAGTATCTGCAATGCAATCAGAATGCTCAAGCTAAACCTGCCTTTTCTAATAGAATTTGAGCTTGACTAACTTGTACCCCCAGACCGTAGCACAACACAATGTCTCCTTTACTTCAATTTTAAAGCTACACAAATTGGAATTTGTCTTCTGTGTTCTCTTTACTAGTAATAAGTACTTGTGTAAACCTACGTTTTAAAGAGATAATCATTACTTTAATTCAATGATTCAGTTAATGTCAAACAATTGTCAGGTATGTTACACTAAGTTTTCCAATAATGGTACTTTTTTTATATACAAAGATTTCACTAGTTCAGATATTTGAAAAGATTCAGAAGACTCAAAACATAATCATGTAATGTTTTTATTTAAAGCCAAAAGTCATAGTACAGCAAGAGAAAGTGCAAATAATCACCAAGGGACCGAGAGACACCCAGGTGCAAACTCTCTAAATCCTTATTCCCACAGTGCATACTTCATCTGTGGATTGAGCTACCAAAATTGCCACACCGAATATCATCTTGGAGACAACTCAATGTGGAAGTTCCCAGTAAAGTCTTTTTTTATGATCCACAAGTCTTACAGCCAAGTCACCCTGGCTAATAAAATGCCAGATAAAATCCTTCAGTAAACAAACTGCCTTTGGCTCTCACCTGTAGAGTTTCAAACTCTCAAGTGCATATCATAAATCCCAGTTTCCTTATTTGGACAAGAGTTAAAGACAGTGATACTCAGTCATCTCCATAGGTAACCAGAGAATCACCTAAGTCAGCTGTAAATTAAGCCTATAGTATACTATACACAAATAAAAAAAAACAAAACAAAAAACAACATACTTATGTTAGAGGGGATAGAAGTATTCTAGTGTTGTAACAGTAGCAGTTTGTCATAACACCTCAAAACCATATACCTATGACTCCACTATGACTGTTTTTTCTTTTGGGAAGATCCTAGATTATTTTCCTTACCGGGGAAGTAGGCTTTTCAATGTTAACCCAGGACAACCCAAAATTGCATCCTCTGGGGTTTGGAATTTTGAATAAGCTTCCTAAAGTATTTCTTCCATGTTTTTCCTGTTTCTTCTCTTTTTCCTTCTTATTCTTTTTTTTCTATTTTTTTAGACATTCTAAATTTGAGGATCACTAGCTTTGACATCTTTAGGGAATTAGCTGTAATACTAATATTATTCATTTATGTAATGTAATGTATGATATAATGTACTTTGTTGTCCTGTTTTGAGGTTTAAAGAGAAGAGTTGTCCAACCCCCAGATGTATTTGGAAATCCCAAGACTAGAAGAGGAGGAGGTTCCCTTCAAAATACAGTGAGGAGCCTACCTGACCCTCAGCAAACACAAGGAGAAGATATTATGGGAACTGTGAGGACTGCATTTAAAGGCCTGACAGTTTCCATGTTTCGGATTATTCCAGAGCCATTGGACAAGTGAGTTTTCTTTAAGCAAGACTACCAGTCACTGAGCAAAATCTAACAGAAATGGTAATGACTCTGATCTCACCATCTGGTATTACGTCTAATTTTCAAACCCAATTTTGGCTCACCCATAAGATCCAAGTACACTGGAAGAAGGTAAAATTTACTACTGGGCTTCTTTTCATGTAAAGACAAATATAATATGAATCAAAAAATAAAGGCCATAATTATTCTACTCAAAGTATTTTAGGCATTTAATAACGTTGACAGTAATACTTCATGATTACACCAAGGCTTCATTGAAATGCTTTCTTTAATGTTATTACATTAATATGAATTATTTATTAACAATCAGTATAGATCCATTTTATTCTGTGTTCACATGGCATTTTCCATATATTTCTATTATAGGACTTATAATTGACTATTCACATGTCTAGTTTTATATGAAGCTCATCTCCCATGATATAAACCTTGCTTTATTCACCCATATGTCCCCAATTGCTGAAAAAATTGCTGTCATTAAGCGTATGGTAGTGTATAATATAAAGTTAAGTGAATGAGTAGATAGTATGAGAGATCACCACAGCTATTGCAATGAAGAAAAAGTTAAAATTAGTTAATTTCTATAATTTAGTATTTTGTATTTTTAATGATTAATTTTAGTGAAGTCTGAATTCCTAGGAACTCTCTTGTACTATTTAACTTTTTAAAAGGAATAATTGGCCTATAAATTGTTAAGCTGTTGTCAAGTAATATGGCAGACGAGATCCATGTTTACTCATCATAAAAAAAATAAAGTATGAAATTTAAATGCTGATTTAAAGTGTGCATTTTTTGAAAAAAGAAAATAGGAGAAATTTATTAACAGATTTAGAAATCACTTCTTCTAAGAAATATACCAAATTTTCTTCATAGCCAAAAACCATGTTAATAAAAATAAAAAATCAATTGTAATACGTGTTTATTCATTAATATTAGAATATTTGGAGCATATATGTAAAATAGCTATTGCATAATTTAAAACATATTTTAACAAGCTCTATCTTCAAGTTAAAAAACACCATTTCCCAGAAAAGAACAATTTCTCATGTTAACTAAAATTCAGTAAAAACAAACAAACAAAAAAACCCTACACATGAAAATAAAATACCTAGTTAAAGGCAATACATTTATTCCTTTCACTTTTTCTACTAAATTTTGGTATTCTTCATGGATTTTTTAAAACAACTACCATTTTCATGGCAACCACCAACACCACATTGCCATGTACTATGTGCACCCTTGCTCCGAACTTGACATGGCACAAACACAGTGGCAAATGAGATCTCATTTTCCATCATGTATCAGAGCAAAGGAATAAGAAACAACAGATGGCAATTAACAGTAAGTGTAAATTGAGTGTGAGAGACATTCTAAAAGACCCTAAATGTAATATTTGCAAATTAATCTGGATAGATGGAACATTCGCCTCATTGCTAGGTGAAGGCAGTCTGAACTGTTGCTTGTCCCAGCTCAGTTGAACATGAAAGTGACCACTGTACATATGATGGATGATAGATTAAATTCTTTAGAAGGATAATTCCATTAACATTCATCTGTTTATAGTCAAAGAGAATATCTTTTATACTATGTCCAAGTGCCCTAATCAATGGCGGTGATCATTTGTCAGTAGTCAGACAATATACCCACAATGGAAGCGCTCTACAGAATAAAAATATGACTTGGAGTTTCATTACAATAACACACCAAATATTTTTAAAATTTTTTTGTATTTTAATGTCTTACAATAGGATAGAAATTCTTTTTAATTAATGTGTTAAGCCCCAATTAAATCTGAAAATGGCATAGTAGGAAAAAATTAGGGAAGCTCCACAAAAGGTAGGCAAGAGAAAAAACTGTTGTATCACAAAGTCTGGACTTCTGATTTCTCAGCTCAGCCTAAGGAAGAGGCTAGTTTTGCCTTTGCGCCTCTCCGTAATCACGTGGCAGAGTGGACTGACTATTAAGACAGAGCCAGTCCTAAGCCAGTGGTGATCTAAGGGCACCTGCTTACTCAAGACAAGGCCCAGCTGGAAGCACACACCATGAAGGAGGATAAGGTGAAGAGAGACACAGAACGAGCAGGAGAGGTGGCATGTATCTAAAGAGGGGTTAGAAAAGCTTTTCCAAGCCAGTCCATTTCATGCCACCACTAGATAAGTGTCACAGTAAGAAGACATTAGAACCAGAGACAGAAAGCCCTGGATTCTCACAGTGGCTTCTTTATTAACCAACTGCATTGACCAAGATGAACCTGGATGAGTCCTTTCTTGTTAATTCTCTCAACAGAACAAGTCTTTATGAAGAAGCTATTATAGTCCGTCTATGAGCCACAGGTAATGTTTCTGTACAGCAACTAAGTGCCTGAGAATCTGCTGGGTCCCGTCTCAGGACGATTGAATGAGAATCTCTGCAGGTGGGTAACTCCTGGGTAATTTTTAGGCTCATTAAAGTTGAAAACCAGTTTTCAGCTATAGAATAAAACGATGAGTGAGATACAGTTTATACATTCAAAAATAACCTGATATAATCTCCTTTCCTTTAAAAAGGCCTTTGTCCTAGGTGATTTCTAAATAATTTCTGGTACTCATCTCAGTTTATTCTCTTCTAACAGGATTAATGTTTCACAAAGGACTCTTAGTTAATAAGTATCATTGTAATTATGTGACCTGGTCCTACCAACCCAACCATTTTTGATGTGCTTTGAATAAACCACTTCAGGTCTTGGTTTTATATTCTTATTTGGAAACGAAAATGTGAACAACATTCAGGATTGTTACCCTCTTCGATGATTTTCATCCGCAGCCAGGGAGACGTAGAATCAGCAATCAGTGAACTGGGTTCTGCCTCTAACTACTTGCATGGCCTCGGGCACACAGGTGTACCTCTCTAGGCCTCAGTTTTCTCTTTCTCAAATGAGGAATTTGATTACTCAGAGGACAAACTTTCCACAGCCTATTACTCTTAAAATCTGCGCCAAGTATTTGTGAAATACCTCTCCTGTGTATTTCACAGATGCATAAACCAGGGGCTGTGGAAAACAAAATTCAAATATCTGCACATCACTCTTAGGAAACGTAGAAGCTCATATAATCCATCCATATGTGTCCCATTGATTTTACGAGTGAATCACCTCTGGCATTCACTTAGTCCTCTCCATCCCTGCTGCAGACACCCTGGTTGGCAGGCACCCCTTCAAATTGGTCACTTAGACCAATGCAATAGCTTCGCAACTTCTCTGTTTTCAGCCTAGTCTGACTACTCCCCACCACACTGCTCCCAGGGCATCTTTCTGAGACACAGATACCACGTTATAAAATCATTTTAAATGTTTCAGTGGTTCTCCTGTGCTTAAAGCCCAAATCCAGACACACACAGCAAGAGACCATGCAGAGCTTCTTTACCGTCCACTGTCAGCGCACTCATGGCGTCTCACTTCCGACCCTTCTCTACCAGGCCCTTGAGGCCACCAGCCAACCCCATACACACTCGTTCCCTGCTCTCCCCCAATGGGCTATGTGTGTTTACGTTCCCCGTATTCTGGCTTATGTCCGAAATTCCTTTCACCTCCTGTCTCCCGAAAAACTTTACAACACTTTTCAATGGTCTCTATCGTATTATTAATAACCATTATATTTTATATTTTTACATGTTTCTTCCCTACTAGATTGTAAGCAACACACCGCTGGACCTGTGTTTCACTTGTCTTTATACCTTTAGGGCCTGGAAGTGAGCCTCACACGTGGTGTTCGGGGAAAACGTGCAAACGTAAATGCAACTGATTAGAAATAGCGTCAAATAAAATTTTAATCAAGAAACAAAACTACTGGAATACGCCAGAATACCCTGTTTTTGTTTTAATTTCATCTTTAACGCATTTTTTTCCATTACCATTTTGTCCCCCTATTGTTCCCTTTCCCAGCGGCCACCACTCTGCTGTCCATGAGCCCTTTTTCCTTTTTGCTCCATCCCTCCACCTCCTAACCTCCCCCAGCCCCCAGAATACCCCTTTCAACCCATTTTTCTTTAGATTAGAACCACCCTCCCCCTTTGGTGTAGGTCACGGGAGGTTTATACTCGGTGTGCGCCCTCTCTGACAGGAGGGTTAGAGAGCACACCCTGTAAGTGAACATTGAAAAGGACCTGGGCTGACAGCTCACATGGGAGAGGCCCGGGGTCTGAGCCGAGGCTTCCTACCTGTGAGGTCTGCGTTGGGCCACCAGCCCAAGTCGCAGGCTTTGCAGGTGAACTCGTCCTGCACGTACTCGTTCTCCTTGCACGCGGTGCAGATCCAGCAGCAGCTCACCTCTCCTTTCCTTATCACCTGCAAGGAGAGAGGTCACTCGGCTGAGGCAGTTTCTCTAGAAAGCCTTCTTCCGATGACCACCTGCTTCACGCTACCATAAAAATGTAACTTTTCAAAAAATTCTGTTTGTTGAATCAATTAAGTACATGGATTGAAATACACCCAATGACCTAATGAGAGTCCAGATGTTAATTTCAATTCCTTTTTCTGCTGGAATGGGAGCTTTTTCAACAATTATTTGCTTAATAAAGAAATTGGACCACGTTGCCTCTTACATAATTAAAAATGAACACTGAACTTTATCCTCATTTATATTACTACGTATTCATTATTCTCAGAAAGTACAATAAAAATGCAATTTTCTTCTCTGAAAGAAAAAGTAATGTTTAATCACAAACACTTCTATGTAATATAATCTTATTAATTCATAAACTGAGGAATTATGGAGTTTCTTTGTTATAATGATGAAAGTATGTGCAACTTTATATACATAAAAACAGAATGATGGCTGAGGAAGAATAGGTCTGTTATTGGCCTTGTTACTTGCTCTAGTGAATTAAAAAGCTCACATAGATTGTTGGAAGAAAAATTACTAGTCCAAAATTACTGAAGAATTGCTTATTATTTGAGCAGTTTAAGCTTTCTCCCACTTTCAAATTGTTTGGTAAGCACTTTTCCACTAACAATACAAAAACAAACATCAAAACACGCTGCATTTAAAGTGAGTTTCATGCTTGCTTCGGCAGCACATGTACTAAAATTGGAACAATACAGAAAAGATTAGCATGGCCACTGCGCAAGGACGACCCGCAAATTCATGAAGCGTTCCATAGTTTTGGATACGCATAGATATTTACATGTGTGAATTGTGTCATATCAATCGGGAGGGTTCAGAAAAATAAATAGAGTTTCTTGTAAACCGCACAAAATTAGACCTTGCTTTCATCTCCAGCCTGACAATTTCTGCCTTTCCATTGATGTGTTCAGTACATTTACATTTATTATAATCATTGGTGTGGTTGGATATGAATCCGTCATCTCTTTCTTCTGTTTGTCTCATCTGCCCTTTGTTTCCTTTTCCTTGTATTCTGCCTTCTTTTGGACTAAACATTTTTTAGCATTTCATTTTATCCCTAAAATTGGCATGCTTGCTAAACCTCTGTGTTGTTTTTGTGGTTGTTGTAGAATTGAAAATATGCATCATTAACTTATCACTGTCTACATTCAAATTGTATTATACCACTTGATGTACATTGTAAGATCCCTACTACAGTATTTTCCCATTGCCCCTCCTGTTGGGTATTGCTTTGGTGTATTTTACTTGTACATATTTTATAACTTCCATGGCAATCATTTTTGCTTTAAACAATCATCTTTGAAATACACTTTTGATATTAAAATTCTTATTTGTTATATTTAACCAAATTTCTACATGCTATAATTTTCTTCAACCTGAAGAATATTCTTTAACATTATTGTAGTGTTGATGTGAGAATTATGACTGCTTTCACCCTTTTTCATTTGAGAAGTCTTTATTTTGGCTTAATTTTAAAAAATATATTTTCACTTGGTAGAAAAGCTTAAGGTGACAGTTTTTCCCTTTTCATTTGTAGCTTATGCCATTCCATTGTCCTTGGAAATAGATCTAGGCTGAAAGATTTTTTTTTAACACTTTAAAAATGTCATTTCTTCCTTGCCTTGTACATGGTTTCCGAGCAGTCTGCCATTCTGACTGTTTTTCTGTAGCTAATAGAACTTTTCACTATGTCTTCTATTAAATTTCCTTTTTCTCACTGGCTGTTGGTAATTTATTAGCATCTTCTTTGTGTTTAAGTTCTTTGGGATTTGTTGAGCTTCATGGATTTTGGTTTACATTTTCATTACATCTGAATATTTTTCCAAGTCATTGTATCTTTAAATTTTTTGGGGGGGTCTCCTGTCCTTTTGGGCCTCTGACTTCATTCTTAAAGATATGTCTCAATTGCACCGTGCAAGTCACTGGGAATCTGTCCATTTCTTTAACTTTGTTTTCCTTCTGCATGTCTCATTTGCTTTTTTCCTATTGCTATGATTTAAATGCACTAATTTTTACTTCTAAAATGTCTGATATCTATTAATCCCATTCATTGAAACATTATTTCTTATATTCTCATTTTCATTGTGTAAATTCCATTTTGTATTTTCTATATTTCTACTTGCCTCCTCATGATATTCATGCTTGTTTTAAATCCTTTAGAATGTACTTAAAGTGGGTATTTTAATGTCTTTGCTAATTCTGTCATCAATGTAAATTCTGGGGCTATTTCTATTGTTTGATTTTTATTTTGATAATGTGTCACTTTTCCTCACTTTGTCATAAGTCTAAAATTTGTTTTGCTAGATTCTAACTATTGTATACATAAGGTGCAGAATGCTAGAGTATTTTTCTTGAAGAAATATTGCCTTTTGTTCTGGCAGGCAACTAAGCTAGCTGTGGCTGAGTTTGAGCCTTGTTGTTAAGGTTTTAGGGCAAGTCTGTACAAGTCTCTACTTTATGAAAGGCTTAGTCTCGGTAAGATGTGATCCCTCTGGGATCTCTACCTACTTTCTTGTGCACTCCACAAAGTTCCAACTCTGGCTTGTGAAGACTGGAACAATTCCTGGCTCTGTGTGGGCTCTAGGAATCCAGCTCCATAGTAATTATTCCTTACCTGGACATTTTGAATAATTCTATCTTAATGGTAATTTATTTTAACCTCCCCCAAATTGTGAATATTTTGATTATTTTTATATCAGTCATACTCACTGACATTTTTATAATATACACTCAATAACTGAAAAAGTATTTTCCCCCCACAGAAAAACACTAAAAATGAAGTTCTGAATCATGATGGGAAACTGCCTTTGAAGGACCAAGGCTCACTAAGGCATAGGATCTGTTGGTTCTTTTCACATCTGGTGTACACGGTGCTATGCTGATTGTCAGTGAGAGCAGGAGACCTGCTGTTACACACAATGCTCTGACTCAATTACATATGCTCTGTAGAAGTCTCCAAGTATTTATGCCATGGAAAGTCAAGTGTTCACTTTATGACTAAGTTTCTGAAGTGATTTGTAATGGATTTTTTAAATTAAGGTTTTATTTAGTAAAAAGGAGGAAAGGAAACAGCATCAAGAGAATGTAATGAAGGGAAAGTAACTAGAATTCAAAGGAAACAGGAAAACTCTTCTTCAAAGGGAAATGCCTGAGAGACTAATCAGGAAATAGAAATTGGGTCTCCCCTAGTTAGGGACACAGGAGGAGCAGCTGTGAGAGAAGGCAGCCCTGTCCTCCTGAGTCCCCACACCACCGGGTGAGAGAGCTTGGACATCAACTCTAATCGCTGCTATTTTTCTCCAGCTTCACTATGGGTTTCTCAGCAGAGGGGCCACGTTTAAGTTTTCCTTGCATTCCCAGTGCTGGCATAGTTCTTGGCATATATTAGTTATTCCATAATGTATATGAAACACAAGAGGGCAATACTATAGAATATGATATAAACAGAAGAAATGAATACAAAGAATTAAAAGAGAATAAAAAATAAGAGGAAACTGAAGAGAGCCTTATAAGAACAAAATAAACATTTAGGGAAATCCTACACTGTAATGTATTATAGGACATATAGAATAAAATGGTATAGGAATACTCTTGAGCTACTCTTGAACACAAGAGTAGAGATATCTGAACTGGCTACATGCTAGTCACTCTGTACAGAATGACACAGAATTATACCCCATGGGTGAAGTTCATCATGTCCCCTTTTCAGCTAGAAAACAGCTTCAGAAGGTATAAGTACCTTGTGCAAATCTCAGTCACATTATCTCCAGTTATTTTCAAGAGTTAGGCCTTCCTGGTGTAACCGTGGCTGTCAGGGTGATGATATGTTATGCTGAGAACCAGCAAATACATAATCACTTGATCAAGCTTTGTGAAGTGGCCCAGTATGGCAGTGGTGGTGCTAGGTATGGGGACAAATACATGAAAAGACCTGATCGCTAAGGCTAAAAAGCTCAAAATCTAGCATAATGGGTTAAGTACACTGTTGGGAGGGGGAATGGGATGCTTTCGCAGAAAACGTACATTGAATCATTTATTGAATCCTTCATCCATCCATCCATTCATTCATTCATTTGCAATGTGGGTTAGAGTGCCTACAGTGTGCTAGGAACCATGTGAAGACTGGAAATAATCAGTGAACAAAACAGATGATATCACCATCCTGAAGCAGCTATCATTCCAGAGAAGGGTTTGAGACAAGTGCAGCAAGAAGGAGGAGTAGGGTCAGGACAGGGACCAGGGTGAGGCAAGTATGGTGCAGACGGACCACATTTAAAGGGGCTGTGTCTTTCAGGGTGAGGACGTACCAACCCTGCACTCGCTGCACCTGAGTCCTCGTCCTGATAGGGAAGCACCTGGAACAGGGGATTGCAATTTCGCAAAAAGTTCAGTAATCAAGAGACAACAGTGTGGGAAGTGAAGCTGTGGGTATTACTGAGTGGTTATGGCCAAATCAATGACAATTTTACAGACCTTCTCATTGTGACCAGTGCTTGCAAAGTTTCCTTCTCATCCAGAAAAACTAGGGTCATTTCATGTGCACAGCAAAATACAAAAACAGTATTTTGTCTTGTACTTTTTTCAAAATTTAGCCAATATGTTTTCAGTAGCTGAGGCAGATCACATCATCATTAGGTAATTAAAGACTTCTCAAATAAGGATATTTTTTTGCATTGCTGTGGATAATTTATATTGAGAACCTGCCATTCTGCTGTGGAGTTTAGAAGACATTACATATTGGAAGAACCATATCATTGTTTCTCTGGTTGCCAAAATGGTTACGTTACCTGCAAACAATTTAAATGAGTAGTTTGCTTTGATTTACAAAAAGGAAAAGTTGAGAAGTTTGGGACAGTTATAGTTGATGAAATTATTGCTGACTTTCTTAGCTGATCTTATGGCTGTGTGCGAATTGTCCTTAATCTTACAAAACATGAATTGAGGTGTGAAGGTATGAAGCTTCATATTTGTACTTCACCTTTTAAATAATTCAAGGAAAAATAGCTAACCCAATTCTGGAGTTTATAGTTTGTAAGGTATGTGTAACTGGGCTTTCTCCCAAATGTATAAAGTTTATTTCACTACATGACAATATAACATCTGCAGCAAGGAATTATTTATGATGTATTCCATATTCATCTATGTCTCCAAATTTCTGACAGACCGATCAGGTGAAAATAGTAGGAAGTAGTTATTTTCTCCACTTATCATGCCCAACTCTCAGCCCCCAAAATGAACAACTTCAAGTGAAGAATCCAAACACAAACTTAGGGGAAAAGTACAGAGAAGGAGAGAGGGGAAGGCAAGACTAGGGGGCAATTGCAGGATCCTTTCCCTCAACTCCTCTGCCTGTTGCCCTATCAAGCTGTCCCTCCCACCTTTATGAAAATCGCTTCCTTAATTCTAGATTCTAGGGTAGGTGTTCACCTTCACCTGCCCTGTCTCTTAGGCTCATGGTCATGGGCTCTTGGAGAGCCTGGGCGCTTCTGGGGCCCCACGTCAGCCTCCCTCTCTACTGTCTGGTCTTCTGCCCTCCCCAGCCGTCTCTCCCATGAAGTAGGCACTGGATTCCAGAACTAGCTGCCTTGCATTCACCCCTGCAGGGGTCCGGACCAGACTACACTCACACGGGAAAGGGGGCCAGGGCTAGACATGTGATACCAGAAGTCTATGACACCAGGGCTTCTGTACTATCTTCCTTGCATGACTTTAGGTCTCAGATGTCCTGTTTTCTCCACCATCCAGAAAAGATGATGAGCACAGAGTCCAGTTTTCTGGTGCCTCATGGCAACAGTCAATGGGGCCTCTGGATTGCAGAAGACATATTCCTACACACCACATGGGGGTCTCACGTGGAAGAATTTCATCAGGAGAAGGATCAAAAGTGCACTGTGGAGAAGCAGTGCTACCATTCAGCTCATACAAAGAAGTTCGGCTGGTGCTGGGCTTCCACCACTGAAATACTTGGGCCCTGAGTGAAAACCCGTGGTGTCTTTAAGCCTCCCAAATACCCACACTACGTAAGCCTTCTAGGACCCCTCGCCCAAACCTCCCCAGGATCCACCAACTTAAGGATTAACTGTGGGCAGGGCAGGTGGCCTCCAGCGCCCTGTCACAGCACTAGAATGGAGCCAATTCTGTCTGGTGAGTTGCCATGACAATTATTAAATATTTTTAACATGACACCTGCAGAGCAAGCACAAGATACTTATAGCGGGAATTGTCTCAGAAGTTTGCTTCCTGCCGTGCCTGAGAGGTTGAGTCCATCGGGACGGCTGAAAGATGCTGCCGGTGGCCACGTTTTGTGACCAGGAGTGATAAGGCTTCTCCAGTTTCCACACCAGCACTTCTGCACATGACTAGATTCATGCTCCTGAGACACTGAAGTGTCCTTTGCCCCTGCGTGGGTCGTCCCACAGCTCCCAAGTTGGCCCAGTGTCATGGCCATAGCTGCATGGTGGCCGGGCCAGAGCCACCCACAGTACCTACTCCAACTCCAGCTGTGCTGGGTGACATTTACGTGACAGCCTTGTCTGCTCCCAGAGATGAATCACAGAAAATTAGACATGGAAAGACCTGTTAGGTCATTTAATTTATACTCCTGCCAGTCCACAATCACTCCCCTGCACTGCATTTCCTAGTGCAGCATCCAGTTTGGTTTTAAATAGAAGGGGAGACAGAGAAGGCTGTTTCTTTGTCTTCTTCACTGAGAATTCTTTCTAGCGTGTCCAGCTAAATGCTCCATATTTGATGTTTGTTTACTCTAGTTTTAAGGATACAGTAATATCTTGGTTACTCACCTGCCCCAAGCTGTAAAAAGAAAAAGGCATCAAGAATAATTAGAAAGTGAGCCATCTTTCTTGACTAGCAAACACCAGTTTCAGAAAAATCAAAGAACCTGGTGGAGAAATGATAAGCAACGCTGCTGCGTTACCTCATTCCAGCGTCTTTTATTATAGTTACATGCTTATCCAGCTTCTTTTATTATAGGTACATGCTTACATAGCATTGTGCATTTTCTGCTTTCTTTAGCAACAACTAGAACTATGGCTAAGCAGCACCATTGGTTTGGGTTTGCACGTTTACTTCTCTTTTAATATTTATTTGTTTGTTATTTTTTAAAGATTTTATTTATTAATTTTAGGGAGAAAGGTAGGGAGAGAGGCAGAGAGGGAGAAAGACATCAATGTATGGTTGCCTTTCACCTGCCTCCAGCTGGGACCTGGCTGGAGACCCAGTTTGCAACCTGGTTATGAGCCCTGACTGGGAATCGAACCAGCAACCTTTGGGTTCACAGGCTGGTGCCTATCCACTGTGCCACCAGCCAGGGCTGTTTTAATTTTTAAATCAGATTATTCATCCCTTTGCTTTCTATACTGTATTTAAAATCTTGCTTCATCCTTGTGACTTCATTAAAGATTATTCTAAATATTCAAATGGTTTTCCTATTCCATTTCCTCATTTTTCTTCTCTTTTTTTTTTTCAACTTTAGCTAACCACAAGAATAAAAAGGGTAAGCCAAGTCCATTCTTTCTGGAGAAGCGGGTCTAAAAGAAATGTCTGTGGATTTTTTATTTTTGCCCAGGTAGGAGGCTTCCTCATGGCCACCATCCTAGAGTGCATTTGTGGCCGGCTTACCTTAATCTGGCCCTTCAAGCAAGGCTCGCTACACACGGAACGGACCATTCCACTCTTGTTCATCTGTATTTTGTAGTCATCAATGTTCAACATGCCTTCATGCCAGGTTCCCACATGGACATAGTCGTAGCGATTAGCTTCAGTGTACTGAAGGTTCATGATATCGTACCTACAAAGAAAACAGCATGTGTGTCATGGAGAATATGGACATGATACAAAAAAACAGAGAAATTTGGTAAATATATCATAAGAGAGAGAAGGGAGATAAAACCTAGAATCATCCCATGCCCTAACACCAGCTGCTGCCGATATTTTAGTTGATTTGCAATGTTTCCTCTGATTTTCCAAATTTGTATTCCATTCTTAATTTCTGGGCATCATCCATATTTGCTAAAGAATCTAGTACTCTTATGCTTTCTCTATGCTTACTTTTCAAAAAATAATTCTATGTGTCTATGTGTGCTGATGGAGTTGATCAGTTCCACATCATTATTCGCCAAGGTTTTGTTTGAACAAGTATTAAGTCTTGAGAACATTAATTTCTTTAACTTGATTTCTTTTATTACAATTTTCTACTTTTACATTCACTTGCCATTTTTATTACACTAGAATGATAGAGGTGAATTTTTATCAAGTTTGGAACCTATTTTAAATGCTATTAGAGCAAGAAATCCAAGAAATGCATCTTTAATTAGCAAGGATGTTGGGGATTTAACATCTTGAGCATTGACATTTAGACTGGTCTCTTCCCTAGTTAGGACAAACATTTCCATGATTTCAAATGCTATAAAATCTACATTGAGAAATCTTCACCACAGCCAGAGTGTGTTCTGGGGACCAGACCTCATCACTTTCCACCGTGGGCAGTGGAGAGCATGCCCTGGTGCAACAGAAACAAGACAGGGCTTGGCTTGACATGTGTAACCCGCAATCTTTTTTTCTAACATTTTAACAGTAGGTTAAACTACTTAGGAATGTCATTAAACTCCTTAAGGATCGTGGTCTTCTTGTGGGAAGTCATGAACATAAGGCATGTAAAAAATTATTTCACAGTTGGGACAAAGGCCTATCTGGAAAGCAATATCAATATATCACTCATATGTGTGTTTCTGTGAATACCCTAAAATACTCTGGTTTTCTCCATTACCATAAAAACACTGGAGAACACCTTTGCATTGGCATAGCCAGTTATCTCTCAGTCACTGAAAATTCTCTGGCATTTGTCATTCTTCGCTGCATGTTGCTCTTTACTCCAAGTAAATTATAACTCATGTGACAGTTTCCCAGAAAGGAAGGCCTGACTCCCCCTGACTGCAAAGTGAGACTGTTTTCTGCAGCACCTGTGCAGTTTCTACCCCCTGGGCTAGAATGTCAGAGGCACTGGCCCATGTTCTTTGCCCTTGACCCCCAAAATAGAAGGCAGTTAACTACCACATATTTCTTTTTGTCAGCTCTCTCCTCCTCCTCCTAATTCTCCTATCTAATCCATCCTGGAATTCTTTCTAAACCTGATTCAGACTCAGAACCCTCCTCAGCCCGGCACTCCAGGAATACCCATCAACCTTAGATGGCATCTGAAACCTATTGGCTCCAGCTGGCCTTGTTCCTGCTCTTCATGGGCAAATGCGTGTTGTCACCCACAGGGTAACTAATGGTTTCTTCACATCCAGATTCTGATGATTTCCATAAATAGCAGCCCCCTAAAGGAAAAGGGGAGACTCTGAGAGAATGAAGCATGTTTTTTCCTACTTTTCCAGGTGAACAAAACTTACCTAGAGTGTCATCTCTTGTCTGTTCTGACTTTTGGCTACTAGTAGATTCCTATTCTCCTGGTTGCTGAGACATACCAGGCTGTTCTTCAGCGTGTCTGTCTGAGTGATATCCATGTGGCTACTAACTGTGGGCTGATGGGTCAGACTCATTCTACTGATCAATGACACTAATCTACACCTCCAATAGTTTTCCATTTTAAACTCATGGTTACAGCACCTGCTGTGAACGTTCACTATGAATAGTTTCCTTTTCCATTTTTTTTCATTTTTATGTTTTTCTCCATATTACACCATTAAATCTCCTTAGGTGCTTTCAATGAAGACTTAACTGTGATGCTAGCTTTAGAATACTTTCTTCCTTTCAATTAGTTTTCTAAGACTTTTATTTCAACTTCCTCATTTGCTCTTCCAAGGGAAGAAATCAGTTCACACTTTCTCAGCATGTAGAAACTGAAAAACGCTCACAATATTTAGGTATGAAAACACATTTTGAATAAGTCCCCAAGCCACAGGGAAAAAATATACTGAAAGATACCAAGGGAAAAACTGCTGACTTACTGTAGAGAGACTGACCCGTTCTTTAGCTGTGTGAGCAAGGACCATGGCTCTTCTCTACTGGCCTGAGTCTCTTCTCAGCACGTTGGTATTGGCTTGGAATATCCTCATACTCTAAATTACAACTTTACAACATCTTCTCCATCATCCAGTTTATGTTACATGATGATTAACTAAAATAATCACAAGAGGATCTGCACATTCAGATGGTGTTACAACAGAAGATGGAAGCAGAGGGAGGTGGTTGAAACAGAAATTGATCACAGTTGAAGATGATCGATTTCAAACACGAGGAAATGATCCTTGAAAAGAGACCCCAGGGAAGGCTCATGATTTAAATGTGCAATAAAGATGGAGAGTAAACACGCGAAAATGGTGTGCCAGTATTTTGTATAATGTACCTATGGAGTGTCTAAAATGCATCTGGCCTAGTGCTGGGCACATTGAGTGTATGTTGTCTTATGGAGTCATGAAGGGAGGTTCCCATTCCAAATCTAATCCTTGACAGAGCTTAGTTTCCAGTGGAACCCAGCAATATAACCATGGGTTTAAAGGGGAGAGCGGTGGTCTGAATCTCAGACCCACTGGTTCCTTCTGGTGTCACTTCCTAAGTGTTCCCATACCTGCTGGCTTTCCACATGCCCAGATCCTCGATCATCCCCTCTGGCTCACTCACATTTTTACCTAAATCTGCTCCCACCTACTGGAAGCTTGGAAGGAATCTAATAAATTCATCATTTAATTGTTAACCATTGCTTACATAATTTATCTTTCTTGGAGCTGTTGGATTTTAACAGGGAGACTCCACATAGGCCACACACAGCATTCTCTAAATGTAGAACTGGATGTTTACATGCAAAGAAGAGATATGTGGAGAATTATTTAGGGTCTCTTACAGTAGTCTCTCCCAAATAGTGTCTTACAGTTCCTTTCACATGACATTAAGAACGCTGCCAGCAACCTTGCCTAATTTTAGGATGAGCTAAAAGGCAGAGTGATGTGGCAAAAAGACTGCAAGCCTCAGATTCAGGCTGCACTGCCTCCCCAACTACTCTTGGAGTGATTTTAGGTAAGTTTCTTAGTTTCTATGACACTTGGTTTTATCCCCTGAAAAAAGGGAAGTGATATGCTTATCGCAGTGAAGATGAAATGCCTTGACGTTCCATTTTAACACAGCATATGCTTTCCTAAAAGCTCCCTTTCTGCAAAATCATCTACTGAAAGACAACAGGGCTTATGAGAAAAAATAAAAACGCACACACACAAAAGCTTGTGGGCATACGGGGCAGCAGCTAAGCTGAGGGCTTTTTCTTTCCTGTTGCAAGCCTGAGTCCCTGTTTCGCTCTTCTGATTATTCCTGGTCTCCGGAAACTCATGTAAACAAACCTAACTACTCTTTATACTGATACCATTTTCCATGTACTGTGGAAATATGAGCTCACTCATGTTATAAAAGCAAGTGTTGCAGAAAAGACTAAATATAAAATATCTTTGGGAAAAACACATATATTAGATAGATTTAATTTTCCTCTGCTTCTTAATTAATTTTTTGGAAGTCATAGCATCTCAATACCAGAGAGAAAAATTCTTTCCTTACTTGTTCCAGGAAGAACATCAGTTAGCCTGACAGTAAAGGATACCCGTGTATGACTTTATTCTCTCCATAAATTAAGCTCTATAAGCTAGTGTAAAATTAAAATATTTTACAACTGCCCTGGCTGGTAGCACAGTGGATAAGGCTCCAGCCTGTGAACCCAAAGGTCTCTGGTTCAATTCCCCAGCCAGGGCACATAACCAGGTTGCAAGCCAGGTTTCCAGCCAGGTCTGTAGCTGGAGGCAGCTGAAAGGCAACCATACGTTGATGTCTCTCTCTCTCCCTCTCTGCCTCTCTCCCTTCCCCTCTCTCTAAAAATAATAAGTAAAATCTTTAGAAAAAAAAAATGTTTTACAACCAGTATGGCCTTGTACCAATCAATCAGAAAGCTGCACTGGCCTGGCCCAATCAGTGCCAGTCAGGGTTCTGCTGGCTTCTCTGCAGGGTTCTCTGGTGAAATCTCCTGAGTTTCTCGGGCTTGCAGGATGGTCCCAGGTATTCTACGGAAATGGATAGAGCGAGAGCTGGATAGGGGTACAGTACTGGCAGGATGCAAGGTTATGCGTGTTTAGAGAAAGTTTTGCTATGTTTCAAAATGTAACTAGTGTCTAACATTAGCCCTGTCTCTTTAGCTTTCTAGTTGCATCTATGCTCATGACACCCAGAGACCATGGGGCCAAAGGGAGCCAGGGGTGCCACCCACCTGGCTCAGGGAGTCACAGTTATTTAGATCCATTACAGGAAAGTTGGCTTTACCTTCCAGGAGCGTCCCCCTTCTCATCGAACCACACCTCCTCTCCAGACACGCCAATGAACGTGGACTTGATGAGGAAGTCCAGGAGCTTGCTGCCATCGATCGGCTTCATGGCATCGCAGAGGCCCACGTGGCCGGGGCAGAGGGCTTGGTGCATGTTCTGCAGCCCATGTGCCATGGCGTAGATGGCGTTGATGACAAAGCCCATCTTGCTGTCCTGGACGTAGTTTTCTTCTAAGCTTTCATTGCCTGCAGTGTAGAAACAGATAGCTGTCCAGGCTGTGGTGACAGAGTCCAGGCCTGCATTATCTATTTCTCAAAGGCTTGGGAAAGCCAGGTTCACCTGCTCAAGCTTTGGGACTAGCTCTAGCATATTCTGCCTGCCAACGGTTCATTCACTTCATTTTCTAAACTCAATAATGCTTTTATAACACATAAAAGAGGCTCCATAGTGAAAACTATAACAAACAAACAAACACACAAAAAAAACACTTTTCAAATATTGCAAGGAAACCCTTAAGGGGCAATGGGGAATAACTCTTATTACCTCTTGGTTCACAAAGAATTCTATTAAAATTCTCCCCATATTGTGGTATTGGGAAGAATATTTTTGATATCCTCCATGAAAATCCACAATCCATGGTAAATAAATTTTTGCATTTTTTAAACCTTGATATATTCTTTGGGTGATCTCTAGGGCCACAAAAAAAAAAAAAGAAAAAGAAAAAGAAAAAGAAAAGAAAAGAAAAAAAGAAAGTAAAAAGAAGAGCCAGGTAGCATGAATCCCTTCTTATACATGACTAGCACTCATAAAATATTTGAGTCAGATTTGCTTATTGTTAGAAACTCAGGTAAGACATTTCTTGACAGAAGAGTCATACTACACACTTTAGCCTTTGGCTTTTACCAGTGAACTTGAAAGACATTACAATCATAGGAGGACTATGTCCTGGGTGAACAAAGGTTCCCCAAAGCCAAAGCAGTTTCCAGGACAGTACTGCATAATACAGGAAGCCTGAACCTCAACATTCAACATGCGGATGAGAAATCACAGGACCAATTGGGTTTGCTGAAATAAAAGTAACAGATTTGGAAAACAAAATAGATTTGAACACACCACTGGCATAATTCAGAGGCTTTGTACTTAGATCCAGACAATTGCTTTTCTCTGTGGTAGACTTTCCCTTCCCCACTTGACTGACAGTGAGACGTCTATGCAATATGTGGTGCAGGTGCTAGAAGTTGGGGAAGAACAACCAACCCATATGCAGCAAAGAAAAGGCCAGCTGACCCTTTTGCTATGACCTAAATAGATCACTGGATATTAAGGTTCCTTCCTTCATGGAGAGGACCATGAAGTAAGAAAGGAAGCTGGAGAGCTATGAGTGTTTAAAAGAAATGGTAAAGAGCTTTGACTTCGATATTGAGTTTGGGATGAAATAAGATATTCCTAAAGAATTCTATTTAAAGATTAATCTATGCAGATAGTTGAAAATGTGAAAAAGATACATGTTCACCTATTCAAGAGTGTTATCCAAAATACCCAGGCCAGGCTGAAAGGGGGGACAATTTCAATTTTAACCCATCTTCAGCCATTGCTTAATAGGAAATTGTTAAGTGTGATTTGCTTGTTATTTTTCCACTTGGAAAAAGGATATTTTCTGAGACAAAATAAAGAGTAAAAGAGGCAGAAAGGACGTTTCAAAATCAAACCACATGAAATAAATACAGAAAGCAAACATTCCTCCTGCAAAAACTGTAGAAAGTCATTGCAATAAGGTAACATGTCTGTCACTCAAAACCTGGGCTCTCAATGTTACTTTACTCTCCCCCTCTTTAATACTAGGCTATAAAAGAGGTAAACTAATGCCCTGTGTTTGACCAATTTTCTTTTTTATTATATTTCATTGATTATGCTATTGCAGTTGTCCTGATTTTTCCCCTTTTGTCCACCATCACCCAGCATCCCCCACTCCCTCAGGCAATGCCCCTACCATTGTTCATGTCCATGGGTCATGTGTATAAGTGCTTTGGCTACTCCATTTCCTATACCATATTTTACATTTCCATAGCTATTTTGTAACTACCTATTTGTATTTCTTAATCCTCTCACCTCTTCACCCATTTCTTCACCCCCCTCCCATCTGGCAACCACCAAAATCCTCACTGTATTCATGATTCTCTTCCCACTCTTTTTGTTGGCTTAGTTTCTTTTTTTTGGACTCAATTGCTGATATGTATTTTTGCCATTTTATTGTTCATCGTTTTGATCTTTTTTTTTTTTTTTCAAAAAGTCCCTTTAACATTTCATATAATAATGGCTTGGTGATAATAAACTCCTTTATTTTTTTCTTGTCTGGGAAGCTGTTTATCTGCCCTTCCATTCTAAATGATAGCTTTGCTGAGTAGCACAATCTTGGCTGTAGGTCCCTGCTTTTCATGACTTTGAATATTTCTTGCCAATCCCTTCTAGCCTATTAAATTTCTTTTGAGAAATTAGCTGACAGTCTTATGGAAACTCCCCTGTAAGTAACTAACTTCTTTTCTCTTGCTGCTTTTAAGATTCTTTATTCTTAACCTTTAGCATTTTAATTATGATGTGTCCAGAATGGGTCTCTTTGCGTCCATCTTGCTTGGGACTCTCTGAGCTTCCCGGACTTGCATGTCTATTTCCTTCACCAAATGACAGAAATTTTTTTCATTATTTTTTCAAATAAATTTCCAATTTCTTGCTCTCTCTCTTCTCCTTCTGGCACCCCTAATACGCAAATATTAGACCTATTTCTATTGTCCCAGAGGCTGCTTTATACTATCCTCATTTTTTAAATTCTTTTTCCTTTTTCTTGTTCTTTGCTTCCTTATGTTCGAACTCGTTGACTTCATTCTTGGCTTCATCCACTCTACTATTGTTTCTCTATAAATTGTTCTTTATTTCAATCACTGTATCCTTTGTTTCTGACTGTATCTTTTTTTTGCTGTTGAGGTTCTCACTAAGTTGCTGGAGCATCCTTATAACCAATGTTTTGAACTCTGCATATGACAGATTGTTTATCTCTTTTTTTTTTTTTTTTGTGGTTCTTTTTCTGGAGTTTTGATCTGTTCTTTCATTTGGGCCATGCTTCTTTTTCTCCTCATGTTGGGAGCTTCCCTGTATTTGTTTCTATGTATTAAGTAGAGCTATTTTGACTCCGTATTTAGGTAGTGTAGCCTAATGTAATAGGTGTCCCGTAGGGTCCGGTGGCACAGCCTCCCCTATCACCCTATCGAGGTGCACCCTTCATGTGGGCTGAGTACACCCTCCTCTTATAGGTGAGCCTTAACTGCTGTTGGAAGACCAATGGGAGGGATCTACCCAGGCCAGTCAGGGGCAAGAATTGGCTGTGACCACTGACCACCAACCTCCACCCTCCATGGAGGATTAGCTGTGCAGGGGCAGGTGTTGGTGCACCTCCTGTGTGGTCTATAGTTGTCTATAGGGTGCAATGGCCTTGGGGTTTCCTGGATGGTGCAGGCCAAGGCCAGCCTCTACCTCTGTTTTGTCTGAGGCCATCCTGAGTGACCTATATGTCAACCTGCTACTTCTGCTTGGCTTGGAGATTCCGGGCAAAACCAAGCTATGAATTTAGGCTGGCTGCTGCTAGTGCTGGGCCTGGCACTCACTGAGACTGGCTGTTGCTTGTTTGAGAGGATTTAGGAAGTTGTAAAACATGAGCCAAGACTAGCCATCCACAGGCAGCTGGGGTGGGCCCATAAGTTGGGTTGGGTAGAATCACTGGGGATCCCCAAGCTGACTCAAACAGTGTTAGCCAGGTGGATGGTGTCTCAGATATGGCACCAACTGGCCAGTTCTGTGACTCTAAGGGGAAAGGATTTAGAAAGGAAGCAATAGCCTCTGCTCTCCCTGATGCCAGACACTTCAGTTCCTCCCTGTATTTCAATGGTGCCTTTCAAGCTGTGAGCCTGGTGCTGGAGCTCAGGGGAAGTGAGTCTGAGTAGGTGAGTCTGTGTGTGGGCTCTTCAAGAGGAGCTGCTTAGGACTCCTGAAGTTTCTCCTACTGGCTCAATCCCTCCTGGTTTCTGTAGCCCAAAGTTGTGGGGACTTATCCCCTTAGCACTGAAACCCTGGGCTTGGGGGCCTCCTTGCTCCTGAGATATCCCTCCTAAATTTTTATCCACCGCACATGAGTGAGGGTCTAGTTTGCTCCACATCTGTATCCCTCCTACTAGTCTGGATGGATGTGGTTTCTTTAATTCCATGATTGCCAGATTTCCATTGTCATTTCTGACAATTCTGGGTGATGGTTGGTCTGTATTTTAGTTTTAATTGTGATGTGGTCGTGTGAAGAGGCGAGCCATGTCTGCCTACGCTGCCATCTTGACCACAAGTGACAAATATTCAACAAGCCTTTCTGACGGACCAAAACCTCCAGGTGCTAATGCTAAATGTCACAGCTGGTAGAATTAGAGAAATCAGCAGGACTTAAAGAAAGGAAAAAATAGACAAAAACTGAGTGGCAAAACAACCTTCAATACAGCAGCCATTTAAAAGGTTCCAGTCAACATTAAAACCATCCCCTTGAAGCTGCAGCTATTAATGTCAACTTAGGAGCAAACTAAGAAAATATTGGAATAAATACATGGGTTCTTTATCAAATGGAAAATTCTCTATTTTGGATAAGCCTATGAACACTGAGTTTGTTTTTGTTTTTGCTTTCACAATTGACATTAAAGGATCATTATGTGTTTTAAAAATTATATTGGGGCCCTGGCTGGTGACACTATGGATAAGGTGCTGGCTGGCAAACCCAAAGGTCACTGGTTCGATTCCCAGTCAGGGCACATAACCAGGTTGCAAGCCAGGTCTCCAGCCAGGTCTTTAGCTGGAAGCAGGTGAAAGGCAACCATACATTGATGTCTGTCTCCCTCTCTGCCTCTCCCTTCCTCTCTATCTAAAAATAATAAATAAAATCTTAAAAAAAATTATATTGGTATCCCCAGTACACACTTCCTAAGCCATGATTGTCTAAGTGGATGTGCTATTCATTAGCATTGAGACTAGAACAGTTCTTGGCTTTCTTTGAGAAAAGTTTTCCTTTTGATCCTTACTTAGGGTGCTTATATAACTTATTGTCCAAACTGGGTCACTTTTGAAAGTGAAGGGAGTGATAATTACTTGTATTCTGGAAACACAGGGCTACACAAGGCAAATTAGGCAAGAGATGACATGTTTCTTGAGCCATGCCACCCTCTATCTATTTGCTGATGTTATTATGAGTGAGATTTATGTCTAACTATATTTTATATATATGTCATAAAATGTAAATATTATACATGAATGTATTCATACATATATAAATACATATCAGTATAATACATTAGCAATTATTATTTTTAACAAATTTACACTTATCTAATTTTAATGAGACATTGACACATCCATAATAATACTACTTACTGTTTGTGTGCTTATTAGATGTAGTACTTATATAATGAGTTCCTGATAATCGTGCCCAATAGATATTCATCTCACCCTTTGTAAGTATGGGGAGTGTGGCAGCCCTTGGTGTTTCTGTTACTCTCAGCAGTAATGCCAAGTGCAGATTTAGAAATCTACAGAGGTAGTGCTTTTCTGATGACAGAGGACAGGGCATCCCGGTGTCACTGGTATGGCTGTCAAGCTGGTTAGAGGTTTCTTCCTAGGAGTGCTCCAGATGTGCACAGTGGTCACTGACTAGAAGCACTGGTGCTCAATTTATCAACAGCAAACTATGACAAGAAAGCCCATCCTGTCCGTTTTATCATACAGAGAGTTAGGAGGCCAGGCACATGTTCTTTGGGAATATCTGTAACTCATGCCATTTCTAAAATAAACACCAAGAGCTTGTGTGTCTGTCCATCTGACATGAGCCCGTGAATGTCCCACAGTCCCCTGGGTTTGCCTGCGAGGAGGCGGGCGCTTCAGCTCAGTTGGGAGAGAGTGGCAGGGAATTAGAATATCATGGGCCTTCACAGGACCATGCTCTTGGCCATAGCAACTCTCACAGATCTATCATTAAGGATCTGCAAGGATCTATCATCAAACCAATATATTCTGTTGGTTTTCCTATTCCCCAACAATCCTATATTTTCATGATTAGTGTGAACAGAATATCCAAACTAAAAATATTGTCACTCAGTAAGAAGGTGAAAACATTTTAATTCTCTGGGGCTTAGTGCCTTCTCATAACACTAGTCTCAGCATTATTAGTAAAAAGGGGATTTTATGATTCATTTTCTGTGGTGCATTAACTGTTATAGACCTTGAGGGTATGATTAAAGCATTAGCTTTTGCTAATACACTAAATGGAATCAAATAATTGTAGTTGGCTGTGTTTATTTACCTTCAAAAGAATACCTGCCTAACTACTTCACAGTGGATTGTGCAAATAGCTACCTTGATTCTAAAATAGTAAGCTGGTTCTTCTTATGAACACATGACAGAGGCTATGAATTGCTGTCTGGGAACAGCCGTGTGCCAGGGCCCCTCAGAGGGAGGGACTGGCTGTGTGCCGTGTGCCTTCTGAAAACAGCACATTCGTGGTGGCAGGGAGAAAGGTCAGCAGCTCTGCCCTCTGACATTTAGGATGGCTGTTTAGCAGAGTGGTAGAGAGGAAAGACTCCGGACCAGGCACCTGAACCCTGAGACCTTGGAGCTGTTCTGCTCTATATTAACAAAACCTTTCCAATGGGTCATGGAACTTGGACAAGGGTCTATGCCTCTCTGGGCCTCAGTTTCCTAATTTAAAAAAACACCACAAGTGGGTCATATTATCTTCCTGAAGTTCTCTTCCCCTCTAAGGTTTTTCACTTTGCTTCCCCAATTCAACATTGATTGGTACTTAATGAGGTCATTCACATTTATTATCTTTTTTTAATCCTTGCAGAACTGTGTAAGCATGGGTTCTATTATCACCACTTTACAAATGAGAGGAGACTGCAGTACAGAGTTCAGTCAGGATTAAAGAGATAAGCCCTCCTTTTCTTTAAATTACTGCTTTTTTTGTGAAGAGACTTCTACTGAGTAACACCTTCGGCCTCTTATCTCACCTAGTAGGAAGGGAAGGGGAGTCATTGGCGTATGAAGGAAAAGAAACTGGGCAAGCTCAGCTCGGCCCCTGTCTCTCATCTGGAAGCAGGCATTTGTATGAATTTGGTAAACATGGGCTGCAGCTTTCAGCTGTGCCAGCAGGCTGGACGGGTGGCTCTACTGAGTTCTGGGGTCAAGTGGTGAAGAGTCTGTTGCAGCCACATATCTAATCCACGTCCATAAGCCAGTTTGGGTTTTGCTGCTGTTGTTGTTATGTTTTTGGTTAACTTTTAAAATTGCAGAAATCTTTACTGTACAAAGAGAAGAACTCCTTACACACCCAACTACCCGCTGCCCGGATTATGATCTAGGGCATTGACAGAGGCTTTCATTTACTTAGAACTTCCTTCATTTATCCCAGCAGCATTTCCTAATTTTTCAGTATGCGGATCTTAAGTGTTTGATTTTTATGATACTACCGTCATTAGCGTCTTGGAATTCATTTCGGTTCCTTGTTGCCAGTAAGTAGGAACATTATTGATATTTGGATTTTGGCCTTGTATCTTAATTTACTTATTAATCTATGTTTAATATAAATTCATTTGTTTTTGATGTACACAATCACATTGCTAATAAAGCCTTTTATCATCATTTAGCCCCTGGATCTACTTCTTTATTGGATCCAAACTTGAGAAAGAAGTACACTGGCTGTCCCACTGAAACGTCCTGGTTAAGGAATTCAGGGTCATGCAGGTAGCAAGGACAGACATAGCAGCCTCCAGGGCTGGACCTGGCTCTACCAAGCAGCACAATGCACGTAAGTAGCAGCCATGCCCAAATCCCAGAAAAGTCCCATAACTGACAGGACATTTGTTAAAACAAAGAAGTATCATGGGAAACATAGGCAAACATAACTGTTCCTGGAGAAAATATTCTTCTGAGTTTTTGGCATTTGTGGCTCTCCATGGTCTCTTTTTATCTGCGAGCATGACACAATCAATAAAAATGTTGTTATAATCTCAGTTCATATCGAAATAGAAATGGCTGTGATTATTTACATTGTTAAAATATCAAGCCAAGAAAATAAAATTCATACTCCTTTAAATGACCTAAGTGTTAAGTTAGCTGAAGTGAACTGAATTATTTAAAAATAATAATCCCAAAGAACAAAAAAGCCCTCAATTTTTCTTGGCTTGGGATGCTCAATCTTTTCTTATCCTTTTCCAGGGAGAATTTGTGATACGATTCACAACAGGCTAGCCTCCTCTGTGATCATGTAGCATCTGTGAGTTTTTGTTTCCTCTGACTCTGTTCTCTTTTTTCTTTAAAAGGCTTTCCCTGCTCACATCACAGAAAAATAGGACCTCTCCGTTATTTGGGTTTTTGTTTATTAAGTGAAAATTAATGGGACTGCATCAAACTGAAAAGTTTTTGCACAACAAAGGGAAAGAAAATAAAAAGACAACCCACAGAAAACTTATTTGCCCATGTATCTCTGATAAGGGTTAATATCCAAAATTTATAAAGAATTTACAAAACCTGACACCAAAAAAATCAATTTAAAAATTGGATCAAGAGCACTGGCTGTTGGCACAGAGAATAGATGCCAGCCTGTGAACCCAAAGGTCACTGGTTTGATCCCCAGCCAGGGCACATAACCAGGTTGCAAGCCAGGTCTCCAGCCAGGTCCATAGCTGGAGGCAGGTGAAAGGCAACCAACCATACATTGATGTTTCTCTCCCTCTCTGCCTCTCTCTCTGGTCCTCTCTCTTAAAATAATAAATGAAATCTTTTAAAAAAATTTTAAATTAAAAATGGGCAGAGGACCTGAATAAACAGTTCTCAAAGAGGACATACAGATGGCTAATAGACATATGAAAAGATGCTCAACATCACTAATCATCAGAATGTAAATTAAAATCATAATGAGATATCATTTCCCAGCTGTCTGAATGGCCATCATCAATAAATCAACAAACAGGAAGTGCTGTCGAGGATGTGGAGAAAGGGAAACCCTTATGCACTGTTGGTAGGAATGCAAACTGGTGCAGCTACTATGGAATGCAGTATAAAGATAACTCAAAAAACTCAAAAATGCCTTTTGACTCTGCAATTCCTCTTCTGGAAATATACTCAAAGAAAAACCCAAAGCACTAATTTGAAAGAATATAGGCACCTCTATGCTTATTGCAGAGTTATTTATAATCCCTAAAATATGGAAGTAGCCCAAGTGTTTGTCAGTAGAAAAGGAGATAAAACAATGATGGGACATTTACACAATGAAATACTATTCTGCCAAAAAAAGGAAGTTTTACTCTTGTGACAGCATGGCTGGACCTGGAGAACACTGTGCTAAGTGAAATAAGTTAGATGGAGAAAGACAAATACCATATGATTTCACTCACAGGGACTCTAATGAACAAACTGAGCTAATAAGCAAAACAAAGACAGATTCACAGATACAGAGCAGGCTGATAGCTCTTGGGGTGGAGGTTAAGGAGAGGTGGGACCGAGTAAAATGGAAAAGAACTCATGGGAAGGACAACAGTGTGGTGATTGTGGTGGGGGAGGGGCATAAGGGGGCTAAATGGTAATGAAAAAACTCAATAAACTATTTTTAAAAAGGGGAAAAATTAAAACATATGTTGTAATAATGTAAATGAACTCCTATGTAGGATTGAAGAAAAGAAATGACCGTTTAATTGAGCACATGCTATTATCACTGTTATTAGTTGAAAATCTATTGCCTAAACCCACCTGGTCTTAACATATGTGAACAATATAGACATTTTTTTCTGAACACATCATCACAATCTATTGTTAAGAGAGAAATGTCCCAGTTATAAAACACATGCACAGCATGTTCCCTGCAAATTGGTGATAATTATGGTAAGCTTTCAATTCCCTGAAAATACAATTGCATTTTAGCTGCTGTGTATTTCTAAAACTCACGGTGTATGTGGAAAACAAATGAGGACAATCACTGATATGTTTGCGTGATGCTGAGCATCAGTGAATACCACGTTCGGGTGAACTGTGGAGCTCTGTGTTTTGGAGCAGAGAGAAAACAAGGGCAGCTTGACGTGTGCCTTTGCTTTTATTATTGATCTGGCATAAAAGTGTCACGCAGTAATAAACCACTCCCCCTTGGAGTAACTAATCTTTGCAGGTGGCAGTAAGCTTTTGGCAGGTAATCATAGAGATGGAGTATGTTATAGAGAGCTGGCTGCTTTAGCCAATGTGGGAAGTTAAGAGTGTTGTTAAAATTCAACAGGAACCAACTCCCTTCTCAATAACCTGCTTGCTGGGTCAGAATCCTTGCCAAGCTTCTTGTTTGATTCTTTCAAACTCTAAGGAGGCATATCTATGCTAATAACACCACTTCTGCCTATTTATGGGTAATAGGACACATGCTTTCTTTTATATATGTAATGGATTTTCATGGTTTAATGCAATTATAGTCCATTTTGAATTCTTGTCAATGGTTTGTCCCTTTTTATTATCTGTAGTTTCATGCTGCTGTGTTTAGATTTAATAATAGGTTAGTGTGGATTGTGCAGAAATCCAAGAGCTATTTGTGAGAACTCTTTCAGCTATTTTCAACCTTTCTCATCTCATGACACATATAAACTAATTCCTAAGATCTGCAGCACATCAAAAACTATATTTTTTGCTAATCTGACAAAAAAATAGATATAATTTTGATCCATTCATACCAGGTGGCTATTGTGTTGGCTGTTGTCATTTTTTATTTGACAATCTAAGGGAAAAGAGGTCAGTCCCCTGCCTCAATAGTCAGATACTACATGTTTTAAAAATTCTGCAGCACATCTGTTGAAAATTACTTCTATTTATCCCTTACATATTTAATTAGTGTCTAACATAGCAGCTTCTAGCAACCAACATAACGTTTATTTATTACAAAAACAAAACTATAAAAGCAGTATAATTAGCACTGTAAATATTTTATGATTGACTTCTGATTAATACAATATAGTATCTATAACTCAACAGAATGCTATACATAAAGGAGTCTACTTTGTGACATATTAAAGCATTTTATGTCCTTCAGCCCTGTTCCTGAAATTCTTATGCCAAGAGGATAACATGGGAGTCTGGAAGAGAAACCTGGACAGACTCTGAGATTTAAATATAGGCCATTTCCCAGTCAGGGCACATAACCAGGTCTCTAGCCAGGTCCCCAGCTGGAGGCAGGTGAAAGGCAACTTTACATTGATGCTTTTCTCCCTTTCTTCCTCCCTTCCTGCCTGTCTCTCTAAAATAATGAATAAAATCTTTTTATTTATTTATTATTTTTTAAATTTTATTTATTATTTTTAGAGAGGGGGGAAGGTAGAGAGGTAGAAAAGGAGAGAGACATCAATGTATGGTTGCCTTTCACCTGCCTCCTGCTATGGACCTGGCTGGAGACCTGGCTTGCAACCTGGTTATGTGCCCTGGCTGGGAATCGAACCAGCGACCTTTGGGTTCATAGGCCGGCACCTTATCCACTGTGCCACCAGCCAGGGCCACAAATCTTTTTAAAAATAAAATAAAATAAAAATAAATACAGGCCATAAGGTCCATTAACCATGCCTACATCAGTTAAGAATGGGACATACCACGAATTTTCATTTAGATTTTGTTTCTCCAAAGCACTATCAGTTGATATTTTACATTTCTGTTTTATGTGGACTTAGCAGTCCATGTAGACCACAATATTATTTGTTCCAATGTTGCAATTGTTGGGTTTTCTTGGATGGCATATTCCCATTATGTGATGTTGCTCAACAGCATCTCTTGAGAGAATCGACTTAGGAATTCCTAAGGGTTTAGTAACTAATGGCTAGTGAGACTAGAGTCAGTATCTGTTGCAGAAATTAAAAGAGTAGTTCCCAAGATTAATGTTGTCAAGAGCATATAAGCAAAGAGTTCTAATATAGGGCCCAGACTTTATCTAGATCTGCTTGGACACGTCAACCCCTCTCTTCAGGTAGTGAAGGACTTATCTACAGAGACAAGAGTGACAAATGTCGATCCTTTTCTATAAGGTGATCCTTGAGAGCGCACAAGGCTAATCAAAATCTATTAAAATTATATTAAAGAATGGAACAAAGGCATTATACTCTAGTTTATCTGGTTGTTTTTCATGGAATATGATTTAACACTTCTGAAATATTTATACATACATATCAAGGTTGAACAAAGAAGTGAATGGAAGACATATGATAGAAGCTAAGTTTTCGCAGTTGGAGCGGGGTTACAGGTAAGCAAAGGAGAAAAGCTAGTGTAAACCATGTGATACGGGAATCAAAATGAAGGCATCAGTATGAATTTAAGTTTAGCCTAATATATATATATATATATATATATATATATCACAGATTTATATAGAATTACATATATATGTATAGTATATAGTACATAGGTAGATATACACGTACTTGGATGCTGATGGCAGCTCCATCAACTGAAGCAACAAGCACACCTGAGTCTTGGGGTCTTGGCTTCTAATGTACTCTCTCATAGAAGGGATTAGGACTTTTTGAGTAAATAACTAATTATAAGGCTGTGGTAGGAAATATGCAAGATTAAGCCTAGAGAATCTTGTAGTACAGAAAGGTAAAACAGTACTTAAAAAACGAAACAATGGAGCTATGGCAAGGCAACTGAAAGATCTCCCAGTGGGAAAAGCTGAAACAATTTGAGCAACAAAATTAATAATACAGAATTAGATTATAACAAAAGAATAAAATAGAAAATGAGCCCAAATTAATATAAATAAATAATTTTTAAATGGTGGAGAGGACCCAAATCTTCTCTACAGGAAAATTACGATGTATATAAATACGCTTCCCTTAAGATGGAGCACAATTCCCCACCCCTTAAGTGTAAAAGGGTTAGTGACCCCCTTTAAAAAAGTACAGCATACAAATGGCACTATAGAAAGATCCGGGCATCACTACCTTAGCTAGGCTATCAACATTAATTAATATCACCCATGTTAAATTGAAAAGGCATACTCTCAACAAGGTGTTGTTGAGAAAGACATTTCATTTCTGGGCTCTTCCTCCTCAAATTCCTTTTAATCCTTATAGTCTGACTATGACAAATACATCAGCCACATTCAAATTTAGGGATGGTCTACAAAATACCTGACCAAAAACCTGTCAAGATCATCAAAAACAAGGGAAGTTTGAAAATTTTCACAGCTGAGACGCCTACAGAGACATGAAAAATAAATATAATGTGTAATGCCCTGGATGGGATGGATGGTAGAACAGAAAAAGAAAGTGGATGCAGTGTGAAAAAATATGGAGTTTAGTTAATAACAACAATGTACCAATGTTGGCGCATTAATTGTGGCAAACTTACCAACGTGAGATGTTAACAGGGAAAGCTGGGTGCAGAGTAAATAAGAACTTTGGTATTAATTTGCAACTTAAAAAAAACTATTTTAAAATACAAAATTATTTTTTTAATATACAACAATTGGCATCAAACTTAGCCCAGCCTTACATAAGAGACAACATGATCACATGCTTGCTATGTGATAGGAATTTAATTAGGTGCTTTATATGGTATTATTCACCTTACCGTGACATGGAATGGGTATTATTATTATGTCCAGCTTACTGATGGAAAATTCAAGGTCAAATGACTTGTTCAAGATCTCACAGCTGGATACTAGCAGTGACTAGCCCAACCCCCAACTTTTCTGACTCCAGAACTCTCACTGTTAGTGCATTTCTCTGTCTCTTGCTTACTTATAGCTGGAGTGACATTACATTCAGCAGGTTCATGGAAAGATGGGGTATTTGAGACCACATGAATAAATGTTTGTATATGAAAAATAAAATTTGTCCTTGATTGTAGGTTATGTATCATCTATAGAGAGAACTTGCACATATTTTGTTACATGATGTGGTCACCATGATTTATTTCAGTGGATAATGATGTTGATACAGGGCAGAATTTTTTACATGGCTCTTTCATATTAATGCTCCATTTATTACTACATAGAAAAGGTTAAAACCAACAGACAAAAATCATTTGGAAAGAAACACACCACTAAAAATCAATATTCTGTATTCTATGACCCTCAGACTTACCTTGCCACAGGAAACTATTAACTGATTTCCCAAGGCTAGCTTGATCTGAGTTCCCAGAATGCTTCAGGGTCATGTTTTTAGACACAATTGTTGTCCATGCTCTGAAAAAGCTGGAAATGCTCCTCCTATTCTAGGGGGAAATGCTCACTGAAGGTTAACTTAAGAATCTAATTAAATCAGTGGCCCTGGAGGCAGGCAGGCAGTCTTGGTTGGAAATATCAGTTTGAAAGCCACACAAGAACAAACTATGAGGAGGCTTGAGAGTATACCGCATGTACTCTCTCAACTGGCACCCATGTTCCAGGCCTGTAGTTAGCCTGAACTGTTGGGGTCAGGCCTTTGCAAACTAACCTTGCTCAGGATGATCAAAATACACTCATCAAACACAGGCTTGAGGAACATATGGAATTTAGCATCTCTGGGCCAATATTTCTGTTGACTATGGGACTTTCTGGTGCCTTATGGGAACTTTGCTTTCTAGGATGCCAAGTGTTACACCCTTTTTGGATGATGCTTCAATTGTGGGATTCAAATTAACTGAAATAACTGGGCAACATATCAAATTTTCTCCCTGATGGCTTCTAGATATTCTTAGATGAGGGTATATGAGACAAACATAAATGCAGTCAAGATGAATCTTTGCGCTTATTCCTTGTTCATTTTTGTGCCCAAAGTAGATTTTTTCTAGAGTAACAAAGATAATTATCTTCAATTAGGACTTGGAATTTGTATGAAATGGATGTTTCCCCCACCCCTCAAAATATTTATTTGATTCTCAAAAACGCAAAACAAATACCCAACTCTAGAGAGGAGGAGCCCAGAGATCTGGAAGCCCACTTAACCACTAAAGGTTTGAAATTGAGATAGCAGGAAAGATGGACAGGGTGAGTCTTAATCAAGGCTATATTAAAGGAGCAAATGACATAAAAGTGGATACTAACTTTAGCTCATCATAAAGGTAGAAGTCTGGTTGGGTGTACTAGATTCAGACCAAAGTTTATGTTGTTTTAAGGCCATCTGGTTCCAGCTTTAAAATTTCAATGACAGTATAATTTTTTTTGTTGTGTGTGTGTGTGTGTGTGTGTGTGTGTATTTCTGCATAAGTTTGTGTTCACTTGCACAATTTTGGGGTTAAATAGCTCTATGTGTGCGTGCCTTCAAAGAACTACAATATTTTGAGTCCTAATATTTAGCAAGATTCTTCAAATGAACTTGACATAGCAGAGGGAGGTTCTTTCTCATTAACACAGCGTTATGACATGCTGAGCTGTCATAGCACTCGGATGAGGTTAAAGATATGGCACTGGTCCCCCTGCACTAGCTTCTTGCACAGCTTGAAACAAAAAGGCAGCAGCAGAGATGAATTCTGCCATTAACTAGAAAGCCAATGAGCACTGGAACCAAAGTAGGTACATTCACCCTGTATGTGTTGAGAAATATTTGCAGAGGGAAAACCAGATTGATCAGCATGACACTGCCCCATTGATTGAATATGACAACTTCTAGTAGTGAGATCAACAGGAAAATCATTAAAAGCATCTTATCTAAAAACACTGGGTATTGATTTTTCAGTTGAGCTCCCTGGTAGCTCAAAGAACTACAAAGTGAAGGCAGCAATGATTCTCCCTTTGCCTCAGCAACTGCTGAATCAGAATCACTAGGTACTTCTATAACTACTCAGGTAGATTGTAATAGCATAAAATTAACTTGGTGGATTGTTTCAATTATATTAACCCAGGAAAAAAAAACTGCTTTGGGTACCAAGGAACATTACGATTTTTTGTTAAGTTTCTATTGTCCTTGGCTTCCTTGAATGTGATGTAGAGACACACTTTTGAAGCCCAGAGTAGCCAGGGATGTAGAGAACAAGGCTGCCAGAAACCCACTGCAACACATCCCCTTCTCCTACTGCTTTGCAATGTCCTATCGTATTGTCAGACTAAACCCCACCTGCAATGGAAGCACATTTTGCTTGTTTTCATGCAGCAATAAGAGTTTTTAGACAACTGTCTTCTACATCATCTTAATTGTTCGAATAGTGAATGACTGACAGCTCAGGAATGAGATAATGATCTAACCGAGGCTTGATTATTATTGGTGGTGACTAGAATACATTTAAGAACACTCAAAAGGAAGTCTGATGTGATGACTACAAGCTATTACTTGAGATTATTGAATAAAGACTGATATAAAATAAAGTGTCTATTTAACATATTAGTCAAAGTAGGAGCTCTCAATGTCTGGAGAAATACAATAAGCTGGGTATAAATGTAATAAATGAAGGGGAAGTTCAGGTTATTTCAGTCTTGAGCAGTGAGAATATTCTTCAAAATTTTTAAAAAAGATACAGCCAAAGTTAGTTTTATTTTGAGTTTGTGAACAGAGTTGTTGGACGGAAGTTGTTCAAGATTCATAGCCATTTGGTTCTCTAATGGGATAAAGAAAGATGAAGATGTCAGGATCTAAAATAATAGAAATTTATATAATAATAATAGTAGAAATTAATAGCTTTTAGAATAAAATTAAATGAGAATGCCAGCTCATTAATTTAGGTTATTCTACAGAATAAGAACTGGGTACTGTATTGATTGCTTTCACATTTTAAAAGTCACTCAGTCATCTATGGTGTATGTTTCATACGAGGGGGGACCCATAAAAACAGAATTATCCTTGGGAGGGTGGGCCCCTTGTAGTACAGGCTTTACCTGCTAGATGAGTGTTCTAGAAACCCATCTGTATTATTGTTCCAGGTGGCGTTGTTGTGAGAGGCTTCATTTGGTTTCAGTGAAAAAATTTTGAGGGCTCTTTCAACGCATCTGCCCACTTCATGATGGGTGATTTAAAAGTGCACCTGCCCACACCGCACTGAGTGTTCAGCAGTTTTTGACCCAAAATGGCATGATCCCTGTGCCCCACCCTCCCTATTCACTCAATCTTGTCCTGGGTTGCTTTTTTGTTTTCCTGGATGAAAAAAGTCCTCAAAGAGAAACATTTTGCCTATGTAGAAGAAGTGAAGAAAAGAGCAGAAGTACTAAAAGGCATAAAAAATAACAAGTTCAAAACCTGTTTTGAGCAGTGGAAAAATATCCTGATAGGTGTATTGTATCAAGTGGAGAGTGCTTTGTAGATGAAATTTAAATATGTAAAAATAAATATAATTCCATTTTTAGGGGGGGTCCCTCCTCATATGTTGAACACTGTGCTGTTTAAATATTATAGAGTCAATTTCTAGAGGTCTAGCTCTTAGTACAACGCTTCAGGAGAGGGATCAATCACTGGGGAGTCCCAGGGGAGCTTTGCATAGAACATTAGATGCTGTTAAGCAAGCATAAGACATGGAGTAAAGAAAGGAAAAGAAAGGGGAAAGAGATTTCTATGTAACATTGAATGAAGCACAAAAGAAAGAAGAAGTAAGAATGTAGAGAGACAGGAAGGATCCTCTATTAACTTCGTTAATAAAGATGAGAATAATGATAGCTATTATGTGTTCAATTTTAAACAATCAGAGGGTTTTAGCCTTGAAGAGCTAAGTCAAAGGGAGTTCCTATAGTTTTTTGGCAGAGAAGGCTTAGGTTTCTTCCTGGGGTCTGTTTAGTCCTAATTTCCTTGATGGCTGTCCAGTCTACAGTGACTCTTCTAAACATGTATAAAGTCATGTATAAACTCATGAGTCTTCTTCGAACCTCTAGACACCCATGGGGTCCCGAAGAAGCAGGGAGAACTAAACAAGCAAAGGAAGCAAAGTTGCCATTCTCCCACCAGTTGCAGCTTGTGCCCCAAAGCAAATTCAGAATAAATATCGACAGGGAGAGACCACGTAGAAGCCTCGTTAGATCTGAGCTTGTTAGACAAAAGCAATTTCAACCCTGCTCCACCTTTCTTTTACCCATCCTGCTCCCCAAACCTCCAAATGTTGAGCTTGGATTACACCATTACCGAAAAAGGCAACTCATAATTTACCAGGCAGAGCTAGGAAATGTCTCCTAGAGAATTATGTGACCTGCATTAGTTTGTGTCACTTCATTTACCCATAGAGCTTCTGCTTAGAAAATAGGGATAATGTGGTTTTTCACTTAACCACTTATACTTATGTTATGGAGATAGACTTAATCAATGTACTAGGCACGTTAAACCAGTTAAAACGAGAACATTACATAAATCCAAATTACGCCACTATTAACATGTTCCTGGCTGAGTTTCAAAACCACAGCCAAGTTTTGCAGCCTTACAATATGCACGAAGCAATAATGATGTTCAGGAGGCTTCAGATTTGAGCTGCAAGACGACAATGAAAGAAATTCCTCATTTGATTATTCCCAACTGAAGGCAGATAGTAACTATAAAATGTCTGCAACTGGAGACTTATATTAGCTTTCAGAGTGTGACTGAACAGATTTTTTTCATTTAACTCTGGCTGAATTTTAAAGGAAAAACTGCTTTGCCATGAAAAGACATCCTTGACACAGGCAGTTGTGCCAGAATGAGGGCCAGTCATCTATCAGCAGGGCCATGTCATGTTCTTGGGCTGAGAGAAATAGGTGGTCAATACAAGGCATCATGGCACACATGCAGCATGTGAAGATGCAGATAGATAATGACATGTCAAGGGCTTTCCGCCCCAGATAGCTCTCCAGCAGGGCATAATGTTTTATGCTCTTGGGCTAATGTTTTCTCTTTGTGGATCCAACACGTGAGCAGAGGGCACTTATTGGACTTCCTCAAGAACTAAGGCCAAACCATGTTTTGGCAACTAGTTATCAGCCATACAGTACTGCCATCAGATGGGAATTGTATACTGGGACCTGAGGCCAGAGGACATACCAATAGGAGGTGAGGCCAGTATCCAGCTACTGTTTTGGGGGGAGAACTTGGAGGACATGAAGCAGCGAATATCCAGAGAGCTCTGTAACAGGCTCAGCTTTCTGGTATTAACGAAACAGTGTGCATGGCATTTGAGTCACGTGGCTATGCACAAGACAGTAGATCTGTCTGGGACCAGTTTCTTTAAGTTGTAAAGCAATTTGGATTCTAATATGCCTAAGTCTTTGTATTACATGTCATCCATAGGTTGAGAACAAGCCATATGGCTATGCATGACCGTCACCGGCATTCTGGGGACTCACAAGGATGACTGAAGAGCTCCACTCTTTCTGGTCACTGTTTCCACCTTCTTATTACCCAAATCTCACACTAGAGCCAATAATGAGGCTTGATGTACCCATAGTTTATTTTTCTACCACAGTTCATTCCTGTTTGATATCCCAATTAGCAGCGAAATTGTTAAAGGGTGAGAAAGACAAGAAGAGAAAGAACAGAAAATCAGCCGTAAGAACAAGGGTTTTATAATAATAATGAGTGGCTTAACTTTTCCCCATTGTATCTTTCTAGACTTAAAGGAAATAAACATTGGGTGTGGGAAGAGAAAGAAAGAGAGAGAGAGAGACACCAGAGAATCAGCACCTCAGGAAACAAAATCTGATTTTTTTAAGCACTGGCAGCCGTTACTGCCACTGTTTGCACCCATATAGGAAGAGGAGCTAATTCCTTCCTAGTGACAAGAAAGGTCTCTGATCAGGGAACCCAACCTAGCAGTGGAGGCCTACCCAATGATAACAGATGACTCACCATCTTCGCTTGCTCCTATTACTACTGAGAAATGTAGTAAACCTACTTCTAATTCCTTTCCCAGCCATTGTCCCCAGTACTATGTACAGACAAGTATTTTGGTTTAATGAAGCATGGCTATCAATGACAAGCACTTTTTGGCAATCTAGAAAATAGACCCTACTGTTGAGAGCCATAATAGGACTTGTTACTTGTGTTAGGAGCCCTCCTCCAACCAAAAGCAAGCTCATATTTGAGGCAAATCAGTGCCTGCTAAACAGCAGCAAATTCTCCTCTGAGAGATCATATTCCAGGCCTAGTAGACGGCAGGAGTTGCCAAGCTCATTTACCGAAAATAAGAAAGCACCTTTTGGGAAGAAAAGATGCTCTGGAAATAGATAAGGGCTGATAGCTTTCCATTCTCTGAGGTAGGCAGAATGGCCCCTCCAGGTGCCCAAGCCTCTGGAACCTGGAAATGTTATGTTTTGTGGCAAAAGGACTTTGCAGATGTAATTAAGGTTGAGGCCCATAAAAAGAGGAGGATTCCTCTATATTATCTGGGTGGACCCAAACCACGGGAACCTTACAAGCAGAACACTTTCTCTGCTTGGAGTCAGAGAAATGTGGCTGAAGATTAACTGAAGATTTTGGAAGCATGGGAGCAGGGAGGCCCATCCTGGCTGAGGCACACATGTCAAAAGCATGGAAAACATGTGGGAAGCATAGAAACAGCAGCTGGATGGCAGGCAGCAAAGAAACAAGGACTCCTGCACTATAACTGCAAAGAACAGAATTTAAGCAACAACCTACATGAGTTTAGGAGGCTCCTGACACTACACAAGGCTCAGTGGAGCCATGTTGTACTGTGACTTCTGATTAGATGACTAGGTAATAGTAAGTGACTGTTATTCGAAGGAGCTACCTTTGCAATCATTTGTTACAGCTGCAGTGGAAAACTAACACACCTCTTATCGATGATATGCAAGGCATAGTAGCCTCCAACCAACAGAAAGTAGATAAGAAGAGAATCCCATGGAGAAACCAAATCACTTTTTATATTTCATGAAATCAACCATCACAGTAAATATCACAAGCATTTAGAGAATACTTCCCTCTGAATATTTAAGAAATAAAGAAATGTTTATGTCCCTGAAACAATAAATGCAATGTGCTATCCATTCTAGTCGTATAATGTTTTCTGACTTCTAAGCTACTATATTACGTACTCTGAAAGCCCATTTTTCAACCAGCCGGCTGTCATGAAGGCCATCCTTCAAAGAAAATTATTATCCAGACTACTTATGTTTTATTGCCACTCATCTCCAGCTCAAAGTCATCTTCATAAACATACAAGTACTACAAGATCCAGCCATTCTACTCCTAGGACTTGATCCAAAATAAATGAAAGCATATTTCTATGCAACTACTTATACATGGATGTTCATAGCAGCTTGATTTGCATTAACCAAAAATTGGAAACAACTTAGATGCCCATCACCAAGTGACTGGATAAACAAATTGTGACATGTCTATATAATAGAACACTATTCAATTAAAAAGAACACCCTTGATAAATGCAATACAGTGTTGAATCTCACAATAATTATGCTAAGTAGAAAGACAGACAGAAAAGAGTTTATGCTGTATAATTTCATTCATATTAAAGTATAGGAATTGTAAATTAACCACATAGACATAAAACCAGTAAGTGGTTGCCCATGGATGGGGGTGGGGAAGGGTGGGAAAAGTGGGAAGGAGGAATTTTCAGTGTAACACAAAAGAAATCTGGGAGTAATATGTTCATTATCTTGATAATTGTGATTTTTGGTCAGATAGGTATGCCAAAATTTATTAAATTGTGCATTTAAAATATGTGAAATTTACTATATGGCAATTGTAGCTCAGTAAAACTATAAAAATAAAGTAAAAGGAGTAAATGAGCCAGACTCCAAGTATATTTGTTCACAGCCATCAAAAAAGACTGGAACTTTTTATAATAGCTGAAATTATAATTTTTACTTCATGTGAGATTCCTCAGCAGCAACTGTGAACAGACATGAAATGCAAAACTGTACCCCTATTGAGAAGTAAAAATTAATAAACCTCATTAAAATAGAGTCAGTAGGCTTAAAGAGAAATTTTTCACCCATATATTATTCAACACACACACTTGATTCCAAAAAAAAAAAAAAGACATCTTGCATCTCTGACAGGAACTGATATACCTTACTTACTACCTCAGCAGCAAGAAGAAAAGATTCCTTCTTCTTCAGAAACAGCAGCTGAGCTGGGGGGTGGGGTGGGGAGGAACTGCCAGAGCTCAGACAATAAAACGTCACTACACTTCAAAATTTCTGTTTCTGCCGATGACCTCTTTGTTTACAATGCCCCTCCCATATACTTTATCTGGACTCAGGCAGGATTTGCCAAGAGATCATATGTTTGAAATGCAATTCTTTGTTATTCTTGAATACATTCGTTTCTACTGGAGAAATGAATGGCTATCTATTAGTCTGAGGTCAACAGAAATAACATAACATATAAGATGTGTAGTGACCCATATGTAGACATTTAGGACAACCTAAATAGATACTAGCCTCTCATGCCAGGGTAAACTCTTTATGAAGAAGACTACAGGCTTTAATCATTAAAATTCCTAAGCTGCTGGTGAGCATTACAGATGCCATCCAAATTTTTTATTATCACCAGGTAACTAGTTTGCATGTAACATAACAGAGTTTATTTGCACATCCAGTATTATACAATTATAAATTAAATGTTTCATTTAATAGATGAAATAATAACCACTGCTATAATGTAATGGAGACTTGAAAGACTTTTCATTTTTATAGCATAAGTGTGTATCTCCTTCATGCTAAACATCTTTCAAAGACTTTGAGAACAGAAACAAGATGTATATAATAAAAAATGGAAATCTTATGTCCCTGCACCCACCTTTATGAATTTTAAATGATAGAACATGCACATCTTTTTATAAATCCATCTAATTCTTAAAATGGTATGGAACAAGGAACTTTGCCGAATTTAAGCAGGTGAGTGAAGACATGTCAGGTCTTTGTGAGAACCAACCTACCTTACTTAAGGTGGCTGTCCCATGGGAATCACAAAGCAGGGTGGAACCTTGTCTCATAACATCTTTCTGCTGTTAGAGTTGGTCAGGCTATTCAACAAGTGATCATGCTCAAAACACTAACTTGTGAATTCAATGGAACTAACCACAGAAGCAATCAAACTTGCTTTATGGGGTTTGAGATGTAGAATGCAGCACTCTTCCATAGAACTCTCTGTAATGATGGATTTTTCTGCATCTTTGCTGTCCAGGATGTAGCCACTAGCCCACATGTGGCTATTGACACATGAAATGTAGTTAGTGAAAATGAAAACTGCAATGTTTAACCTTATTAGATTTTAATCCATTTACATTGAATTATCAACAAGTACAAGTGGCTAGTTGCCACCGTATTAGGTCAAAAGTACTATTAAGAGATAGGCAGGCCGAGACTGTGCTTATAGTACAATATCATTTTCAGAGCTTCATCTATGCATGATAATTAATGAGATTTGTCTGAGAAGTTATCATGTTCAGGTGTGACCCAAGGCTAGTTCTTCCAACCAAGAAATATAAACACATTTGCTACTGACTGAATGTTTGTGTCCCCTCAGCACTCATGGTTAAGCCCTAACCTCTAACGTGGTAATATGTGGAGACAGGGTTTCTGGGAGATACTCAGGTCCTGAGCGTGAAGCCTCATGATGGGATTATTGCCACTGCAAGAGAGCTTGCTTCCTTTCACTCTTCTCTCACCATGTGAGGAAATGAAGGTGGCTCTCACCAAATCCAACAACACTCCCATTTCAGGCCTCCCAGTGTCCAGAAGCATGACATGTTTGTTGTGTAAGCCACTCAGTCCATGGTGATTTGTAACATATCATTCAAAGGTTTTGAAACATCTTTCCACACAGCAATTTCTCCCAGCATTGCATGAGAACCTAGGGCTGTTTGGTTTTGAAGGTGTTCGGCTCAGCATAAACAACCTCTGCTCTTCAGCACTTCCTGTGTGCACACCAGAATTCCTAAGGGAAAAGTTTTACTGCCTTGGATGGCTGGGGGTTGGGGGAGGCACTAAATCTTCTACATTGTAGGATCTATAAAAATCTTTGGCTTTGTTCCATGAGCTACAGGGTGCATTGTTATACCATTCTTCTTATATGGGGGAAACACTGTAGCATTGAGTTAAGAATCTGATTAAACTAAGTTAAATTATTTAAAATATTTACTTAAACCAACTATATTGTTCCACATGATGGTCATGGGTTATAAGGCTATGGAGATGCTTTATCAATTAACTTTGCTACAATAATGCTGCATACCAAACCACCCCAAGACTTAGTGATTTAACATAAAAAAGTATTTATTTAATTTAAAAAGTAGGGGGTTAACTGGGAAGTTCTGCTATTCTGGGTAGGACATGACTCATCTCAGCTGGGCTTGCTCATGTGTCAACAGTCAGCTAGTGGATTGGCTGGGGGACTGACTGATCCTCAACTGAGAAGTCACCCTATTTCGGCTCCATATTATTGCTCATGCTATAATATGAAGGTTAACTCAAGCTTGTACATATAGCTGAGGGAGGATTCCAAGAAAGAGCATGGCAGTAGATCAAAGCTATTGAGGCTTGGAATGGGAACTAATAAGCTATAAGGTCAATCCAGATTCAAGGTATAGGAAACAAAACTCTACCTTCTTTTTAAAAGAATTTATTTATTATTTTTAGAGAGAGAATCAGAGAGGGAGACAGGTATCAATGTATGGTTGCCTTTCACCTGCCTCCAGCTACAGACCTGGCTTGCAACCTGGTTATGTGCCCTGGCTGGGAATTGAACCAGTGACCTTTGGGTTTGCAGACTGGTGCCTTATCTACTGTGCCACCAGCCAGGGCTCAAAGCTCTACCTCTTAATGCAAAGAACTGTAGTCATATTTCAAAGAGCATAGATATAGGAAGGGGTGAAAAATTGTGAAGTCTCTCATAATCTCTAATTAAAAAATTAATTTCCATGTTGAAGGCAAATCATATTATACAAGAATGAATACTGGCATTTGGGCCAAACTTCCAAAGTAAAAGAGAAATTATTATTCTTGGACCTAATGGGTTGAAATAAATTGAAACCTATTTCAGTTTATAGATGACTTTAATCTGTATCAAATGGTAACAGACCAATCTTATCCAATCATGCATAATAAGGCAATTCAAAATGGAAATTTCATGAAGTTTGAAATCTTACAATGAAGCAAATATATTATGAAAATTAGTACCAATCTACTATAAACGACAATCTCCAAGCTACTGGAGCAAGAGTACTCATGCTTGGAATTCTTGAAATTTTGTCATACCAGACTACTTGTTATTGTCTTACAAGTCCTGAGCTGCTGGTGAGCATTACAGATGCCATCCAAATTTTTTATTATGCCTTGGATAATAACGAAATATAAAGGTGTATTAGCTTTAAAAAGCATCGTGCCCATCTGTTCTCAATTGGTACAAAGAATAAGGGGAGAAAGTAAAAATGTGTCTGTAAGTTCACTGGATTTTGAAAAGTACACGTGAGGACATAGTGAATCTGGTAAACCCATATAGGTCCTATGAGGTCTATCCTGAAAGTATCGAGCCAAAGTTAATATAATTAAAAGTTTGAGTGGATGATACTTTCAGGACAGACCTCGTGGGCTGCTTGCCACAGTAAATCTTAATATGGCCATATTGTAAGATAATGGTAATACAAGTTTTTAAGAGATCCAAAAACTGTCGTGTTTTTGGATGACATGAGGGAACAATCCAAAAATAGTACCAAAAACAACCATAGAAGCTTTCTATACCACATTCAATGTTTTGTTCTATTTTTAAGAAGGAAATTAGAAGCCAATTAAATGGCCAACAACATAAGAATAGCTAAGTAATTATACTATTTTCATTGGGTAGAATGTTGTGGAACTATTACAATGGTGTTCATAAGGCCATGCACCAGCATCAAAAAAGTAAAGTATAATCCTAAGTGAAAATAAGACATAGAATTATATGCACACTATGATTATAACTATGCAAACCAAAATGATGAAAGTGCATAGAATTCCTTATTTTTGAAAACTTTAAAATGTTTATATCTTTTGATGAATTCAACTTCTAAAAAATATATCTAAAAATTATCTGAAATGAAAAAAAGGGTTTAGAAAGAAGAACTGTTATTACATCACTGCAGCTTTTTCTCTCTTTAATTTGTAAAGAACTCAAAACAGCTTAAATGTGTAGGAAGACTGCAATGATTAAATAAATTATAGCCTATATGTTTGCAAAATATTACACAGCCATTAAGAATACAAAAGTTTAATGACAAAAATAAATTTATAAATTTAAAAGGAAAGCCAGTATTCATTTTTTAAAAAGCAATATATAAGGTAATATTGCTATTTAACATAAAATAAATATAGAGAAAGATAAAAGTAAACCAAAATTTAATAGTGAATTTAGTAGAACTATATAAAAAATTTAACAGTGATTATCAGTGTTTACCTAAGGGCAATTTCTAAATGCTCTTCCTTTTTATTATTCTTTCCTATATTTCCAATTTACATATAATAAAGTACAGTATATATTGCTTTGGTAGCCAGAAAATAATCATAAAAACCTACATAGATAAAATAAAATAAAATATCTAGTATATTGGCACTATGTAAGGGTGATTGATTAGGTATCGTGTGCTTGTTTTTCCTAATTTTCACATTCTGGACTATCGTCATGTTAAACATAATTTCAAAAGCTATATATTTTCATGACACAAATGCTGTAGCAACTGAGGTGTTTCCTGGAAGAGAATGACCTTGATTTGCTTTATAATTACTCTTCCCACTGTCCTCATAATGATAACTGTCTTAGAAGTTAGGCTTGGATGTTCCAGTTTGTGCTTTTCCAACACATCTCCAATCCCTTGATAGGCTTAGCTAATTAAGCAGTGACATAGTCTTTGCATGAAGTACTTATTAATTAACCAGTGATTTCCAAGTTATTCAGCCTGAGTGAAGGACCCTTAATATTCAAATTGACAATCTAGTACACATAAACTCTATTTAAATAGTAACATCTGACATTAAGCTCAATAAAGATTTCTATGGAAACTTACAGTGATATCAAACTTTTCAAAACACCCAAAGTGACCCAATTAAAAAAAAATAAAAATGAGTGATAGAAACAGTAGCTATCGATAATATGCAAAGGTTAATGCTGCTTCCTTACACTAACTTTTGAAAATATGTCTGCATATATGAAGACTATGAAATTTATTTTATATTCAAGGATCTTAACGAGAAAAGAATGTGAAAGTTTATATTGTTCTTCAATAATCTGCCATTCAATTTTCCAGAACTACAGAGATCAACACTGAAGAACAAGGTAAGTTTACATGACTGTATACACCAGGCAAGCAAGGCTAAAGATGAAATACTAGTACTTCTGCAGCAGGAAAGATCAATAAATGTTAGATATTCATGCCAAATAGAAAAAGTTGAAAAAGCCTTCTGCCTTCCTTAGAATTAAGAATAAGTGGGAAATAGTTGCCAAACCTGACTCCAGATAAAATGCATGTTTATTAAAGGTTGTGATCAAATAAGAAACTCTTAAAAATAGCTTTGAGATTCAAACATAATATAAGAGCACTTCATAAATTTTAAATAGTTATTTCTGGCTGTGAACATTAGTCAAATTAAGACTTTAACCTTGACACTTGCATGGCCAGTGGCATGCAATGTTATTGAACAAGGCCGTAGAGTTCTCACTTCTGTTTGAGAAGCTCAGGTCACAAGTATTTTCTTTTTTAGTTTTCTTTTATTTATTTATTTTTAGAGAGAGGAGACGGGAGGGAGAAAGAGAGGGAGATAAACATTGATCAGTTGCCTCATACATACCCCCAACTGGGGACCCGTCCCACAGCCCAGGCCTGTGTCCTGACTGGACACCAAACCAGTGATGTTTTGGTTCCCAAGCCAGCACTCAATCCACTGATCCACACCAGGACTGTCACGAGTTTTTCCTTGGAAATCCTCACATAAAGACATTTAAGCATGTTTAATAAATACTCTTCTGAAAGGTTTTAGTGAACCACAAAGACATCTATGGTGGCATCACACATAGGCAGCTTCAACTTGTCCAACATCTAGCTCCTGATTCCTCCCCAACGTGCTTTCCTGGAGTCTTCACCAACTCCATAAACGGTGGCAACCATCTTGGTAGTTGCAGACCAGAGCCATTTCGACAATTCTCTCAGCAAATCTCCTCAACTCTAGGTCAAAATATATTCAGGATTCAGCCACTTCTCTCCATCACGCTTGCTTGTTTCCTGGACCTATGACCACACTCCCACCAGCACCATTATGGTGGCCTTCCCACTGTGCTGTCCTCTCCTGCCTTTCTCCCTCTGTCAAAGCTTAAAAACTATAGAGAGTGATTTTTTTTTTTTTTTTTTCAGAACAAATAAAGCAACCATCTCTTGCTGCGCTTGAATGTCCCCACTGCCCTTGCAAAGTTAAGTCTTGCACCCAGAATGTCTCTCTGACTTCTACTGGACTGTGTTCTCACAGGCTCCAGCCAGCCTGTGCTCCTGACTGCCCCTCCACAAAGCCAGGCCCGCTGGTGCTTCTTTTCATTCACTGTTCCTTCTTCTTGGAAGTGTTTCCCTAGGGTTTACGTGGCTCCCTGCCTCACAGCCACCACCTCTTTCATCACATCCCTTCTCAGTGAGACTTTGTGGTCATTCTCTTTGGAACTGTAGTCCCTCTATCCCATTTCCCTCTCCTCATGCATTGCTTTTTCCAATGCTCTTTGGATCAATTAAGTGAGAATATATTTTAATTTATTTTTTGTTTATCCTTTATTTCCCATCCCTTAATAAAAGATGATCAATAACATTCCTTTTGCATTTTTTTCTGCTGTATTTCCATCTCCTAGAATAAAGCCTTGCACATAGTAACTACTCAATAAATTATGTTGAATGAATGAAATCTATTTTACTTAAAAATAAGTCCTTAACTTGTCTTTTAAAAAAAACCTAATACACATGGCCTTACTACATTAAAAGAAAACCAATTAACTCATCTATTGGTTACTAAGAACTGATAGATTCCAGAGTCGCTCTCGTACAGGGTTCTAAGAGGGTTGCAAGTGCTATCTTTAAAGATCTCACAACTTAAGAAAGAAAACAAATTCATTAGGGAACAATTACAGAACAATAAAAGATTAGACATTACTAAATGTTGAGTCAAGCACTGTGGTATTTAGGAGGTGTGTGTTCTAATTCCACAGCTATGATTATATGAGCCTAAGGAAACTGTTGCCCCTCCACCCTTGTCTTTATTTGACAAATAAGATGAAAGCACCAGGTGGTTTATTGGTTCATTAGAGCTTTTATTTTTCATTGACCTATTCTTTGAGAAAAAGGAGCATCAGCTGAGATCCATATGTGATAATGGGTTAGCTCTTTAGCACCTCTCCTCCCCATGCCTGACTCTTAGCCTCCCAAGAAGCCCCACTGAGGAAATGTTAAAAACCTTGATTGGTTGAAAATACACCCACATCAGGCAATTTCTTAGTGAGCTGCTGAACTTTATCAAACCAGACATACATGACTGCATTTAAATATAGTGGCATTTTAAGTAATTGCAAACATCAAAGTGTGAATATTAACACTAGAAATATTTCATGTAATTAATCCTCTTCACTTTTCTCATAAAATATCACTGTCTTTGGTTGTTATTTATATCATGTGGATGATGTGTTTTGATTTGCCTAGAGAGACAAGTTTCTCTAGGTCTACAGTCATGGATTATATGAGTATATTCGAATCTCTCTCTCTCTCTTTCTCACTGTATACACGTGGGTATTGTATGAATAAATGGGTTTTAGACTTCCCTAAATACCTCAGCCTAGTTACATGTCACACAACTGTGCTACAATATACACTTGGTCAGGGGCAGAGTCCTTAATGCCTATGCATCATGCTACATTGTCAACCTAGTATGAACAACTGGCTCTGAATGGTACCATGGTGGACCAAAGATCATCTATCTTTGCAGCATGGACCAGTGACAGCAATGTCATAAAAGTTACCATGTTAAGAAGGGAAGGGCAGGGGAGGAGAGGACATCCAGAGAGTTGACCAAGCCCCTGAAAGACCTGGAAGAATGTGCCAGTAAGTCAGGCACAGAAGTCTCCAATCCACTGGGAACCAGTATTCCAGTTTCCAGATGAGAACAGAGTTTCCTGCCACCTATGCCCATGTTGGTGGTGTAGCCCTGGGTGACATTATTTCATCTTCTCTTGACTTGTATATTGAAATAATTCATTAAGAAAAAAAGGATCAGACCAGTACTGCTTACTTCTATCTGTGGCTAATACTTACTAAGCATGCCTGAAATAAAATTGCTTCCCTCTGGGATACCTGAATTCTCAGTTTGCTTTGCCTTTACTGGTGTTATCTTCTCTCATCATTTGTTCCACCAGAGACCAAAGCAGTCTTTCCAGAATGTAGAAACATAAATCCATGGGGTAAGACACACTCCCTCCTCACTCCAGCTGTTTTATAAATTAAGATGGCAATTTAGCCTTTGCATCTCCACCCTCAGCACCTTTTACTCTCACTCAACAAGCTTTGATGGGGTTATAGGCCATGACCAAACCTCTAAGTTGTGATTTTGTATGCATGAGTTACCTGTGCAGATTCTTTTAAAGTTGGGATTTTCCAGAAGGTGTCCTGGTAAGCGGCACTGGAACCGATGTTGCCAGAACTCAGGAAACCAGGGGTTCCTGGTATTGGTGTCTAGCCTCAGTTTCAGAAAATAATCATCAAATGACCTGACCTCCGGAGATTGCAGCTTTATTGTGATTCCCCCGTTGGCTTCCACCTCGTAACCTTCAATGACTTCATCTCTGTCTGCCCATCCATCACTAAAAAAGAAAAGAAAAAAAAAATCAAGAGTCAGGGTGGGAGAGAGAAAGATAAACATATCACAAATAGAGCTCAAAATGGTACATGAATGAAGCAATTCAGCAAGGCTCAAGTCTACATTAAGCCAACATCACTACCATGAATGACTTCTTTTGGTGGAAAGTAAAAAGTTATGAAATAACAGTAATTCTGTTTGATTTTCACAGTAGTGAAAGTGATGATCAAGATGATGACAGTAACCATAGTAAGAACTAACACTTATTGAGCATTTGCTACCCATCAGGTTCTGTGTAACTCACTTTTTATGGAATTAGAAGGTGTTCTGGGGTCTAGATGACACTGACATATGGATCCAGGCTGTCTGGCTTGGAAGCCTAGTGAGCCTTACAACTGGACCACAAAGCCTATCAGTTCCCATCCAGACCAGGAGAAAATAAGACTCAGGTACTCAGGGCTTTCATAATTAGAGCTCAGCAAGGTTTCATGGTTGCAATCAAGACCATTATACAAGCTTCGTTGCACAAGGTAGAACGCTGATTTAGTTCAGAAACATGACAACCACAGATTTTGCTCCCAGGCATTGTTCACATTTGCATGGCTCAGTAATGACCAGATGCTTTCGCCCTTCTAATGCTATTTCAAAATGACAGCAATAAAAGAAAACAATCTCACTCCCGAAAATAAATTAATCCTCCTGTTCACTAAAAGAGAAGTCACCAAAATTTTATGCAATGGGTTCAAATTTTTATCATTTTGTCACCTTCTAGAACATTCACATCTGCCATGAATTATGTAGCTCCAATCTGATGTAAATGTACATATAAGCCAGGCAAACCCTCATGAGAGTGGTTGTGACCCGTCCCCAGAGGGTGTCAAAGAAAATTGATCTGAACAGAATTAAACAAGCAAATAAGGCTTTATCCAAGACTATTCCAATAGATCAAAGACTCTGGACCCAATCTTCTAGAACAAAAGGTGGGAGGGCTTTTAAATGCTGGGATGAGCTAGTGAGGACATGCTGGGGGACAATGAGCTGAAGGCTTGGTCAATATCTGTGTGTGCGAATTGTCCCTTCTCTAAGCTGGGCTCCCACCTTCCCACAGAAACTGGAGATAGAGGTTTGCCATCATTTTTGCTGATTCCATTTTATAGGTATGGCTTCCAGTTCCCTGAGCAAGAAATTTTTCTGTTATAAAATTTGCAAAAGGCTGGGAGAAATTCCTGTCTCAAAGGGACAGAGAAGGAGTTTACAATGGCATGTTTTTGAAAGTAGATGCTTTAAGAAAAAGGAGTCCTCCCTCCATCTCTTCCTCCTTCCTTCCGTCCTTCCATCATTTCTTCCTTTAGAATAACACCCACTATGTGCCATCCTTTCTTCCATCATTTCTTCCTTTAGAACAACACCCACTATGTACCATCCTTTCTTCCATCCTTTCTTCCTTTAGAATAACACCCATTATGTGCCATCCTTTCTTCCTTTAGAATAACACCCACTATGTGCCATCCTTTCTTCCATCATTTCTTCCTTTAGACTATGCCCACTATGTGCCAGGTGTTCTGCTACACTAGAACTCAGCTGAGAATGAGTGCTGTCCTTTGTCTCTACTGTTACAGGACTCATGAGGAAAACACTTAAACAAGAATTTTTAAAGCTATGAAGGTAAAGAAGAAGTGACCAGTAGCACAGAGAGAAGGGCCTGACTGCCTAATTTAGTCTGGTGTGTATTATGGATGTGAGGGTGGGTGGGTGAGGGGTGATTAGAAATAGCTTTCCTATGAAAGCACTGTCTATCTGAAATTCAAAGGATTCATCAGGTGAGGAGAGGGGGAGGGACTGGTATACACGGTTCCTGGTAGATTATCTAACATACAGCAAACAGCACAGCTCATTCTAGAGGTTCAGAGGAGGGTGAAGCCAGAGGGTAAAGAGAACAGTGGCAGGAGATGGGGATGCAGGCAGGAATCCCAGCCTGGGAACTGTTAGCCTAAAGGCTACAGGAAGTCCTCAAAGTAAATCTGTTTTAATGAGGTCATCCAGCTCTGCTACCTGGTCATAAAGGACTTGCACATTCTTCTGGCGAGTCATTCCCTAATCATTGTCACGGACTCTGGATGGCCCGTCACACTGATCAAAGGAAAAAAAAAAAAAAAAAAAAGACAAACTCATTTGTTTAGAAAAGCTCAGACTTGGACTGGTTTAATTATTTAGATTTATTCACATTCATATCATAAGTACCTCGATAGCAATTTGAAGACCTGAGCTACACAGTTCATGTCATGCTGAAAAGAAGGGTAAAAATAAAACCTGTTAAGTCTTTCAAGAAATTCTGCCCTGGAGTATATATTTAAAATGAAAATGACTTCTAACTTGAGGAAAATAATTATTTTTTGACATAAAGTTTAGGCTTGAAATGTTTCTCCTCAGGGTTTAATGTTATGTGAGGTGTGAGTGTATATGTGTGTGTAGCCTGAACAGGAAACCCACACTTTTTAAAGGTGAAATAAGCCTTACAAGATGTTTATTTGCATGTTTTTTTTTAATTCTCATTTTATAAAAGCAAGTGTCATATGTGAGTGCTGGAAGGCGAGAAAGTGTGACTTCCTGCATTTTCCCCACCCACACAGCGAAACCTGTCACAGCGGTGAAACTTCACCTATGAATTATGAATATAGATAATTATACACGTCAGATGATTTAGGGTGGTGGAACCCTAAACCCCCTTTGCTAAAGGTCAAAGCCCCTCCCCCTCACTGTAGATGACTCCTTTCATAAAATTAAAATTGGTGTTAAACCCAAGAGGTCATAAAATCAAGGAGAACCAGATGTGATTCTCAATAGGATTACTCAGTGAATACCTCTTGAAGTGCTAGTTGCTAAAGTTTTGTGTGAGATCTTTAATCTATCACAGGTAAGGTGTTAGGAAATGCTAACAAATAAAAAGTCACTGAAGAACCCCCATAAAGCAACTCCTATATTTTTCAATTATTTTGTCTACCAATCACTTAGCATATGGATTTCCAGAGAAGTTGGAAGGATTCTTTTTTGCTTAGCTGTCCTGCCACTTTTTACTAGGGTACGTTTTGTGAATTCCCTACCAAGCCCACTTGGAAAGAGCGCCAGCAGCTTGCCTGTACCGGGTATAGGTTTTTTCTGTTGCTGTTGATAGTGACGGCTGTAGCTTGTGCTTGACCAGAGATGACCTGCTGGCATCTGTTCCCCCCACGTGCATGTGTGAATCCTGCTGTGCGGGGGACTGACCCACCACAGGCCCTGTTGACCTCTATGTGAGGCACATTCATGGCCTCCGCAGCTTCTGCTGCTCCATCTGCTTCCCCATTATGGGTTCCTTTTCCTTTCTGGGGTCTGGAAATAAAACTGCATAAAGTGGGTGAACAGGGGGAACAGTGATCAGAAAGCTCCATGCTCTAAGGATTCCTCACAAAATGACGAGAATCTTTATTTCCTGCCCCCACCCCCAACATTTCTACGGAGCAATTCCTGCACAGGGTCGTTTTTTCCTTCCCACAGAATCATTGTTCTAGGACCTGTGAAGTGTCACAATTGAAATATGAATAATAATATTTCTACTTACTAAATTTTTATATTAGCAACAGGAAATATTTATTATTTCTAATTCTGCTAGTTATAACTTGACAGAAGATGCATGAGTGTTACTTTTGTATCATATCAGTTAAAATAATTTAATAAGCAAGCCAACAGTAAAAAAAGAAATATAACAGTATTCATTTAAAAATTGTTGAAAAAACATTTAGAAAAACATACCTACAATCAATTAAAATAATTACATTCTCGGAGTAAAGCAATTTGAATTGTACTATGAATTCTAGTAATTGTTTTTACGTGGCAATAAAATTATAATTCTTTAAAATTATTCTAGTGATTACCATATAACTAGGAAAGAAAAACATAATAAAAACAATATTTTCAGAAACGTAAAAAATCAGGCACAAAATTCTACAAATTACAATGCTAATTATATCTACAAAGGGTGAAGAAATATAGCATAATGTAATTTAAATTAAGCAATGTCAATTGTGGGAAACTTTATGGAGGGAATATGGCAGCTTTCTCAATAATAATTCAGACTGGTTTGATGCTTTCCACGTTGATTCACTGAGTCTTGTACGGGTTTGACATGTTGCTTAATGCGGTGGGTACATTGCTAAAAAGCTGAGGCAAGGCCCCCACCCCCAAAGCAACTACAGGGGTGAGGAAGTCTGGCCACTGAATTCACAACAGTCACAGAGAGTTGCAGACACTAAAAGGTAAAGAAGACAGGTTACAGGAGCACAGAGGAAAAGCAAGGAGTCATGTCCAGGGAGAGTCTCCCCACAGCGAAGCAAAAGCTAAGATGAGGCTTAAAGGATGAGCTGCAGTGACACAGGTACACAGGGAGGAGAGGGACCAGCTGAGAGCAGGCAAGGCTTCAAATGACAGCAAGGAATCCACTTGAGCTTACAGCATGCAGGGGACTGAATCCTAGGATGAGCACGGGCGAGATCTGAGATTTTACTTTTATGCTGGTGATAATCTACTCAAATTTTAAGCAAGCATAGGATATAATAAGATTTGTTTGTTTTAGAAAGATTATTCTAGAGCAATACCTAGTGTGTACTTGTGAAGGTTCTTTGGTTCCATTAATTTTTGGACAAAAACTGCAGAAGCACATATAGACGTGGTTGCACACACATGCCCACACATATGCATGCATGCATAGACTAATTACTTCATAATATAAAGGCACAGTGGAGGTGCTGATGAACAAGGAATTGGGGGCAGTGATCACAATTAGTTTATACTTAATTTTAAAATTAGTTGCTGCCATTCCATCATGAATATAGAACCAGTACAACATGTAGATCTATTTACCTAATTATCTAGAATAGGCACTTAGGAGTCACTCAGCCCGCTGGAAAGCAGAGAGAAGATGAGGAGTTGTCTTTACTTTTGATAGTGCTATACTTTTAGAATTAGAATTCAGAGTTTTACTTCTATCTCCATGGTGTTTCAGCAGAAAAGTAACTGGATGGGAAGGTGTCAAGGCAAATGAGAAAAAATGAAGGAAATTATCAAGGAGCTGAAACTGCAGGTAAAGGAGATCAAAGTGAGATCATTTATTCTATTTTCTTACCTAAGCCTCACCTCTACCCCCAGTTCATCCCTGGCATCCTGAGCCTGCAGTCTTCTGCCACCTGTGACTCTTCTTCTCCCCTAGCAGAAATGTAGGGCGATGGTGTAAACTAATGCACCTAGCACACAACCATGCGGATGTGAAGGTTATTTCATAAGCTTCTACAGAGCAGTTTTCATGTGTCAATCACAATTTCAAGCCGGTGTGACATGTGTGGGCCAATGAGGGGAATTCATTGTGGACAAATTTAATAGTTCCCCTTCTCCAAAGGGAATACACTCCAAGTCCCACAGAGAATGCCTGCAACCAAGGACAGTACCAAACTCTATGTACACATTACTATGTTTTTTTGTCAAATATATATAAAGTTTAGCTTATTTGGCACAATAAGAGAGTAGCAGCAATTACCACTAATAAAACAAAAAACAATTAGAAGACTACAATAAAGGTTGTTTGAACACAGTAACTGTGACACCAGAGCAGCTGACCTGAAAATGGCTCCAAAGTGACTAGCATTTGGGTAGCATATGTAGTATGAACAAAGAAGCCATTTGAGTCCAAAGTGGGACACAGCAGGACAGTGCAAGATTTCATCATGCTATTCAAAACTTAGGAATTGCTTATTACTAAAGTGTTCTATTTAATATTTCAGACTGCATTGACTAGGTAATGGAAACCAGGGAAAACAAAAATATGAAGAAGGGGCATGTAACTACTCAAGATCCTTTTCTTCCTTCAAATTCTTCTACCAAGGTAGCATCCCATTTTGTCTTTCATTCAACTAACCCTATAATGCAATATGATATAAGACCCAGAGATTCTATTTCTGGGATTCTTTTCCAGAGAATTCCAAAACACCAATTCAAAAGGATATATGCACTCCTATGTTCTCAGCAGCTTTATTTATTAATACAATAGCCAAGATTTGGAAACAGCCCAAGTGCCCATCAGTAGATGAGTGAATAAAAAACTGGTACATTTACCCAAGTGGAATACTACACACCAGTAAAAAAGAAAAAAAATTTATACTTTTTGTGATGGCATGGATGGTACTGGAGACTATTGTGCTAAGTGAAATAAGCCAGTCAATGCAACACAAATACCATATGATCTAACTTATAACTGGAATCTAATGGACAAAATAAACTAACACACAAAATAGAATCAGAGGCACAGAAACATGGGACAGACTGACAGCAGCAGGAGGAAAGGTAAGTACTGGCTGAAAGGTGATGAAGGGATTTGACAAAGAACATATATGAATGGACCATGGACATGGACAACAGTATGGATTTTGACTGTATGGGCTGGGTGGAGGGAAGCAAAGGGGGGGAAATTGGGACAACTGTAATAGCATAAACAATAAAAAATGTTTAACTTTCAAAATGTAATTTTAAATAAATAAATAAAAGACAAAAAATAATTGGTTACTTAAACTTTCTAAGCCTGCTTCTTCACCTATAAAATGGGGATAGAAATGGTATGAACCTCTTAGAGTTGTGTAAGAATTAAATCATATAATCCATGTAAAAAATTTAGCACAATAGCTAGCACATGATTAAGTCTTACTAGATGTTAAATGTACTTTGTCATCAATCTCCTCATGATCCAACCAATGAACTGAGCTATACATACATTTGGGAAAGACCTCTACAAAAGCATTGCTTTGTGGTCTAGTGATTGGTGCCGACTCATGAAGTATTTGTTACCAGTATCTGAGATGGTAAGTACAGAGACTTAGGATAAGTATTTAGAAAAATCTATAGCAGGTGGACATTGTTGTAAAATCTAAGAACATGATTGGTAAACTTATAGCATTAAATAGGGTATGAGCACTTAGTTTTTTAATTCGGGTGACCAATTGCTTGTGGCTAAAAGCTGTGTGTATGTCAAATGCAGTAGAACTGTTACAATGTGTGATATTTTGAGGTTACTTTGCCAAGTATCATTCAAAAGCATCTAAATATCAGAGAATATATAACTAGTTATATTTATAAATATTTTACAATTCTTTTAAATTTTAATTAAGCCTATTTTATAAGTTGACATAAGATTACTTTCTAATTTCAAAAAATTAAATTTTCATTATTTACTTAATTTAAATTATATATGGCCAACTAGCTTCATCACACATTTTCCGTTTTGTTAATAAGAAAAAACCCAACATGCTGAATGTGTCAATTGTATCCAAATGTGCAAATAAAATTCATAGAAATGAGGGCAATGATGCCTTGGCTGGTGTGGCTTAGTGGATAGGTGCTAGCCTGCAAACCCAAAGGTTGCTGGTTCGATTCTTAGCCAGGGCACATACCAGGTTGCAAGCCACGTCTCCAGCCAGGTCCTTAGCTGGAGGCAGGTGAGAGGCAACCATACACTGATGTTTCTCTCCCTCTCTGCCTCTCTCCTTTCCCTTCTCTCTAAAAATAATAAATAAAATCTTTTTAAAAATCTGATAAAAGCTACTTATAGATATTCATGTTTTATGAGTTTCATATGGAGTGCCATTTTGGGTTTCTCAGATTTAACTGTACACAGAATTGCCAAGATAATAGTGAATGACTGCATCAAAGATATCTTAGAAATACAAAGAAGGTAAGTGAAATACTACTTTCTGATGTCCTCACAACTCGATGATTTCCAAAACTGCCTAATAATATGGCAAACTAACTTATTGAATAAATTAAGCTGTCAAAGCATGCTTTCATTGTAACTTGATAAATGTGCAGATATTGCTAATGTGGTACTTCTATTAGTATACGTACAATTTGAAAATGATGAAGATTTGAAGGAACAAATCTCTGCTCTGATTTCAATATCTTTGCTTCATTGCTGAGAAACATAATTAGCCCTAAATTTTATAAAATTGTGGAGAATTATAAAATGGGGTTGACAGTTTGTATAAGGCCATGTTCTGTTGTTGCAACTGTTGACATCAGGAAAATGTTCTGGAATAGTTGCCCAAGTTAAGTAGCTTGAGAAAGAACGTAAATCAACGTGGTGGTTCCTTTACTGACAATGTCTTGATTTAAAAAGTCAGCTGAAGTGTATAATGCTCAGTTACATCATACAAATTTTGGATTATGTAAGAAATAATGACTAGCATTCATTAACTCATCAGAACTGATGGTTAGCGCTTTTCCAGAATTTTGGATTTAGTGAGTTTACCTTAGTCGGTTGAAATTATCCATGATGGGATATGTACTTCAAAGAAATCAGTAAATACTACAAATTAGGGTTTCATTTTCATTTTTCTTCTCTCCATAAAGCCCGTTATTAATATGGAGCCTGATCGTAAACAGCTCCTATTGGTATTGAGGTAGAGGTTATGTCAAGAGGGTTTGTATTACAGACCAAACTCAGCTTCTTCAGGATGGGAGATAAGTTTGGTCCCAACACTGAAGCATATTAACAGGAAAGTCTGACTTGCTGTTTTGACTGATAAATTTGATATATCTAATGATCTTTCTATTTTCATAAAAAAGAAAGAATTCAACAGTTCTTCAAATAGAAGCTGTATCCAAGGACAAAATTAAAAGTTAGAAACTCTAAAAAAAACCCAAGTTTTTTAATAGCGCTACTATAATTTTAATTAAAAGTAATCAGTAATGAGTCAAATAAGATCTTGGTATTATCATCTGCAAAGTGTTGTCAGCGAACACTTTACAAATTTGATTGCTTTATCTCCTTGGGCTGCTGTCATAACAAAATACTGTAGATTGGTGGCTTTAATAACAGAAATGTATTTTCTCCCAGTTCTGGAGAACATCCAAGATCAGGGTTCCAACTGATTGTTTCTGATATGAGTGCTCTCTTCCTTATTTTTCAGGTCCCTGTGTCATCCAAGGGAAAGGCTGCATTATACCAGATAATTGTTAAGAGTCAACTGAAGGGAGGCAAGAGACCCATTAGGAAAAGAATGCAATAAGGAGGCAGAGTGATTCTGATTAAACCATAAATCAGCTCCTGGTGCTCCTCTGTTTAAAACCCACCAGCATGTTTCCACCTCACCCGAAGCCTTTCAGTGAGCTTTAGAGGTCCTACTCACTCCCATCCCTGTTGCCTCTCTCACCCCTCTCGGTCTTCCCTGCGCCACGCTGAGCTACCTGCTGCTCCTCCACGAGCTAGGGCACCCCTGGCCTCATGGCCTTTGCACTGGCTATTCTCTATGCCTGAAATTCTGGAATTCTCTTCAGTTGGATATGTACACGGCTCATTCTTTTACTTCCTCTATGTCTGCTAAAATATCGCCCTCTCAGGAGGGGTTTTCCTGTTTCAAATGGCATCCCTTCTCTCTACTTCTCTACTTCCTGTTTTCCCTTAAAACATCACTATCTGGCATTCTGTGTAAATGCATTTTCTATTTCTTTCTAGTAAAATGAAAGTTCCACATAAGCAGAGACGATCACTTATACATCACTTATACAACCTCAGAATTTATAACAGTTCTTGTCTCATAGTAGGTGCTTATTATGAAGTTGTTAGATGAATGAATGGGTAATGGATAAAAAACTCCGCGAACTAATTTGTGTTCAGAAATTCGTGTAGAATACTATCATCGATGTTTGCAGGAGGGGGCTCCTATCAGCTGGGAGGAGCCCACTGTTAGCATCTTCTCCCTCCCTGCTCTGCACTGTCATGTCAAGTTGTTAGCTTGAAAATGGCCATAATGAGAGTATTTGCTTTACGGCTAGGTCAGATCCCATGACAGAGCACCACAATCTGGGTGGCATAAAACAGCAGAAGTTTATTCTCTCGTAGCTCTGGAGGCGAAAGGTCTGAAATCAGGCAGCCAGCAGGGCCACACCGCTGTCTGCAATTCCCGGGAGAACCCCTGGCTTCTTGGGGCTTTGGGTGGCGGCCACCAGTCCGTGGTGTAGCACAGCTTGTAACTGCGTCAGTCCAGCCCTTGTCTCTCCTGTCACATGGTGTTCCCCTGTGCCTGTCAGTGCCTCTGTGTGTTCTCCACTTATTAGGACAGCAGTCATATATTGGATTAAAGGCCTGCCCTACACAGGGAGCTTATCCAAGAGGTATCACTAAAATGTCCAGTATCATTTATCTTTTAGGGACCTTGGGCTCTAAAGCAGTCCAAGCATTGAAATGAGGGCTCTGCTTAGAGACCATTGACTGAAAGTGGGACCTATGCAAAGTCCTTGAAGGAAGACTGTATATATCCTTTTGACTTAACGCCACATAGGAGAAAGGTATATAAGTACACGTGGAAGCAGGGAAATAGGTACCATGAGTGATAATCAGTGAGAGGTCCACACAATGAAAGTAGAAAGTGAACGAGACATGAAGGTGTTGAGTAATTCACAGAAAACAGTGTTTGGACAACTTGCATTGCAGCGTGGGTGGATGGTTGGAGTGGAACTTCCAGGTGAGAGGCTGTAGGCAACAGGAGTAACTCATCAGGTAATATGACTTTGTGTCCTCAGTAAATATTGGTGGAAGAAGGGGAGGAAGAAAGGAACAGAGGGAGGAAGAGAGAATGAAGGACTAAGAAATGAGCCTGAGATGCCCACTGTGGTGGGAAAGTGACAGTGCATATACAGAGAGCTAATTCTCCAACACTGCTCTTTCTCATATATTCTGAAATGCCAGCCAGGCTGTCAGGGCCTTTGCATTTATTTTTATTAAAGTGATTTATTTTTCTTACTCCCCAAAAGGTCAAAGCATGACAATCTGTGGCTTTTTTAAAGTGAAGCTAATGGTTTCGTAACTTCATAAATGAACTCTTTTAACAAACCCAATGCAAATTTTTCTACTCTCTAATTTATATCATCTTAATTGTTCAAATTGTTCTGGACTTCTTTCATTAAAAGTTTTTTTTAATTGCTAAAATGTCTCAAAAGGAGGTCAACTAAGTTGCTACAAATATCATTCCTACAATAACAGAAATACAGAATAAAATATAATCAAAACACAAAAATAATTAAAAAGTAATCGCAGGAGCTAGACATGGCGAAGGGAATCAAATCCAAATAATAAGCATGAAGTAATCAAACAGCAGCCCACACAAGTCTATAAAAGGGACCCTAGAGATTTGAAAATGAGTTCTAATATCCATCTGTGAGGTGACAGGTGGTTTCATAAACTGTGAAGTCAGGGTGTGGAAGCTGACACCTAGCTTAAAGCTAGGAACTTTGATGGACTACAGGATCCAATAGGGTGGGACTGAAAGTTTGCCCACCAGACTGAGGGGACTTGAAGTAAGTCCAGAAATTTGTACCGAGAAAACATAGAAGTCACAAACACTTGTATGATGTCTGAATTTACATAACATATATATGGCCCAAGGGCCCTAAGCACAGAATTATTTTTCAAAACTTGGCCTTAGACTATTGAAAACCTTTGTAATAGAAGTGAAATGCCATTGAAAGCCAATATTTAAGTATATTAACAAAATCTAGGGAACTCTGAATACTCATCAAAAAATAAACCTAGTGAAATAAGCTCATAATACACACAGATGTCAGAGTAGTAAACTAATATTAAATCCACAATGGATTAAACTTTCCTTTTACAAAACAATTATTCTAAAACTAGATTTAAAAATCTAGCTCTAAGCTATCATAAATTCCAAAAACAAAGTGACATAAAATGATTGGAAAAAAGGGGTTCAAAGGTCCTGCTCTTGGGAAATGGCAAAAACAGAATTAAATAATCTCTAAGAAATCAACTCCTAAACTATCCAATAGGAGGCAGGGTATTATGATGGAGGGAAAAAATTGAAAAGGTAGAATGAATAGCGAGCATAAAATAAGATGATGGCACTAATTCCAAATATGTCAGTAATTCCAATTAAATTTGCCATGTTAAAAAAAAATGACAGATTTCCAATTAGATAAAATACAACAAATAAATCATAAAAAGTTATATATTGTTTATAGTAGAGCCACCTAAAAGGTGAGCATTAAAAGTAAAAAGGAAATTAAATATACACTAATCAAAATGTAGGAGAGGTTACTATATTAATGTAATATATATATTTCAGTCATAAGTCATCTAGAATGCAGTCAGTATACCTAGAAGATAGAGTAATTCTAAATTTATGTAACAAATAACATGGCATCCAAATAAGATAGTAAATTAATAAAACTCAACCTTTCCTGTATGAATTTCTCTTTTTTGTTTAACATACTTCTCTCTATTATTAATAAATCAAGCTGGTAAAATTTGGTAGGAATTTAGAAAATTCTAGCACAATTTACATGGTAGACATTATGAGCACATATAAGGTCTTATGTTCAACAAAAGAGAACATGTTTCTATGGAAGACATAGAATTAACTTTTAAAATCATTAAAATTTAAAAATTAATCTGAACTAGTCAATAAGGCTATTGTCTGCACATTTCAAAAAATTGATGTACAATCCATGTTCTCTGAGCACTATAAATTAGAAATGTTTAAAAATTCACTAATCTGGGGGACAGAGGGGAGCAAAAAGGGGATGGATGTAATACAACAACAATAAAATTAAAAAATAAAATAAAATAAAATAAAAAAATTCACTAATCTATCTCCAAATATTTGGACACTAGAAGCCTAAAATTCTATATAAATGAAGTTAAAAAAAAAGTCATGGTGAAACTTCAAATAGTATTTGCTTTAACTGGTATAAATTATCAGCAAAATATGCAGAAAATTCCATATTTGAATATAGGTGTACATTATGCAAAAAAAAAAGTTACTCCTAGTTTTATGCTCAACTGAAATGTGTACATATGTGTACCATCAGACATGAGCAAGAATGTTTACAGCATCAGTGTTTCCAATAGCCAATAACTAATCCACCCAAATGCTGATCAAAGTAAAAGAGATAAATGGTGTTATAGTCAAACAAGTGAATGCTACAGAGCAATGTGAATAAGCAAACTATTCCACATGCAATAAAATAGATGACTCTCATAAACATAATGTTGATCAAAAACAAAAGAGTAACTTCTTTATGATTCAAATTACATACAGTTCTAAACAGACAAACATAATATATCATTTTAAAAGTCAAATCATAGTTATGAAGAGCAGTAGTCACTAGGAGAGGACATAGGAGACTTGGTGAGTTTTAGGGAAATTCAATTCACTGAGCTATGACATTCTGTGTGCTTTTATGTATAAATGTTATAAATAAAAAATAAGTATATTTTGAAAGCAAAACATAAAATCAACCCCTAGAACAATAATGAAGACTTTTCTAAATATCAGAACTACACACGTACATCCACATATGCATATACACATTAAAGAAATGAAGCAAGTAAAATACCTAATGAAAGGCTTTTAAAATAAAGTAATATTAAAAGTATAAAATAAATAAAATAATGATGTGACAGAAAGTGGACTAAATATATATGTTATTTCAACAAAAGGAATACTGGTTTAACTCATGGATTATAATCAAAATTACATATTGAATTAGATTCCAAAGAAAGCATTAGTACCATGCTAGATAGAACTAACCCACCTAAAACAAAATTTTTCAGAAAAGTTAAAAATTAAAAAATACATAGAGTACATCAGGTATGTATTTAATTGGAAAATAAAATAAAGAGAGTATGCCTGATAAATGTAAACAAAAATAAACCAGGTAACATAATGTTAATATCAATAGTGAAAAAATTCAAGGAGAAAAGTCTATCTTAAATTCAGCTGATCAGCAACCTTAAATTCATCTGAAACATTAATTCCCCTTTGTCGTGTAACAATATATTGATAGGTTCAGAAGGTTTAGATGTGAACATCTTTAGGGGATCATCATTCTAGCTATCACAGTCTGCCTTCTGGGACATAAATATTCACATCGATCTACATGCAGAATGCATTTACTCCATCTCAACATCTCAAAAAGTGTCAATCCATTACAATATCCACTTAAATCCAAAATCTCATCTAAATCTCATCAGCTCAAAATTCCCAAGTTTCATCATTTAAATTATCTAAATCAGATATGAGCAAGATCTAATCCATCACGGGGCAAAACTCCTCTCCATCTGTGAGCCTGTGAAATAAGAAAAGAAGTTAGCTGCTCCCAGAGGCATTGGATGTCAGATATATAAATATACTCATTCAAGAAAGGGAGAAAATGGAAGGAAAAAAATAGAGGCATCAATCCCAAGCAATTTCAAGAGCTAGATGGGCAAGCAACATAGGTTTCAAGGCCAGGGAAATCATCTTCCATGGTCCATGCTCTACCTGTTGGTGGCTCTCTATTCATTGCAATATCCTTCCTTTTGTATGAATTATAATACTTGTTTGCAGTTGGATAGTTGATCAACCTATTTTCTACCTGTATGTCTTGTGAGTCTGACAATTTTCTTTTATACTCTTGTTGTCCCTTGCAGTCAAAGCCGTCAGTGTTTCATGTTGTTAAGACATATTCAAAAGTCCTGAATGTCTCTTATGTATGTCAAGGAAATTTGTCCTGTTAGACACAAGGTTCCTCCAAAAATCTTTCCAAGTTAATCTTGACTCTATTTTGCCTTCTCCAGAGATGGCTGAAGGCATTTATGAATAGACGGTCTAATCTCAAAAAGCCTAGTGTAAGACCGAATATTCTGATCTTTGACCTTTATGATGTACTAGCAAAAGGTCGACCAGCCACAGTCTTGGCTTTCTTTCCAGAGCACACTTCTCTGACAGCAAAAATCCTAATTTTAGCATATTGACAATCTAGACAGGTTGAGAATTCCTCACCTCATTCATTTTTGCCCAACAGTTCTTTCCTCAACTTAACTCTGTCCTCTCACATTTTACTATAAGCAGCCAAAAGAAACTAGAATGAATCTTTAACACTTTGCATGGACATCTCCTCAGCTGTATATTCCAGTTTATAATGTACAAGTCTCACTTTCCATTTAACTGCAGGACACAACTTAGCTAAGTTTCCTACCACTATGTAACAAGAATCCTCTCTCAGTCACTTTCTAATAACATGTTCTGCATTTCCATTTGAGCCTTCCCCGTAATGCCTTCAACATTCTTATTTCCACTGAATGTCTGCTCACAATGACTTGGGTGTCCTCTAAGTCTAAGAAAGACAACACATTTCCTCTCCTGGGCTCCCCTCACATTCTTCTGAGTCCTAACTAGCAGAGTCATTAGTACCCATATTTCTACTAACATTCTATCCAAGGCAATCTAGGCCTTTTCTATTATGCTCCTTAAAATTCTTCTACCTCTGTCCATCGCCAATTCCAAGTTCATTTTACATTTTTATGTGTTTATACACCAGAATCCCAATTCCAGGTACTAAGTTTTTGCTCTAACAAATTACTACAAAATTGGTAGTTTAGGACAACACAAATGCATTACCTATTTATATAATTACATAAGTTAAAAAGTTAATTATATAAATTAGATGATATGTGTATTATATGATTCATAATACAGTTCTGGATGTAAGAGCTCCAAAATGGGTCTTATGGAGATAAAACCAGTGTTAACAAGGTTATATTCCTTCTGGACACAATAGAAAAACACTTGTCCCTCTTTTTTCCAGCTTCTTCAGGAGTGCAGAGCCAGAAATCTCATCACTCTGACCCCTTATCCCATCATTATACCTCTTTCTCTAACTCCCTCCCACTCTGCCATCTTCTTTCCCTTGTAAGGACCCTTCATCAGCCCTCCCTGGTAGTCCAGGAAAATCTCCCCCATCCTCAGTCTAACCACATCTGCAAAGTCCTTTTTGGCAAGTACTATAATATACTCTCAGGTTTTAGAGATTAGGATAAAGTCATCTTTATAATTTGTTTGTTTTCCATTATTCTGCCTACCCATGGCAAGTAAGTGAGAGGAGGTAAGTGTTGAGGTGGGTCTGGAATAAGAGTTGTCCAGTTAGACAGCTGGAGAGTCATGATGAGGATAGTAGGGATAAGTAAGCCACCTAAGGGGACTACACACCTCATGGGGGAGGTGCTGGAGGTTGTAAAGTGGGGAGGCCAGGGCTGTATTGTGAACACAGGCGAGGTCACCATCACCAGGGGTGTCATATTAGGCTAGGAAGCTCACACCTTATGCTGGATATGGTGGACGATTAGTTTGAAGAAAAAAGAGCAATATGATAAAATCTATTTTAGAGATCTGGTGGCCGTGTAGAAGATGGACAGAGTCAGAATGTTAAAGCCTATACAAGTTGCCTTAAATAGTTTGATTTATGAGTTGAGCTAATTTAAGTAATATGATTTTGTATGTGTACCTTAAGGCCTTCTTAAATGTGGTCAATATTGAACATTTCATTGTCCAATAAAGTAATAAAATATAGAATAAGCCTGGAAGTTGCATTGAACTGGTTTCATATAGCCCGTAGGCAAAATTTGAGGAGGAGTCCATAAACCTTTATTTAAATATATATATATATTTCTTGGCCAACTGCCAATAGCTTTGTAAAAAATTAAAGCAATAATCTAGATTATATGAGCAAAAATTTCCTTTAATACTTTTGAAGCAGTATTCTTTTTCCTCTGAGTTAAATTATTGGATTACTTTCTACATTAATTAAACATAAAGAATAGTTGTTTACCTTATCATCTCATTGAGTGTTTACACATCACTAAAATATTTCATTTGCATTACTGTTCTCCCTAGAGGGATAATATACTTGCCATTTAACAATGTTTTCCTTTGAGTTTCTTTACCATTTCTCAAAAAACTTTACAAGAAACTGTCAGGTTTGATTTAAGTTTTTTTCAGGAGCATGCTGTCAGGATTTTATTATGTTGTTTTTTCTTTTTCTTTTTTTTTTAACCAGCAGAGACCATTCATGTCAATTGAGTTAGGTTTTTTAAAGTCAATTTTTAAGTCCCTTCCAGCAAAAACTTGTGAACAACTGAGCTTTCCAGTCTTTCTGCGACTTTCCTCTGTCTATGCATGAAGTCTTTTGAGTTAGTACATTGACAACCGGCTTCTTTGCTGGCACATTGGCAAAGTCTAAAAATTTATGCTCACAAATATTCCAGGGATTCATTTAAGAACTTGAATTTACGAAATTAATAAAAACAAGAGCACTTTGATGTAGCATAAAGATAAAATCCTCAAGTTGTATCAACGAATTAAATTTCAAAAAAAAATAAGCAAGTAGAGATGTTATGTTGCAAGAACATGCTATTTAAAAGTAAAATCCTTTTAAAGCAAAGTATCATTTGATAAATAACAAAGTGCATCTTCATTTAGCTCTTTTTCATTTTGTACCTTTTATATATTGAGTTTTCTGAGACTTAGACCACTTTTGAAAATTCAGAGGAAATTTTAAATACTTAGTTATCATATATTTACATGGCAAAATGACTTTTTAAATGATTAGAATTTATACAATTTTTAGCACCTACAATCACTTAAATTCAATATTGTTACAAGAGATAATGATGAATTCAATGTCAATTAACTTGTGGTGAAATAGGTAGGTAAAGACAACTATAACTATAATTGTATAAGAGTATATAACAGTGTGAATGTCCCAAAGTTGTAGTAGGACACTATGTATACAGATGGATGGGAGATGAATTTCATCTCAATGCAAACAATAATTTTTATAGGCAAGAACTATCTACATATAGATTTCATTCAACATACATTTAAAAATACATTTTTCAGGTATTGTTTCTATGAACTGTTGAATAAAACAGATACAGTCCTGCTCTTAGAGTCTAAATCAGGAGGGCATAGAATAAAACAGTATGTACCTGTTAAGTACTTTATGCCAGGCACAACTCTAACTGCTTTACATGTATTATACCATTTAATTCCTAAACAACCTAAAGTGAAAATGGGATTGATATAAGAAGGAATCAAAGAAAGTCATCATGGATAAGCACTCTGTGAAGAGATGGGACAGTAAAAGCTGCACGGCCCAAGATTATGGTTATTTCAACCATCATGTGAATCTATTGAAGAGGAAAGGGTTTTACAAAAAGAAGTATAGGATCTGATTTATGTAGAAGGACAAAGGCCACTCTGACTTGCTAGGGGTGCAGAATTAAAATGTGCAAAGACACAACCTGAGAAATTATTCGGAGGCTGTCAAATCAGTATCAATGACAGATTATGGTGTCTGGGACTCAGTTTGTGGCATATAAGGAAATAGACACATAAGAAAGATCAAAACATCAAAAAGATATTTGTAGTTAGACTTAGAATCACTTGGTGAACAACTAGATTTGAAGGATGAAGGAAGGGAGGCAGGATGATTATTTATTTATGACTTGAGCAACAAGTGGATAGCAGTGACATTAATGATGGGGAAGGTCAAGGAAGGAGAAGTCAGATGAGATCATGCTACGTAAAACTCTTAGTAGAGTGCTAGCACTTAACAGATAATAAGTAAATGACATTAAATATATTGCTGGGTATCCTTTTCTGAGGCAATCACAAACTTCGAGTGCAATTGCAACCTGATTTTTCTATACATTTTATTCATGAATGTTTATTGGGACTCTACTGTTATCTAGCTCTGTGCAAGGTAAAAGGAATAAACATACAGCAAAGGAGAAAGAGGAAGTCAAGAGTTTGTTTGGAGGACAATGTTAATCTTGTGATAGCCAAGTATGTGCATCAGATTAACATACCCCAGATAAAGTACATTCCTCCATCAGAGGAAATTCAAGACTTGGATCTGGACATTTGTCCAGATGACATGAAGGTCTTCCCCATTTTTAAAATTCTGTGACTGCATGCAAAGAGGGAAAAAAGAGTGATCTGAAGGGTATGTCATAAATATTAAATTTGTTCTCATTGGGTGAGCTATTCAGGACAAGGGCTTATTCATTTCATGTGTTTTTTGTTACCATGGAATTAGCCCTCACTAAGTAAAAAGCAAATTGTCTAAAGATAGAATTTCTAATATTTGCATAACCTAAAAATCATAGCAGCCAATTAAAAAAAAACTCTCTTTGCATTGCTGTTATAATAAAATAACAATCATTACTTAGCATCCAGGACAAAAAAACATTCTACTATGTATAACTACTCTTTTTAATATGTACATTTGTAGATAAAAACAATTGTATTTATTCACTAAAGGAAAATAACAACTTTGAAGACCACTTTTCATTCTTTCTCTTTAAAAATAACTTCAAATATGTCATTGCTCATATTCATTAGTAAACTGGTGTATTCATATGATCACTATTCTCATTAGTATTTTTAAACCAATATTTCCTTTCCCATCTCCTTTATGCTGATCCTTACATTCTGCCAAACTGAAGAAGCATGCAGCCACAAACACTCAATGCCAAGGAATATACTCAGCATACCTGCACTTAGCAAAACTCAAGTTGGTTGAAGAAGTCAACCAAGTGAAAATATAGAGAAAGAGCATTTTGGTCCCAAAATAGTTTATAGTATTTTAAACTACTATAGCACTTAAAATCAATTTTGAGCTATTTGGGAAAGAAACAGTAATGATCAGCCAGATGTTTCTGTATTACATGTGAGTCATAAACGAATCATATGCCAGAAATATTCCAACACTGCCTTGTGGTTAATTAAGCATGTAGAGCCTGGAACCATGTTACTTGGGTAGAGTTTCATCTATGCCATGATCCAGCTCGCTTAAGGGATCAGTACCTTAGATTTCTCCTCTATTAAATAAGAGTAATATTTCTACTGCATGTCTTTGCCGAGTCCTAAAGGAATGAGCTCCTGGAAACGTGACCGTTATAGCAAGTGCTCAATAAATATTAGTTAGAATTTTCTCCCAGTCTTTTTCTAAAGACACATGATTCAACACAGAAGATAAAAACAGGCTGACCCAAAGCTCCTCCATGACATGCTGAACTAGCTGTAAATTACAAGGCAAATATGACTAGTGAGGGCGGAACCTGCCTCTTTTCTTGCATGAGTATGCTATAAAAACGTTTCTTTCCAGCTCATAGGCTCATTTGCTGTTTTCCTAAATAACTTCCGTATATCCAACAGCATAGAACCCAGGGTCCACAGGTACATTTAAAGTTATTAATTCCAGATTTTAACAGCGCCTTGGAGGCTTGCATCTGGCTGATTTTTACATTCTGGTAAGTATATGGATTATTCATGTACTTATGAGACCACCCCTGAAATCAGCGGCATAATACGGTGACGGCGCACCCTCATTCTCTCTTCTGCACGTGGGGTGGTTTCGGTGGTCTAGGCTGGGATGCTCTGCTCCAAGCTGGTTTTGCCCTGCACCAGGCTCAGGTCTGCTCCTTACTCATGCTGAACATGGTCTGTGGTTACATTTTGTAAAGAGAGCCACATATTTTTTTAACATGTAAAGGGATTTCAGCAACTATTTTGGGAACATCTGGTAGTGGTGATGGCAGAAGCACAAGAGGACAATCGAACTTAAAATCTCTTCTAGTGTTAGGTTAACTGATGTTTTATCAGCCTGGACAAGTAACATGGCTGATCCCCATGTCAAGAGACAGGGAAGTACTGGAGCAAGGTTGGAGGTACGTGAGTATCTCTGTGAGTATCTCTGTCAGTTATCTAACCCATTGCACTAGATTAGGCCATTCGTGATGCTATAATCTAGACTGTACACATTTGTGTATGCTCACATTTAAATGATTCATTTTGAGCCCTACTATTTTGTGTAGTTCAAGCTTACTGACTATCTATAGGAATAAACAAGCAATAAACAATGTTTCTCTAGACAAGGAAAATACTCTTTATCATATATCATGAACTCTGGCCTAGAATAAAACATCACTCAATAAATATTTCCTGAATTGATATACCTGGGATACTGAAAGTAATTTTTTGTATTAATAGCCCAACTTTGGTGGAGGGGGTAAGGGTGAGGGAAATAGGTGGAAGGAGAGGCATTTAGTCTCTGATCACTTTATTGAGTTAGCCTTTCCTTCAATCAACAAATATTCTTTGAGTGGCTTCCAAGAACCTAGCATGGTCTGTCATAGGAATCAAAATCGTTTACTATCATTTGAAGAGACAAACAATAAGTAATGACACAATAAGTTTGTCTTGGATAATGGTAAATAACTAAAAAGTAAAGTATTAGAGAAATTAAATTATAGAGACCAGACTATTTTTGGATAAGGTAAACAGGGAAGGCCTTAAAAAGTGATATTTGAGCTGACACTTGGGTAATGGGAAGAAGTCAACTAAGTGCAAATACAGAGAAAGAGCATTTTGGTCCCAAGGTCAGCATGAGCACAGACTCTGGGAAGTCAGCACTAACAGAAAACTTCAATCTTAAAATGGAAAACCCATTCAAATGTCTTAAATTTGACTTCTCGCCTTTGATTCTCTAGTCTCTTATGCATTGATTACCAGGCTTCATAATTACTGACCAACCCTATCATTCTCCTCCACTGGAACATGACCTCTTCTGGTATGAATATCAGTATCTCAGTTTTTTCATTCATAGAACCTAGGGCAGAGGTTCAGACAACACAAGTTCAGTGCACAGTGCACCCACGCACCAATGCCAGATTCTATGGTGTGGGCCCAGGATGGGATCAACTCACTTACCATCCACATGAAATGGGTTAATCGGGCCATGAGACACCCAGAAAAGGCTACATTTTGAAAAGAGGGGAACCATATATATTTTTAACATATGCAGGGATTTCAGCCATCATCATTCTCCTTTTTCAAAAATAGGAAAATAAGAAAGACTTCAAGATCTACCACGTTTAAGATAACATAGGAACATAAAAACATAAGACTACATTATGCCCTCCTCAAAGACTAATGACGACATTAGAAAATTATATTACTAAAGCACTTTAAATATTCTTGAAATGTTTACATACTTCTCACATTTTTTCTTTTTGACTATCTAAAAGCCCATTTTTAACAAGTACAATTTGTTTTAGAGTCTAGCTTGGGAAAAGAGAGTCATTTCAGGTGCCTTTAAGATCCAAGATAGAATTTAGAGTTGAAAGGGGACATGTGAGAGCATCTCTGTCATTAAGGATTTAAACACTGAGACTGAGTACGTGAAGTAATTTGCTAAATATCGTACATCTAGTTAGGGGCAGAGTTAGGCATCAAACTCTGGTCCCTGATTAGTTGACTTCCTATTACACCAGCCAAAAAGTGGTCGAAAATTTGGTTTATGATTAAATTAGCAATCACAAACATTAGGTCAAAAGAAATGACAAGCAAAAGGAATGTGGAAAAACAGTGCCAATCAGGAATTAATTCTTCCAAGGATTTTTGTTGTTGTTGCATTTTTTAAAAAATTTGAGCACTATTTACAAATATTAGTTAATCCTTACTTAAATTATACAATACCTATAGTCATAGAAAGTAGCTTTCTTAGTGTAAAGTTATTTCCCACAGGCAAAAAAAGTGGGTGAGGTTGATGTTTTAAAAAAATAAAAACAGTACACAAAAATGTAAAGGAGATAACTGGTACATTTAACAGAAAGGAGACACAATTCATTACACAGAACATGTTCATATCTTTAAGAAAGAAAAATATACAATTCTGGGCCCATGAGTATCTGCATCTATCAGGAGATGCAACTATTAACCCAGTAAAACTGCCAAAGAAACACAGTCAGTACCATGATATGTTAGTTGTCCTCAATCTGACAACTAACAAATAAGAAAGTACTTCAGGCCATGTGAGCAAACTAGAAGCTCTCAGGTTCTAAACAGAGTGACAGTTACAAGAACAAGTTAAAGAACAGTAATAGTCTTCCTATGTTAAGTTCTCACTGTAAACACTAAGAAAAAGTGGACAAATAAATGCACTTGGGCTTTCGAGGAGAAAGCTGGGGTTAATGTGATCCTTAACACAGGGAAACGCAGAAGAGGCTCTGCAGATTAACCTCAGTTTTCTGCCAGGAGCATGATCCAACCCTCAGTGCTAGGCGATATAGCCCAGAGAGCTGAAAAACCAGAACGGAGAGCTCAGAATAGCAGACACTGATGGATTTGCCAGGCAGGGTCACAGCAATGAGGGAACCACACTGAGAAAAAGCTCCACGAATCACAGAGAAATCCACCTGAGCCTTTGACCAAATGCAAAGCTGAAAACGCACAAAGCAAGACTCCCTGAGGCCTGACAGAAAACATCCTCTTTTGCAAAAATGTCTTTCAAGTACTGTAAGAATATAAATAATTAGCAACAGTTGACAAGACTGGTCCTAGTCGGAGGAGGTCTTGTAGACAAACTACAGACCATATGCATGAAATGAAATTATACATCACTTTCACAAATTACTGTATTTCCTACGGGTATGGAGGTTATAGTCTTAACAACATTCTTAGAAGATAGCCTATGTAGACTGACTTCTTGAAAATGGCTCACGTGTCTGGACAATATATATTGCAGGTATGCAATTAAAAAATATTTTTATGTTAATTCAATTGAAAACCTTCAGCCTAGAGTATTAAAAAAAGTGACATAGGTTATTTGCCATTATTTTTCTATAAGCTTTGACTTATTCCAAAGATAACTTGGGAACATTCCTGTGTTTGGTTCCTCTTACTTGAATGGCTGAAATAAAAAGCAAGTATATATATATTTTAAGCAATTCAAAAGCCACATCCTTATTGTAGCTACATAATGGAAGAGACTTTACATTTGTTATAAAAGGAGAACAATTGCAGAGAGACTGACTAATACATGCTTTCTTGCTATACATCTGCATAATCATATATTATTGAAGAACATTTTAACAAAAAGATAAAGAGTCAAATTCCATTACCAGGCACACACAACAAACACTGTGAATGCTTCAACATGCAAATGAAAATGAAGGCAGATTTGTCCAAAGTCTCCTCATAATTGCCTTCTCATTTAACTGCTTCTAATAACCCTCTAACAATTATCTATCAGGAAAAAAAGGGGGGCAAGTTCCAAAACATTGAACTAAATACATTTTATTGCTGAGCAGCCTCCTTTGAAGGGGGCATTTTGCGTTTACCCTTTGATTTATAAAAGGAGCCCTTTCTAAGTCTCCACCATGGAAAAATCAAGCAGAGATCATGTGACTAGCAGTAAAAATCTGTGAGAATGGCTGGTACGTCTTACATCCTGAGCACCACTTAGAATTTGTAAGGACAAGAATCACCAGAGTGGGTATTTCTGTTTTTTTTCCACAACATGTTCAGATTTCAATGCATTTAACTAGATTTTAGAAGATACAGGGAACAGTGTTAACAATAAAGTTATTTAAGATACAATCACAGGTTCTTTCACAGAGGTTTTGCTTTCTGTTTAAAGAACACCTCCTTCAAGTGACTTATTTTCTCCATAAATAAACTCTGATTTTTTTCTTCTTCTCCACCAAGTATGACTCTACGTTAAGGAAGTCCCATACTATTCACTTGACCATCTGAATATATTTACCAAATACCGTATCTAATAAAAGTGCCAGAGGACCAAGAAAGCAGGGCATTTTGATGAAAAGGTAAATTTGAGACATAAATACCTTTTTATGTAGACAATTAGTATTTAAACAACATATACAACATTCTTCCTGGATTCACTGAGCTCTAGGACAATTTTATCAACTTGTGCTGTAGGAAAGACTTGCCTTTTGCTCACAAACCATTTTGTAGCTTTTTGTCATTTCAAGTATTCTATATGATTTCATTTTGTTACTGTGATTAGTTCCATATCACTTATGTTAAGAGTAATGTCCATGTTGCTTGCAAAGAATTTATTCATAGGACTCCCTTCATGGTTGCAGGCCATGTCTCCTATTTCTGGCCCATCCTTTATTAGAGTGCCTAGTCAATTTCCCAAATGGGATCTATAGTTCTGTTTTTACTCTATTATGATAATAGAAACTCCATGACTCTGTTCTTAAAGAGTTATCCCACCCAACAATCCAGGAATATCAAACACCCTCTATCAAGCCTCTATTTATTAGCTTCTACACCTTTGCTTTGCAAAAAATATTTCAGATTCTTGTGCTGTTCATAATGTACTGTATGGACCATAGACATTTTCTTTTAAAGATTTTATTTATTATTTTCAGAGAGAAGGGCAGGGAGGGAGGAAAGGAGAGAAGCATCAATGTATGGTTGCCCTTCACCTGCCTCCAGCTAAGGACCTGGCTGGAGACCTGTCTCGCAACCTGGCCATGTGCCCTGACTGTGGAATTGAATCAGTGACCTTTGGGTTTACAGGCTGGTACCTATCCACTGATAGGTATCCACACCAGCTAGGGCCATAGATATTTTTGTACATGAGGAATCATCCAGGAATTCAACAAATACCCTTCATTAATTCTACCACTCCAGGGGCTATAAAGATACTCAACCTTTAAGAAACTCACAGTCTGGTGGCCTAAAAGCCATCCAGGTTCAAGGGTAACTTTATGTGTATTTGTGAAACATAAAATAAATAACTTTGTCTTTAAAACATAAAATGTGGCCAAGAAATGTTTGCTAAATTAAAATAATATGACAAACCCTATCCCAGCTAAAGTATTAGGAGATTATCATATTAGTTTACGAAAGAGAATTTGCAGTTTAAAAATCATGAGTTCAAAGAGATCGCCAAGTACCCTCCAGGGATATAGTTTTGGGCAGACGGGCTTACTTAAAGCTTCTCAAATTGCAAAAAATAGCTGAATGCCTACTTCATGTATCCATCATATCCATTGAAGATGTAATTATACTTGTCTACAAGGTCAGGTAGAACTAACTTGACTGTGTATCTGAACACAGCCTGAGAACTCTACAAATACTGGTAAGATGTGGGAATGTGGAGGATCACCTGGGAAAAAAATGAAAAGAAACTGACATTTTCTTCAGAATTATGACCATATACAGCAATACACACCCTGACAAAAGTTGCAAATTATTAGCTCCAGAAAGGAGCACCAAATTTTATAGTTAAAAAATTGTCTTGTCTGTCCATTAAGAACATTCTTCTAAGAGGTGATTTGGCTTATAAATTGTAACTATATGCAATTATGAGATTCATTTTGAAAATGACAGCACTCACACACAGATCATATTTAATGGGCAGTACTCACACTTGGGCAGTTTCATTCTTTCCTATAAGCAAGATCAGCTATTTTTAAGGTGACAAGTAACCTACATTCAGGAAAATAAAAAACTATGTTTTTAAAACTTAATGATGGACAAAACTCAAAAGACTTAGAAATTTTGTGTGATTATCGTAAATGTTCAAGATCGCACACTTATCAAGAGCCTTTCTGAAATCTTAGTGTTCTTCCTCTCCTGGGATCCCCTAAGTGACTCCTTCCTCCTTTCCACAAGTCTCCTCTCCCTCCTCTTCCTCCTCCACTCCCCAGTGGGGCTCTTTCCAGAACAGAGCAAGTCCTGTCCACTTATTACTCAGGCTGGTTCCAAGCTCTTGGCCAGGGAGTTCTAGCAATCTCTCAACTGGATAATCACTAGAGCATATGTTAAAAAAAAATTCTTTATCAAGTAGAATATTGAAAATTTAGCAATTCAGGGAATTGATAAGTAATGTTCTTCCCCAAAATGGTGCTGACAAAGCTGTGTTTATAAGTTCAATTTCCATGTGGTATAGACCAGTTCAGCTTCTTCTGTACCAAGGCTGTGACCAGTGATCTTGGGTGTCACAAGGCGTGGGGAGGGGTGGGGGGTCATTAGCAAGTCATCAGTGAGCCCTGCTCTCTGTCCAGGGGATGGTGTGTCTTTCAGTGCTATTTTCCTTCCCTTGTTCTGGAATTCTCTTCCGAATAACTTAATTAGGAAGGAAAAACATTGAAAGGCAACATTTTTTCCAATGTTGGTCTTAAAATATTGACATAATATAGAAGGGTCTTCTGCCAGAGGTAAACAACATTTTAATGAAGGATTTAAATTTCTTGAATCTGATAAAAGTATGTACTGAGTTCTGCATTCCTTCATTATACTTTCAAAATATTTTGTATGCAAAACAGGTCTTTTTAAAAATGGAAAGTAGAAAACACAGGAAAAAAAACAATTGTGCTGCATCCTAAGTGTCTTGCTAAGAAAACCATTTTTATAAATGTCTCTTTTTTTAAATTTTTTGAGTTCTTGAAATCATGTGCTGTTCAGAAAAAGAGTTCATCCACTTAAATATAATTTTCCAGCTATCAAGCTTCTTGTGATGAAATACCACATAAAACTTTAATTTACTGTATGGAAAGAATATATAAATTTAGGCTTCTTCAATATCAATTTGCTTCTGAACTTCATGCAAATTGTTTATCCACCATTTCTTAATTAATTTTAAGATCAGTTTCCTACACTACATTATTCTGTTTAATCCAATTTAGCAAGTATTACTTGGCCACAAGCTTCAACCATTTCTCTTGGGTTTGAATTCTCTCACCATCCTGGTGATTGTCCCCCAAACATGAGCTTGGATTCTGCTTTCCTTATCTACAAAATGACTACTATGTTACTATCATTGTCTCATTGGTTTTTTTAAAAATTCTATGACAACTCATAGGGTTATGGTGAGGATTAAATAACATATGAGGCATGAACCCACTTTGAAATATAAAGGGACATGCAAAACTATACATAGCTAATTGTATTTTGATGCAATGGTAACTTACAGAATCTGACTTGATGTTTCTTTCAGAATCAGTGTGTGGGTAGTAATTATCTTTATGGGTTAATGGATAGCATCATAAAATTATTACTTACTTAATATCTCAAGTACTTATTTCACTTGGCCTCCTTCAGAAGGAGCCTGAGTGATAGAAGAAAAGTTTCTTTTCTTAAGGAACATGAATATGTATGAGGTTTCTTTTTTGTCCTATACTTATTGATCTTGAAGACCTTTTATAAGTTTAAGGAAAAAATTAGGATTGTACTGTCTTTTTGGGGGCAAATGATGATATGATGTTTCTTATCTGTCACATTGCCCCCTTGGACATTTCAGAGTACTTTAAATATGCACTTGAAAATGACTACAAATGACATTACCTGTGGTGGTCAACAACAGACCTGTGTTTCAGATTTTAATTTCAGCTATTTGTCAATTAGATGAATGTTACAATTATTTTAGTACTGTAGCTTCACACTAGGTGAAGATTTAATGCATTTATTAAATGATAGATGTACTATTATTATGTAATCCACTATAACATTTTAAAATATGGACAACAAAATATCTCAACTATTGTGTAAAATAAAGTAGAAGTATTCACTTAGAACTATGTGGCAGATAACGTAAGTCATGGTCAGCTACATTTTAGTTGCTGTTTAAAAAAGTTTTACCCTGGCTGGTGGCTCAGTGGATAGGCACCATCTTGTGAACCCAAAGGTTGCTGGTTCGATTCCCAGCCATGGCACATAACCAGGTTGCAAGCCAGGTCCCCAGCCAGGTCCATAGCTGGAGGCAGGTGAAAGGCAACCATACATTGATGCTTCTCTCCCTCTCTGCCTCCCTCCCTTCCCTTCTCTCTAAAAATAATAAATAAAATCTTTAAAATAACCTTTTAGAGTAAATTAAATTTTTTTAAGAAAATGACATATTGGCAAGTATCAGATATAACAGTACATTTTCACTAAGTGAGGTTGCTTTTGTAAAATAAATCATTATACCAATATTGCATAATGGCTAAAATCAAAAGCTCTTAAGTCAGCATGTCTAGGTTGAAATTCTACTGTTATTTAACTTGTTTAATTTTTCTGTGCCCCATATATAAATTAAATGGTGTAGTTAAAGCACTCACCAAAAAACATGCACTCAATAAAAAAGTATTTATTATATTATTATCTTCTACTTGTTCATTTAGAAAGTGTAGGGGAAAAACCTGTCTATATGTTTGCCTAAGAAAGTACAGAAAACATTTTTTTGGTAATGATTCTTGAATGAATATAAATTTGTATTACCTGCCAGAGCAATTCTGGCCTTATTTTTTAAGTGTATTTTTTATTTTTCTAGGTTTATTGAAGTATAATTAACAAATAAGTATTATATATTTAAGTTGCTTAATTTTATATATATAGTATATAAAATTACCATATAATTTTGTGGTTATATATATATAAATTTACTATATAATCCATATAGTATTTTTTGTGATGAGAACATTCATTTTAGGACCTACCTTTCCAGCAAATTTTAAGCATATAGTGTAATGTTGTTAATTATAGTCACATTGACCTACATTACATCTCTAGAACTTATTCCTCTCTCATAACTGGAGATTTGTACACCATGACCAATATTTCCCCTCTCTTTCCTCCCTTCAGGTTCTGGCAACTACCATTTAAACAGAAAGGAATGAGAGTTAAATTTTCTAGTATAAAGTTTTATAAATATTGATTATAAGATATCATCCTCATAGATCCTGCTTTTAAATACTCAGCATGGTGCTTAATGCTGGAAGGTATTCAATACATGTTTGATTTAATATGATAAAAGTCTTAATTATGGTGTTGAAAAGAATATATATTAAATGTTCCATTATGATGACTCTGATTGTGCCTATGGGTATAGTCTATTCTTTCAAGTAAATTTCATCAAAAATTAATTCAGAGATTAGTTTTTTTCCTAGGAAATAATCTTAATATACAACAAAACTCCTACTATTTAGGCTGTCAGTGATACCTTTGACTAAAATCACCTCAGATGGCATACAGTAGAATCTTGACAAGTTTCTGAGGAAATTTCAAACTTTAGAACAAAGGTTTCATGAGAAACATTTGTTGCATAACCATATAAGTAGTATATCCATCAGAAAATTATAAATTATAAATAATACTTGAAAGCACTCCAGAAAGTCCATGTTGATTACTTAAACATCATAAAATAATTACACTGTATTGAGCATTCTGTTTCTGACATTGTTCCAGGAGATAGAGAGATAAGACAGAGATGAGAGAGACTTAATTACATCATTCTGACCTCACACTTCTGTTTCTTGGAAAATACAATCCACTGCTTTATACTGAGCATTCATTTTAATAAAATAGTTCAGGCAAGTTTATATTTAATTTTTCAGTAGATTTAAATATGATTGGCATGTGGTCTTAGTTATCGCACTGTAGCCTAACTATGATATGGCAGTAAAATATGTTCAGGATAAAATGGGCATATATTGATTGGTGCTAGAGATTCAAAGAGGATAAGGGCCTAGGATATTTCCCCCAGATTAACATTGAAGCTTTGAATGTTTGTCTGAAAGTGTAAAGGTTCAGACAAAGACATACATACACAGATTATACAAGACAAACTATCAAAGGAATAACTTAAAAGAAAATGGAAAAGGTCATAATCAGTGGATAGAATGAGAAGGATCCCAAAAGCTCCGTGTAAGAGGTAATTAGTGAGCTAAACCTTGATGATCAAGGGTGATTTCAATAGACTATTAAAAATATAAACCTCTACAACAGAATATCATGTATCCCATTATTTAATAAATACTTAGTGCCTACTATTATTAAGTATGTGGTTATCATTGGAGATACAAATATGAATAAGTACTTGTTATCAAGGAAAGTACGAAGAATACATTGTAGTCAGTGGAGATGAAGTATCCCTTCTACCTAAGGCAAAGGGAATTTAAAAGTTTTTGGGGGAAAAGTGATGAATAAGTCAATTTATTTAAGGCAAGTGATCATTACAGCACTCAGTCATGAAGTGCTGCGAGGCAGCAATAGAATCAATCATCGAAATCTATTTGTAGATTACTTACACCTTACTGCGTATGAAAACTCTTGAGCTAAAAGTAAATATGAGATATCGAGAGAAATGTTTGTTTCATATGGCTGGAGCAAAGTGGTTAGTGAAGTGGTCAAAGAAAGGGGTGAAAAGGCGTGAATTGTAAGAATGGGCCAGAAGGCCAATTTCTTCATCTTGAACACTTGTAAAGCCATCCAATGGAGAGGCATGAACATGGAGCCAAGGAAGGATGTGAACAGCAGGGTGACATGAGCAGAGTTGTACTCTTAACAAGATCCCTCTGGCTGAACTGCTGGAGGGGAGACCAGTGTAAGGAAAACAAGTTACAAAGAGAGAGTGCTCCATGAGAATTGAGGACGTTCTTTACTAGGTCAGTGGAAATGCAGTTGGAAATAAGTGAATAATTGAAAAGGTATAAAAGCGCAGGTTCTAGTGGATTTTGGTAATGATGTAAAGAAAGAAGTCAAGAATGACAACTAGTTCATTCTAGTTGGATGATTAATGGCATTCCCTGATTTTTTTTAAAAAATCCAGAAAAAGAAGCATATCTAGGAGGAATAATGAAAAATTCACAACCTTGCAAACTAAAAAATGCTTTATCTACTGGAAGAAGTTAGCACTAAAATAAAAGTAAAGTTTAGGTATAGGTCGACTCTATTACTCAATTGATCACCCAACCAATCTATGCCTTAAAATAAAATGTGGAGAACAGGTCTGATATAGACTTGATCATAGTTCATATAGTCAATGTTAAATCTCATAAGGACATCAATGAAGGTAAAGCCTGGAAGGAAGGTCCCAAATGAAACAGCCATCAGCATAGAGCTACTACCAGGAAATATGGGTGTGAATATAATCCACAAGTGATTGGGCTTCATGAAAAAGGACGCAAAAGACTTGAGAAGGAAGTGACTTGAGTGTCAAGAAGGTGAAGAAGAGCACCAGAAAAGACTGGCACCAATGAAGCTGGGGAAAAAGAGAGGATTATGAACGAAGTCATCTGTAGTCAAATCCTACAGAGAGGTCAAGTGAGATGAGCACTACAAATGTCTTCTTCGATTTAACCACAAAGGGACCAGTAGCATTTATATGTATCTTTGAAAATTCTAAAATAATACTATTATAATTTATGGACCCACATATAAGTATAGGTAACATAATTATAAAGCAGTCTCAGACAAAGCTCATGCCACCTCTCAGATAATGGCCAATTCAAGGGCTGAACTGTAGAATGGCACATTCTGATGGCACCATTTGCATTGGATTTTACTTGGATGGTGCCTTGGAGGTGAGCTACATGATGGCTGCTCTAGGGAAACAAAAACTGAACTAGCTTTCAAATAAATCAGTAGCTTTAAAAACAACTGAAACAAAAATGACAGTCGGTTCATATTAGTAAATTATAAGTGAGACATACATGGATATTTGTTATATTAATGAGTAGCACTCACCTGGCTTCACCCAATTTTGCCTCCTGTGCTTTTTCCCTTTGCTAATTTTGCTTAATGTTTTCTCATTGTAAAATATTATAGCCATGAGAGTCCCTAGATACTGAGTTTTATGAGCACTCGTGGCAAGTCACTGAACCTTATGGTGCTGCTTTCCAAGAACTCCCAACAGAGCTGGGTTCAAAGCATTCAGCTGAAGAAGTCTGAGAGGATCTGAAGAAATGCAGGACAGTCTGAGCTAACAAGTTTAATGGCAACAACAGAAAAAGCAGGTTCCTTGTTCTTGGTTCAGCCTCTTCAAGTTTATCTTTAAGCTGCTGCCATTAGTTGCCAGCAATAAAAATGCAGTGAATCTTGATGAAATAGACTCGAATGAATTTCACCTTTATGATTACAAACCATAACTACTAGGCAAAGGCCAGTCCACTTTTGAGAATGTGGCATAATATTCAATTTTTTAATTCTCTTTTCTTTTTGTTATAGGCTTTAGATAGAAATATATCTAAGAACAAAATTCAAATCTATCACTATTTATAGTTTGTCATCTTGGGAAAGCACTGTAACCTCTTTGAGTTTCAGTTGGTTAATATGTGAAAAGATGTGCTATGAGCATTAAAATGTACAAAATGACAAGGACAGAACTCAGTATTATAATAAGCAACAAATAAATACCATTCATACATGATTTTGCATATATTTCTATGTACTGTATCTTCTGCATTCTGAGTTAAAGAGGCAGACCAAGGGAAATGGTTAAAATTCCAAAGCACTAATAAAGACCAAGTTCCTGAGATTTCAAGAGTAGGAGAAGAATGAACAGGAGAATAAGGGCTTGAAGGCCTTTGGAAACTAAACTTGTTTAGTTTCCCTGGTAACCATGTGAATGCCCCAATAAACCATGTAATCATGAAACACACACACACACACACTCACCTGGTAAGCCATGTAATCATGAAACGTGCACTCTCACACTTTCTATTCCAGGACACATAGTGATTCATGTAACCATTATTAACAGAATCTAATACCCAATATACAGTAAATTGTAATTCAAAATAAAACATTACATGCAAACCTTGAAATTTTATTTTAAAGATTGTTTTGTTCACTTTATGCTGGATTTTCATGTTTACTAATGCATATGGTATTTTAAATGTTAACTATGAATTTTTTTTTTAAATCACTAAAGTCTTAATTTCACTGAAAAATTATAATTCATTTGGATTAGAAATTTTATTTAAACACTACTCTGTAAACATTATACTGTATGGTAAGAATCTTATTGTCATTCTTTATGGCTGGGCTGAATCCTTTAAAGAAAATCTATTTATCACAAAACTATTATTAAAATTCTACTACCTGAACAATGCAGTACATAACTCTCCCATTCATTAACAAGGCTACATCATCTAATGACTTATTTAAGGGCAATGAATATGCTTATCTAATTTGCTTTGTAGGACAGTAAGCAAAACGTACAAACCACATTATCCTTAAAATGAATGCGTTTTCCCTTAAATAATAGCTAAGTAGTGCAGCCAACGTTCAGCTGCAGTGCAGGACTTTCCAAGACAATTATATTCATTTAGAAAAACTAAATTCCTTGACTTATGGGGATTAAATTGCCATTTAGGAACAGGAACAGTATTAATACACAATTTTCATTAGTATGCTAATTTATTTAACATTACTTAACTCTCCAGTGAGTACATATTCTATAAGGAATAACATTTTGGAGTAATGTAATTGCTGAATATTCCCAAGAGTATAAGAATTACATTTTTTCAAATTGATTTGTAATGACATTATAGCAAGTTGAAAAACTTATGCATTAGCCTACATTTTTCTTGTGACAAAATTAAAGATGCAAACATAAATGATGCTTGACTTTTCTATAAATGTGTACTTAGTTTTAGTATAATAAACTAAACTAGCCATTCTATTATTTTGTTCTTGAAATATTAGAGATTTTAGTCATTGAGATACAAAAACTCATGATGTAAAAATTAGTGTTGGCATACAGATAGACATAGAAATTATTGTATTAAAGCAATCAATAAGTTTATGCTTTGTGTAAGATAAGTATCTAATTTAGATTGTTTATAAATTGCTATTCATTAGCACATTATTTACTGGATATTTTTTCCCACAACTTTGTAATTCTTAATCATATATTTATAAAGTTGTAAATATTATATGTTACCTATATTTCCACTGCTGAAAGAATTGTGATAGTTTCATTTTTTCCAATCTTAGGTTACTATTTTAATAAAACTTAAATCATAATAATTTCATATTCTGTATTTTACTTATGAATATATATCTGAATTTATATATATATATATATATATATATATAAAATGTTCCACACAGGCTGAAAAGTTTCATACAGCCTAGCAGCTAGACATTTTGGTAGTTTGTAAGATTATTTTTCTATTACAAATAACACTGAAGTAAACATATTTTTCAATTTCAGTATCCTTGAAAAATTTTTTAAGAACAGAGGCAATACAAGGAAGTACTGAGTTACAAGGAATAAAAATTTTAATGTTCTTAATATATATTACTAGTTTGTTTTCTGATATATTACACCTGTCTACATTTGGCAGTTTCTGATAATTCCTCTACTCACAGTTTACAGCATGGAGAAATATCATGCAATTATTCCTTCAAATTTTTGGTAATTTAATAACTAAAACACTGTATCAGGTAATTTGTTTAATTTGTCTTTGCATATTATTAAATAAGTCGCTCATATAGTTGGAGAGCATCACAGCTGAATAAAATGTACCTTGCTCACGTCCGCCCCTCAACAACAACACTTTGCATCCCCCATGAACAAAAGTGCCTTTGGGGGAGTTGTGCAGCCCAGACCTGGGAGGAGCCTGGTACACCTGTGAGTCAGGTAACGGGCAGACCTTAGTCCCAGCGGAGGACCCTGAGATGGTGTATAACACTCGCTGCTCCAGCCCTATAGAGCTGTGGTTCAGGATATTGTCTCAGAAAATAACCATGGCTAAGAGCACCACTTTTGGCAGTCTGCGACGTTCTAGCAATAGATATGGGGCAAACACAATAATATTGCCAAGTTGGATACACTGAAAGAGTGAGAGGAAGCATTTGACGTTACCGAAAGCAGCCCTATTCCAGGTGGCACAGCTTAGGGCCAAAAGAGACCTTCTCACCACATGATTTCTCCCAGGGGGAAAGAAGGGGGGTGTGATTGAGCCCCTGGCCTCCCAGCTGGGCATGATGCTGCCCAACAGGCCACCTCTCTCGCAGGCTTGGCAAAGATTTTGGAATCCGACACCAAAAACACACGAAACGAAGTAAAAAATTAAGTGGAACATTAAACTGAGAAGCTCCCACACAGCAAAAGAAACAAATAAAAAGGAAACACACAATTTTTTGAAAACTTGTAACTCATATTATCTAATATGAGGTTAGTACCCAAAATACGTATATAAGGCTCTGATAAAACTCAAGAGCAAATGAACAATCTGATGAACCAATTGGTAGAGAAACTGAATAGCCATTTTTTTCCAAAGAAGTCACACAAATGGCAAAGGTACATGAAAAAATGTTCAACGTTACTAATCATCAGGGAAATGCAAATCAAAACCAAAACGACAGACCAACTCACACCTGTCACAACGGCTACTATCAAAAAGACAAGAAACAATGTGTTGGAGTGGGTGTGTAGAAAAAAGCACCATTGTGTACTGTTGCTGTGAGTATAAACTGGTGCAGCACCTATGGAAAACAGTATAGAAGTTGTCAAAACCCTAAAAGTATAACTGGCATGTGATTTAGCAGTCCTAGTTCAGGGGAGCAATCTAAGGGAAACAAAATTAGTATCTCAGAGACATCTACACTCCCATGTTCATTGCAGCATTATCCACAATGGACAGGATGGGAAAGCAGCCCGAATGTTGGTACATGGATGAATAAACAGAAAAAAAAAAAGTGTATATTTGCAATGGAGTATTACTCAGCCATAAAAAAGAAAATATTGCCAGTTGTAACAATGTGGATGGACCTTGAAGATATGCTAAGCGAAATAAATCACAGAAAGACGTGTACGCTTTCACTTATATGTGTCATCTAAAAAAAGCCAAATGCATAGAAAAAGAGTACAATGGTGGCTGCCAGTGGCTAGAGGGTGAGAAAAATGAGAAAATATTGGTCAAGGGGTATACACTTCCAGTTATAAGATAATTAAGTTCTGGGATCTAATGTACAGTATGGTAATTACAGTTAAACTATACAAGTTGCATGCGGTAAAATGGCAAAATTTTAGTAAACTAAACAACATACCACAAAAGTGTTATATTTTGAAATAAATTTATTCTCATATGTAAATTCATAAACATAGTCATTATTTTTTAAATTGTTCAAAAAAGTCTCCATTTGCTGCAATAATAGACTCGATTCCACTTAAAAATCTTGAGCACACTTTAATGAACTTTTCTTTATCCATGGACATCATAATGTTGTCAATCTTAGCTTTAACAGCCTCTTGATTGGAATGAGGTTGTTTATTAACTTCTCTCTCACAAATGCTCTCCATATAAAATAGTCTAAAGGATTTGCATCTGGTGAATGAGGTGGCCAGATTTCCTTTGACCAGAATTCAGTAACAATGACACTGAGAAATTCTTGCACCTTTTTGGCATTATGTGCTGGTGCACCATCTTGTTGAAAAATGTCCATTTGCAACTTGCATCATCCATGGTACTACTTCTCTTGAAAAACATCTTGGATCTCCATTGATAATCTCCTTGATTCTGTGTACAATATCTGGATTTGTGAGATCCTTGTGTACCTTATACATTTTCCTGTTGGTTTCCTGACATCAGAATCAGCATCATACACCTTCTTCACATTGTAAACTGTATGTAAAGGAATGTTATTGAAATCTGCAATTTCCTTAGCAGTTCACCCTGCATGCAGTCCAGAAACTATGGTTGCTCTAACATCGTATTCCTTTGACATGACAGTTGCTCTCAGAATTTAATACTTTATATCTGAAACAATAATGTTAAGTCATAGCCTTAGAAACATAGTTTTTCAAAATTAGTAAGAAGCATGTGAAATAAGGAGTGCAAAGTTATTGCCAATTGATCGCATGCACCCTGTATTATGTAGTTAAAAGTTGCTAAAATGGTGTTTCTTAAATAGTCTTACAACAAAAGAAGTGGTGATTACGTGATGTGATAGAGGTATTAATTAATCCCACTGTAATACTCATTTTACAATTATATGAGGGTATCAAATCAACTCATTGTACACCTGAAACTTATACAATGTGGTATATCAGTTATATCTCATAAAGCAGGAGACAATAAATAAATTTTTTAGCCTATGTATTCACTCAACAAAAGTCTAATATATAAAATAATCTTTATTTTATGATGATCCTTTTATGTCATTTGCCCATAACTGTTTGATATTTGTTTCATACAGGATTTTTATTTATTACATCATTATCATGTATACAAACACATATGTATATGTATGCATGTATACACACAGTTTAATATATAAATTGAGACTATATTCCTAATTTGTTTTTTTTTTTAGAATTTGGTTTACCATGATTTCAGTTGGCAAAATAGATTTAAAGACTCAATATTGCAAATAATTTTTTTGTTGATTAATGTCATTGTTTCAAAATATTTACCCATATTATCTATTAGTATACTTTTAATATAGCATATATAAAGTAAATTTTAAATAGATACAGAAATATATATGATTTAATCTAAGATGTATTTTATGCTATGAGATAAAAACCTAATGACTACTAAATCTATACAGATGGAGAATATATTTGTATACATTTTCAGCAAGTTGTTAAAATGAGATCTTAAATTGTTTTTTCTCTTGCTTTACCAAAAAACAACATGTTGAATACAGATAACAAACTGTCTTCCACAAAATTCTAGGAACATGTTTGTCATTTTCTTCTATCACACAAATCTGAAGCTATACTTTTATGGCCCGTTTTCTTTGTTTTTGTTTTGTTTTCTAATCCTTGTTGCTTTATAAGAATATTTTATACTTGTCAAAAGCATAGATCTTGTAAGCATGCATCTTTGTTATTATAAGAATATTTTATACTTGTCAAAAGCATAGATCTTGTAAGCATGCATCTTTGTTATTAATTTTATCTTAAGTGCAGCATGCCCTTCTAATGGGTATTTTCTTTTTGTAACTGAGTCCTTTTTAAATTATGCTATAAATCATGACCTCTGTTTTCACAGCCTTGGCCTCTCTCATGAAAATGCCTATAATTCTTATTTTGCATTTATTTTTTTCTTCTATCTATAGTCTGCTTTCTCATTACTTTTATTTACTCATTTTTTCCTCTGCCTCTTGGGAGACCATCTCAGCCTATCTCCCAAATGACATTAAATGAAAACAACGTATGACCCAAGTTCTCAACACTAACTTTTTTAAAAAAGATTTTATCTATTTATTCATAGAGAGAGGTGAAGGGAGGGAGAAAGAGAAATAGAAACATCAATGCCTCTTGTGTGCCCCCAACTGGGGACCTGGCCTACAACCCAGACATGTGCCCTGACTGGGAATTGAACAGGCCACCCTTTGATTTGCAGGCCAGTGTCCAGTCCACTGAGCCACACCAGCCAGAGCTCAACACTGGCTTTTTATTTGAATCATGTGTGAAAATAAATAATAATAAAGGCAAGGTCTAAGGCTACTTGCATCACACAACTCATGAGACATCCTATTCTCTGTTGTGACCACTGGAGATGTGCAATGATATGGAACTGGAACTGCCTGGTCCTAAACTAGACCAATTAAACCAGAACCTGTGTTTGGAATAAAACTCTGAATATATATATATATATATGTGTATATATATATATATATATACACATATATATATATGTTTCCAGTTGATTCTAGAATGCAGCCTTGATTAGGAAGATGGAAAGCTGATGGCACATGCACATCCTCAGGTCCAGCATCAGCATTGGCATCACTTAATTGCCCACAATATCAGTTTAATTCTTTAGCACAGATTTTAATCTATATTTACTGCTCTATTTTCTTATTCCTTCTGTACTCATCCCTCAGATTGCCTCATCGTCTCACCTTTTGGCTATGTATCCCGTTTCAAGAAGATCATGTCTTCTTTATCCTATTAAGGATGTCAAAAATTTTCTAAATTTATTTTCTAATTTATATGTATATTTTTAAAACAGTAGCTTTATTGAAGTCCAGTTTTGCTAATGGACAAGGAGTGTGGTGCAGCCCCAGAGACTGCTGAGAAAATCTCACCCAACCTCCAGCTAGAGTGGGGACCAGCACGCACAGGTTCCCAAGCAGGGCTCAGCTGAGTTGGGGGAGCTCGTCTCTTACCACCTCTCGTTAGTCCTCTGTCTGAGCAGAGGAAGTACTTCAAACAACATGCATTGAAAACAGAAATATTCCAACTCCATTCATTCTTCTTAATTTTTCATTCAACAGATGCTTACAGAGCACTACTTCTTGCATAATGTCCTAGGTGTTAGGGAATAGAGGAGTGAGCAAATCAGACTATACACCTGTTCTCATGGAACTTACATGTTAGAGCTAGAGGCAGACAACAACACAATTCTTAAATAAAATCATTTAAAATAGTACGATATCATATGAGGAAAAGCAAATCAGATAGCAAGAAAGCATCCGGAGGGGAGCAGTATTTCCTTTCCGGAAATAGACTGCTTGGAATTCAATAGGCCTCTACCAGCACTTTACACTCATATTTCTAAGGACATGATAGGTTATCAAATGAATACACAAGAGATGCGCTCTGGCTACCTTGGAGGGCATTTGCAACAGAAAGCTGCCCAGCTTTCTGGGTGGTCCAGAGCCAGGACCTCTTTGACAGAAAGACCACTTTAGATATCCAGGGCTTAGTCTATTCTAAGTGAGAAAGTATGCATTGCTCAGTAGTGCTATATTAATGTTATATTAATGAAAATTTATCCAAGACTGACAAAAACTTGACAGCCAGATTTAGTTGGGAAATTGCTGTCCATGTTGAAGACATTTTGTGGGACATTCGTAACAGCAACATCTGTCCAAACTGGAGCAGGAGGTTGCCACAGTTCCTTTCTGAGCTCTAGGTGGGAAGTCCTGAGCCCTCAGCCTCTTCATCCTACCCTCCTTTCCTGCTCGATCTTAATGTTACTATATCTCTACTTTCAGTGCCCACTACATTACATACACCCTCTCATGCCTATCTTCTTGAGATAGATGTTTTAATCAAACAGTGTACCCTTGGCACCTTACTCTGGCTTCATCCCTAGACATTGACCTTCATTTCTTCCATAATTCCACAGTGTGTCACCTGCCAATCAAACCTTCCTGACTCTCTCACTCAAATCAGATATCCAATGCAGCTGGTTAGTCCAGACACACTGGGATTCCACTTATTCAGTTGTTCAAAGAAGTGGCCAAAGTAAGCCAGAGGTCCCATTTAGATATATTTAATGCATGGCTTTTACCCAGTGTCTCTAACATGTCTATTGCATAGCAGAGTGCTTAGATATTGAAAATATAGCTGTGAGCAATGCAGAAAATGCTCTTGCTCAAAGAAAAGTAATAGTGAAGGGAGAAATAGACAAGTCAACTAACAATCCTAAAGAAGTGTGATGAGCACAGTGATTTTTAAAAATGCAGTATTATCTGAAATCAGGTACCCATCCTGAACTTGAGGTTTACGAAAAGCAATTGTCCAAACTGGGACCTAAGGGATAAGCTGGATAAAAGTGTAAGCAAAAGAAAGGTGATGTGAGGAAAAGTGTTTTCTAGAAGCATTAACCTTTAACCCTGAGCATGTCTAGGTAATGAGAACAGTAAATCATGGCTTAGCAGACAGCTCTGGGAACTTGGAATGAAAGCTCTTCATCAAATCTCAAGATATAGCCAAGACAAGAAGCTGTCCTCATGTATTAAAATTATTGTTCATTTATTGAGTCAGAACTATATCCACTATTTCAATGGAGAACAAGATGCTGGATGACAATACTAAGTATGAGAGGTATATAACCACTGCTCTCATGGATTCTACTACTGCCTTGTATGTATTGAGGTATATTTCTAAGGTATTTGGTTCTAGTGATTTCTCTAAAGTCAGTTTGGTAGAACAAACTCACATTTAGGTAAATCAAGCATAAAATAAAATATGTAGAAAAGAAACAGGGCAGGACATATTAATAGACTTACAAATAAAATGAGAAAAGAGAACTGAGTTAAGGGAAAGAAGGAAAGGGAGAAAGAGGAGAGAAAGAATAAATACATTAATGATGGAGAAAGGCAAACTACCATGAAAAGGTTTTTCAGGAACGGCAGCCCACCTACCTTTAATATGATAGTCTTTCTAAAGAAGTTTTTCAGTAACTAGTCTGTCTAGCTCCATCGGTGCCTTGTGCATGAAGGTGCATGCCAAACATTGTATAGGATGGATCAAAGGAATTAAGCAGCCTAGGGGATTTTTGAGTGCATCGGAGCTGATTTTCAAAGAAAATTTTTCATGAATCTTACTGTTGCCATGAAAACCGTCTGCCTTCAAACCAGCATTTCAACACCACCTTTGCCTCTAATTACACTGTAAGTTTTAAGACCTTAAATCAATGTCTACATCCTGAAAATCTCAAGAAAATTACTGACACAACTGTAACCTCTGCACCGTTTCACTAAGAAAAGGCTCATTACTGCAACTAAAACCACAGTTATCTTCTAGGGGGAAAAAATCCACTTTAACAAAAGAAAAATAGATAGAAAATGTGTTCCGTGGATGGCCTGTATTATTTATAAAGTTCAGTTTAAATGACAAAATATTTATGGAGCACTTACCAACTACAGGGTCCCATGTTAAATGCTCGATAGACACTAAAAAGTTTTAAAAAGAAAGGGAGGCTTTAGCTCCTTCCCTTAAACAGGTTGTATCTTATTGCACAAGGAAAATAAAATAGTCCCATTATAAATGTAAAGATAAGGAGATATATGCAATGAGAGAATTGAAAAATACATGCAAAAAGGGGATACTAGGGGAAGGCTAGAGTTTAGGATCAGATCTAACAGACAAAGAGAAAGCAATAAGTGTTCAGGTTTGAAGGGCCCCAAGGAGTTGCCACCTTTTATTCTCTGGTCAAGCTCTGGATCAACTGAAATTAGTAAAGGAAATGGACAATGAATATAAAGTGTTGAAGTGAGGCAACAACAGACTTCCTAAGATGGAATCCTACTGTTCGATAGATTTACGCACCTGCAGGCTGCCCTGTAAAAATTAGGGTGGAAAAGAGGAAAGCAGGGAAGAAAGATGGAGGGTGTTCCCTGGATGTTGAAGCCCTTTCCCCAAACACACCAGGGAGGAGACAGGGAAGGGCTAGACAGAGGCCTAGAGCGGAATAGTGGAGGGGCTCTCCCTGTAGGAAGTTGGCAAAGATCTATCCCCATTCCCAAAAGAAGAGTTTTTATTTTTATTTTCCTGGAACAACAACAAAAGGGTAGCTGACATTTACTGCTGGCAAAGTACTGACACTGTATCATCTAATCTTCAAAAAACCCTAAGATGTTACTGTGTCTCCATTTCACAGGATTGAAAACGGTAAGTAAATTGAACACAATGGCACAGCTTATAGTTGCAGATCCTGAATTGAATCCAAGGCTGAGTGTGGTGCCATAGTCCATGTACCTAACTTCTGTGCCAAAGAAGATGTCAGGAGAGGGCTTTGGGAAAATGCCTGCTCCTTAAGGTACAGCTTAAGAACAAGGTTCCCAGGATAGAGTCAAAGAACTGAAATGGTGCACCATCTGGGAGACCAACTAAAGCACCAACACTCTCTGGGTCTCTTATCATGAGGAAGGAATGTCAGTAGACTAGTGGAGTTGAAAGCTTGATTAGAGAGAAACACAAGAAAGAAGGAGTAAGAAAAAGTGACAGCAACAAGTATACATTTTCAAGAAATGCAGCATTTGAAGGAGGGCGAAGATCCAGTGTGAGAGCCTGTGAGGACAGGAAAATTGAGCAAAGGTGTTTTGAGCAGCTTGTTAGGCTTTCTGAGAAGGTTTATAAAAAGAGAAGAAACTTCCAGTGAAGAACAATTTAAAGATGAAAACGGGAAGGGACAAAATGAGGGAACGTGGATTTTAACGGAGGAAAGGGGGAATGAGACTGAGAAACAGGAAAGAAATGATGTACCTTAAAATCAGAGGCTTTTCTGGTGGAGAAACACAGAGTTATTGGAAGAGAAAGAAAGAGCAGTTTCAATTAGGTAGACCTCAAGCTAGAGAGATCACTCCAGGGTTGGACAAAGGTAGATTCAGCACCAGAGGCTTGAATATAGGGGGACTGTCACAATTCACCTTGGAAATGGGGTAGGGATTCAATAAGAAAAGTAAACAAATGAAAGGTTGCTGAAAAGTAAGGACACGCAGAGTCAAGCTCATATGACTATATCGTGGACCCAATCAGTGAGTAAAGAAGCTCTTTTGAGATGGTTTTAAGACTATACATAACAAAAAAAAGTAACATATAATATTTTAAACTAAAAGATTCTCTATCTTGTATTTGAAACACATAAACAGTCAGATTCAAGTCCTTTAGGCCAAACCTATTATGAACTTAATGCTTTGGTGATAGACTGACCACACACACACACATACACACACACTCACACACACACACAAATAAAGAATTGAGCTAATAATTTGACTAATCCAAGCCCCTATAACCCCCCAAAAATGAATGCACTATTTAGGCCAAAATATATTTTCATACTGAGAAAGTGCCAGATAGCTCTTTTAATTCAGGGAAAAGCAAGTAAAAGTGTGTTCATTCTTCTCAGTCTTTTTTCAGAGAACAGAAAATTATTCTGTTCTATTTCAAGTAGGAAATCTGACGAGGCTGAAGCCATATCTTATTCTCTTCATTTTATTATTTATTCTTTAATGCTGTTGTTCTTTATATTCCACATATCTTAAAAATGTTTACTTTTAAACACAACTCCCTTCTTTAGGAAACTATGATGCACACTAAGTCATTAGGCCATTATAATGAAAGAGGCTTCAGATATCTTGGTTATTCAGCCAGTGCCTGCAATTTGATTTGATGGGAGAGTGGGAGGCAGAATAAAGGGGGAAAGATGGTATGAGAGAACTTGACATTTACAGAGTGCCCACAATTTGCTAATATTATATCCACTGTAATAAAAAAAATTTTCAGCCTATGCATTATACCCATTCAGAAGTCATGAAATCAAGTTGGTGAGCCATGACCAGGCTTTTAAAAAGTGAAATTGAATACAATAAAATAAAACAGAGTGCAACACAGATACTAAAAATAAGTTTGGTATAGAAAAACTTTTGCCTTGGTTATACTGAATAGATAAATGCATATATACCCTAGGTCATGATGTGAACCTTAGGTCATGATGTACACTGTTTCTTGCTGTAGACTATAATCAAAACAGTTCCAAAGCCATCAGTTTAATGGGTCACTTAAAAGTCATCGCTCTGATGTTTTTGCCTAGCAAGAGTCTATTCCACTTTCCACAGCAGCCTTCCTTTTGAGGTCATGTTGGGATGAAAATTCTTCAGATTGGCTTCCTGGTTTAGAAGCTGGAGGGGCCAAATTAGCCAACTAGATACTTAGAATCCAGAGCAGGCAGCACAAAGACGGAAAACATAATAAATACCTAGTTTGCACACACCCTTTCTAGAGGTAACATCCAGGCCACTCAGTTTAGGCCATGAGACCATTTCTGTCATTCTTGCTGCCTTAGTTCCTGCCCATTGCTGCCCATTCTCCAGCTTGATGTCAGTATTTTAAAATCCTGACTCACTTCTGCCAAATCCTTCTTTTGCTCCTGAGCTGGAGTTAGTTTTTTTTTGTTTGTTTGTTTTGTTTTGTTTTTAATTCTAATCTAAATGCCCTGCAATGCCGTTATTATTCTTATTTTACTAATGGGAAAAGTAAGATTCATGATGATCCAGTAATTTTGCCAAAGGTCATCTTGCAGGTAAAGAATTCAAATGAGGCCACTGTGACTTAAAGTTTATGTCTTTTCTATTAAATAATGTAGCTGAGCTGGCAACAGCAGAGTGTGAAACATTTCATGTGCAGAATAATTTTACGCAGAGGATTTGCCAGGGAATAGTTCGTATTTTATTGGAGGGAATCGGGATCGATAGTTTTCAATTAACTTCAAGATAAAGTTCAGGAGTGTTGAGGTTTTATAGCTTTTAAGCTTATGCATGTTGGGAGAAAAGACAGCCTAGATTGTTTTGTTGTTACTTGCATTGATCTTTAAGAAAGGTCTACCATCTATTAATTGCAGGACCTTAGCAATAAACCAGCATTCTGAAACTCTTAACATCTATCAAATGAAAGCGAACAGCTCAGTAATTATCCCAAGTAATGAATCAGTATCAACAGGCAAGGAATAGACTGGAAGATTCAGCTGAACAATCCTATTTTCATCAACATTGTAAATTTAGCTTCTCCAAGCTTCTAAATCTCCCTACACAAACACGCACATATGCAATCAATCATTTATTCCTATTAATTATTTTTGTTACCACCCTTTCACACACACACTCAGTAGTTTAATGCTTTATTTTCTTTAGCCTGAACTATTACTGAGACTTTCAAATTGTATCTGTAAATTAAGCCTTAATTTTTTTTCATTGCTGCTAGAACAGCACATTTTTGCTTAAAACTCCTCATGGACTTTCCATTATTTAAAGAATAAATTCCAATATCCTTGTTTTAATACACACTGGGATTCATGAACATTTCAAAGCTTGGAGTTTTACAAATACATTATATAGTTTTGTACCTCTGCCTTTGCAGATGTCATTTCAAGAAGGTAGAATGCCCTACTCAAAGCTGCCCTCCTGGAAAAATTCTATGAACCCTTAAAAACACAGTTTTGATGTTACCTCCATCAGGAAGTCTTTCCAAATGCTTCCTACCACCATCAGAGGGTTAATCTCACTGCTTTATTATTTCTATTTCTTGTATCTAGTCTACTGTTCGTTCATTTGATATTCAACAAATATTTTACTGAGGTACTGGTCTAGACTCTGGGGATAGACCAGAGAATAAAACAGACAAAAATATCTACCCTCACAAGGCAAAATAATCAATAAGAAAAGTAAATAAACTTTTATCAAACATCTGAAAAATGTAACTTAGAAAAACAAAGTATCAGGAGCAGGGTGACAATTGTGAGGGTGGTCAGAGAAAACTTCCCTCAGATGCATTTGAGGTAGCATTTTCAGGAGATGAAGGTGGGTGCTTTGAAAAGTCTAAGAACATTTCAGGCAGAGAGAACTATAAATGCAAAGGTACCCAGGTAGAAATGTGCTGGGCAAAATCAAGAAAGAGCAACTGGAGTCAATGTTAAAGATGTGGTCAAAGGGGGCAAGATCCTGGAGAACTTGGGCAAAAGTTTTGAATGAGATGGGAAGCCACTGGAGGAATCAAGGTGGATAAGATACATGATCTGAGTTGATTTATAAAGATCACTGAGCATAAACTCTGCCTAAATCAAATGCTGAGGCCAGATTAGGTGGACAAGTTATCTTTACTTTAATGCGATGCATTTAAACAACTGTGAAAACAGCATCTGCTGGTTTTGGCCTAAGGCAATTTCCAACTAAGTTCTACCATATATACATATGTATGTATATGCAATAGGTCTGTCCCTCATTCTACTATTTGAATTTTAGGTCACAAATAACTCAAAAGAGAATAAGGTATGATCTAATTTCTCCAGGGCTGCCCATTAGTGAGTCTGAAAGTGAAATAAATGCAAGGACAAACATCAAAGAACCATAGGGCTTGAAAAGCACTATGCAAAGAGGAGTGGGACACTAATTTGGAAGTTATTTGATTAGCGGCACTTTAGGGATATAACACAATTAAAAATAGAGTGGGAGAGACAAAGGATGATTGCATAGTTGATATTTAAGATGCCTGATTGTGCCAGGGTTAAAGGGGAAGTTCTGCGACATTTAAAAAATAATTTTAATGTAGAAAACTCTGCAATCATTTCAAGAGTCCTATTTGAAAGAAATAGATGACTGCTGAAGTTTCCATGTAGACTTATTGTATACTCCTTCCAAAGTTCTTGTTTTTAAACCTGAACACTAGGGAAACATCACGAACCAAATAAGTTCAGCTTGACTGAAAAGTAAAATGTTAGAAACTGAAGTTTTTTATGACATTTATCTTACTAAAATAGTCCCATCTGTCACCTTTGCGCTAAGAGAAGTACAGGAAATTATGCTATGCTTTTCCTCACCTTAACATAATTTTAGTTCTCACTTATTAATCTATTTCCAGTAATCTGTTCCTTAACTTTATCAGCTACATATCTTATTGCTGGTGTACCTGCACAGGAAATCAGGCAAGGTTTATATGAGGTGCACATACAGTCAGCTTGCAAACTAGGTGGTCCATTTCTGGCCCCACCACACACCCTGTAATGCTGGTCAAGTTATTTAATTTCTCTGTGACTCAGTTTCTTTCTCTGTAAAGAGGCTAACAATCATACAAAGTTATAATGTCAATTAAATGGGATAAGGAAAATGATTAGAAATGCCTAGAACAAAATAAGAGCTCAATCATAATGGTGACGATGTAGAAAATAATATACCAAAATACCTGTGAAATAGTAAATGTGCCAAGTTTTAATGTACAAAAACAATTTAAATAATTACATTCAATCCTTTGTACATCTGCCTGCCTCTCTTATATTTATCGACAATCCAATTTCCCTATGTTGGCAATAATTTATACAGTTTTTCTCATATATTTAAAATATACTCATGTATTTACAAATGTTTTTGTTTATGAGACCTAACTTTTTTATTACTAACGGTACTTTAGAATGGAAGAAGCCTGCCTGCTGTGGGTTACCTTTCTGGCCAAAAATGCAGGGCACATACTGAATCTCGTAAGTCCAGGGGAGGCCTGCATGGTGCCTTAAAAGTTCAGAGACTAGTAACCTCACAGGATAGTCTGAACTGAAAACTTTTACCTGGATGCAGGTCATGGTGGGTTGTCACATCCTAGGCTGGTTTTTCCCTTAACAATGGCCAATCTCTACCTTAACTGAATCTGTCCACTGTCCTTTTGCATGAAAGATAACATATCTTTGGAAGGTCAAAGTCATCCCTCCCACCCCTCATTCTCCAAAGCACAATCACTGGTCTAGAGCAGAGACTGAAAATCCTCTCATTGTTATTATTATCACGTTAATTGTTGGCTGTTAACTATCCTGACCCACTGAGGTAGAAAAGTGTGTGTCTACCTGTCTATTCCTCTTAGTTTTTATCCAACTCCAGAAATTCCCCACCGCCCTAATCTATCACCAATGAATTTCATGTAACCATCTTTCCTGTTCCTTTTTGATGCTGATGTACAAACTCAGTGGTAAAACTGCCTTTTTCCAGAGTATTTTCTAATTTTGTTAATACTTTGCTTTCCAGTAGTTATCACTTTGGCTCAAGTAAACTTATAAAAATTCTTACAGCTTTGGACATTTCTTACATTGACATTGTATTTTATATAATGTAGAATATATACTATATATAATAAGTAATTATATACTATACAATATATGGTACCCAATGTGTCATATAATATATAATTATATACATGTACGTATGTGTAGATGTACATCTTAAGCTGCTTTAACACTGATTCCTCTAAGGTAGTGGGCCACCTACTTTTCTTATGACCGGCCTCCCCCATTCACAAGTCTAGATCATTGGTTTGCAGCCAGCAAGGTGAGTCCAAAATCCTTCCAGAGATAAACAGGCCCCTGATCTCAAACTGTAACAAACAGCCTCCCTTCCTGGAGAATATAGATTTGGAGCTGATAGACAAGTCTCTTCTCATTAGATTGATCTCTTATCATGTAAATGCGGGTGCTTTTTGACAGCCTTGACTTCCACCCTATGAGCTGGCAGAAAAGAGTTGTTGAAGGCAGATCTGTCCATGGCACTAGGTCTGTCCAAAAGTATCCAGCCATGTACTATGAAAAACAGACCTTCAGACCTTTATTGAAGAAGATACAAATACAGGAAACATTGTACATAGGACAATGATGCCTCAGTCCTCTTCAAAGCAGGCACCTTGGGACCTCACACAGTTCTTTCACTGTCATTAGCAACAGCAGCATGATGTTCTGTTTTGGTAGCAGACCCATGGAACAAATTTTGCCATGACAATGTTTCATGCCAAGATCCTGTGTCAAAATCTTGGACACAGTAGTTTTTGGAATCCCCAGATCATCTTCTAGTTCTTGCACTTTCAGCTGCTGATCTTTGTTGATTGCAGACTATACTCTTTCAGCATTCTCAGGTGCTCTGCTTGGTGCAGGCCTTTCAGAGCATGGGTCACTTTCCACAGATTCTCATCCATCTTTGAAGCATTTGTGTCATACTTTTATTTGCGCCACATCCCTTGCATCATCCCCGAAAGCCTTCTGAATCATTCAAATGGTTTCCACAGAGGAATTTTCAAGCTTAATGCAAAATCTGATGCAGATTCATTGTTCTACAATGATGGCCACACAGAACACATGCTCACTCAATTGTTTCTACTGCCCCCACTGACTAGTACAGTGAAGTTGCCATTGTTCATTCATGCCCATTCCAGTCCACTCTCTTTGGCTGCTAGATTACATTGATATTACACAAACCATTCTCATTATATTAACATGGCTGGACTTTTTCCAGACGGATCTCATATATCCGCTCACTAGACTATATTCCTTAAAAACTGAGACTCTTCTCCTGGAATGTTAAAGAATAAGGCTCCAAGCACAAAGAAACTGTCCTGCTCATTTGTTGTCACTGCTGTTGTTGTTGACTTTATTTCTAGAATTAAAACATTATAAACATAATTTAATTCAGCTATGTTTAAAATGAAAAGTCAACATCAGATGCTAAACGTTTTTAACAGAAGGAGCTCTGGGGGATTGAGAAAAGCTGAGCTATTGAAACTGAGCTTGCAGAAAATAATTCAGTAAGATGGCCACTATATATCTTTTTATGTCACTAAGATAAATTTTCATAAGCCACATCCTTTGAAGGTACTAAAACCATAAACATGAAACAGTTAAAGATGAAAGTTCTTTTATGCAAACTTTATATGTTTGGCTTACATTAGAAAAGCAGTTTGTTTCTTAGAGGTTTCTCAATTATATTTTACTTTTAACTGTAACAATGAGTTGTCATATGAACATTAATTTCAAGACTATATAATGTAGCATTCTGGGTAAATGAATGTATGTACTATGTCTGTGACAGGAAAATGGAAGTTTTGAATATTTAACCAGTCTCGATGGTCTTACTAAAGTATTCTTCAGTAGGTATTTTATAAACTTGCTGAATAAAATCTCTCCCCTGCCATGTAAGGATAGGTGAAAGGATGCTGAGTAGGGGGAGTAGAAAGAAATTTACCATGAAAGAATAAAACAATGAGTTAGGATAAATTATTCAGAAAAAAAGCTACAAACCAATGGAGAATCTGCTGAGGGTGAGGAAAGAACGAAGGTATGGATGTAAAAGATTGGAGAACCCTGGCAATTTAAGGAAAAGCCCTATCACATAGGAAGAATCAAAAGGGTACATGTATATCACAGATAAATAGATATTGCTAGATTAATACATAAATACCAGATTTTAAAGGAGTACTAAAACCTCTACCTAATCTATTACTCCCTTAAGTGAAATAAGCCAGGTGGTAAAGACCAAATATCATATGATCTCACCTATAAGTGGAACCTAATGAACAAAACAAACAAGCAAAATAGAACCAGAGACATGGAAATAAGAGACTGACAGTGACCAGAGGGCGCGGGTAATAGGGGAAAGAAGGGGAAAGGTCTACTCAAGGAAGAATAAAGGACTCATGGACAGGACTGACTATGGGAGCAGGGGATGGACGGTGGCATGGGAGAGTAATAGGGGAAAAATTGGGACAACGGTAATTGAACAGCAATAAAATTAATATATATATAAAAGAAATGTTTTGTTTCTCATTTCTCCCACAAAACAATGAACTCCTCAAAGGCAAAGACTGCCGTATTTTTCTGTTTTTTTTTTTTAAATAGTTCTCAAATAAAGGTTTGTTACAAGAAATAAAATGTCAAGTGTCTTATATGCATCTTATTTGTTGATGAAAATTATGCAGATAGAATGTCTCCCCCTTCAACTTTGTATGTAAGTGGATAGCATCTTTCTTTCATAAGAGTGACTCTCATTTCCCTCAAAACATTTCAATTGTCTAATGAGAAGCAGGTGTTCTCATGGCTTAGATGGATAAATTACAAAACAAAGAGGTGAACAGAAGGCTCAAGAGAAACAAGCAGCTGCTGAGGCAGGAGTGAATATTGGTTATTCTGTGTCTCTGGTTAGCAGGCCTTCCTGATGATTTTCTTGCTGAAGAAAAAATATATATACACACACACATAACATACACTCTTGGTAATGAATGCTGCATCATAGACAATATCAGTGATTTGGGGCAATTTATGCTCAACTGGATTAGCCCCAAAGCAACACAACCTCTAAAAACACCATTCACATCAAGTACCCAGCAAAGAAGAGAAGCCTAGTAATTGTCTGGATATCTTCTGATTGACCTTCCAGACTCCTCTTCTTCCTTCTTTGCCCCTGGAGACTGACCTTTATGAATTGCATCAACCGGGCTTTTTTGTTATCTGTCCTGGCCAGTGTGATTGCCAACAGAAGATTAGAGTTAAGGACAGAGAGATTCACTCCATCTTCCTTCATGCCAGCCTGAAGTTGAGCCTACAGCTCTGTTCCTTTTAGTGGGGTGCAGCTTCTGCCAGGTGGCCTATTTCCAGTAGCTAATCCCTTGATCTGGTAAGGCCTTGCCTTGCTTCACAGTACCTTGGTGGCCCCTTAACTTTGCTGCAAGTTTGACAAAAGCCCTTTGATTCAATTATCTTCATTTAACTTTTTGGGTGCCTGCTCTGAAAGATCTTGACAGACGAGTTCATGCTTCCTCCTCACCAGTAGAAACATGGGGGCGGGGGGGGGGGGGGGTTGGCACACACGACTGCTGCTTTCCATGATGCTGAAGGGCAGGCGAGTCAGGTCATGCAAGCTTCTAGTTACATCCTGGTTGTGATGCAGACAAAATTGTTAAGAGAAAGGCCTGTCCAGGCCTGGCTTCCACCAGGCATGGTTCTAGCTTCACTACACCTCACCCCACTCCATCTCCCAACAAGTAGGTATTACTCACAGGCACATATTATCGGCAAGTGGATATAATCATCTCATTTGACAATGAGGAACTAAATCAGAGTTTGTCTGGCAGCTGGCAAGTAACTCCAGGACTTGTGTTTTTTCTGCAGCCTCACATGTTTCACTCCTCCGGGACTGATTTTTCTCCGCTGCAAAAATGCAACAGCCCAGCTGTGTCAGTGGTCCTCAATCCAACAGTTGAACCACCTAGGAAACTTTGAAATATATCCTAATTCAAATCTCCAGCTAGACCAGTTAAACTTATAAGCTCCTTGTATAATTCAAATGAGAACTGAGGTTGACACCATAGGAGTAATTGTCCCATAAAGTTTCTTCCAAATCTAAGATGTCGTAATTCAATATTTTTTAACTTACTGCGTATTTTTGGCAAATCATAAATTAATATTGCTGTGGTTTTAATCTAACAGTTTCTTTATTCCTGTTAAGTTCTACTAAGCAAATACTATTGCAGAAAACACAGAGGCAGACACTTGTATGAAACATTTTAAAAGAATCTATTATATACCATGGGATGCCAGTTACAGATAGGGTCTTTTCCTGTGTGATGAGTAGAATAGAATCCTTGTCTTCAAGGAACTCACAGTCTAATGGGGAAACCAACCACAAACCAGATATATACACTAAACGTTGGCAGGAGGAGTGGAGGAGATATACACCACAAACATGTCAACTTTGGAACCTTCTACAGAACAATAGTGCTATGATCTACATCTTAAAATCTTAGTAGAAAAATGAAAGGACTTTTCAGAAAAGGAGTGGGTCAATTTTATCCACACAAGAATATAAACAATTCAGCCCATCTGAGCTGTGAATGCAGGTTGCTTAGCAACAGCTTTTACAGTTGTGTTATTTGCTCTGAAATGAGAGAAGCTGGTATTTTTTAAAACAAAAGAATATTAATAACAGCAATGATACTGGATATTTATAAGCCCTTTGTGTTAGATGTAAGAACTGCATAATATTTTAGTTCATGCCGGCTTTGGAGCCAAAGTTAGGAAGAGTAGAAAGGTTGAGGGAGTATCTCATAGCCAAACATCATCATTAATATAGTGTCCAACAGTAAGTCAGCTGACCTGGTTTCATGAATCCAATTTGCACTTATTAAGTATAGTTTTTATGCTTACCCCTCTCTATACAAGAGGTTTTGTAAAAACTGGGGAGAGACGCATATGTATGCTAGGGAAGGAGCATAAAATGTGTCAAATGCTTATTCTCTTTAGTTAAAATATTTCACCAAATTCTTAAGTATTTTCAATTCACGTTCCCTATAAGAAATGCAGAGCATCTTCCTTTTGTGTATGTACCACCATTGAAACACAACTGGCAGTCATAGAGAAATGTTCTGCCTCCTAAGAGGAATAACTAAGGATAAAAATTTACTCAAAACTACCTCTATCACACAAAGAAACTTTTCTACCACAATATCTCAGTAACTCTAGTAAAAAAGACTGTCCAATGGAGAATGGATTTTCTTCTTTAAATATTCTTTTAGGTCTGGAAATGAAATGCCAGTCATACCACATGTCTACATCTTCCTACAAAAACCCAGCTACAAAGAGGGAGGCAAATCCTTTATTCCTTACTTGTATAAAATATGACAGCTGATTTATTCCACAGCATTGGATCCTTTTGAGGAAAGGTAAGTGACTTAAATATGAAATGTATACTTTCATAAATGCCCTTTTAAAAACATTGCTGCCCCCTTGCAGTTCTGATGAAGATCATCACCATTTCAAGGTCCTATCCAGTTTTCATTTATTTATTATCTCTAAATGTTAACATATTAGTAAAACCCAATGGTAGAAAACAATTTTGAATATCTGACCATTTCCTGTGCTGCGTTTGTCATTGTGCTTGTTTCTGAACAGACGGGTGGGATCTAACTTGTCATGGGGAGCTCCAGCAGAAAGCTACATGCAATGCCCACGAAAAGTGATGGGTGTCGATGAAGTTGTGAGTCCATTAGTTAGCAGCTGTACTTTGTAAGCTAAGGTCATTGCAAGAATCCATACCTGAAGTCAAAGGTGACAGATTAAAAACAATTTATCCCAGATGCTTTTGGACCTATGTGCTTAGCGTCCAGTGTGAGCGGGCTATATAAATCTTCAGGAGATCGTCGGAGCTCATTCTCTTGTAAAAGAAAGGAATTGCATCAACCTTGAACATTCCATCCAATAGCACCTTATCAGGCAGCATGGCTCTATATGCCTGAGATGCAGAGATTGCCACCTGCCCCATCTTACTTGCTTGCCCCATGACACCAATTCACATGGAAATGTGTGTGTCATTGATTCCTACCTCACGGGAAGTGGAAAGAGAGGGCAGTTCTCCCTTTATATAGATTATCAGCTTCTCTATTTAACAAGCTATTATAACTTACTTCGGAAAAAACTAAAATCCACTTGCTCTCAATACTAACAAAGTATAATAAAATAGGACTGAAGAGTTCTATAAAATCTAGCCTTTACTCTCTATGTATCGGTAACTTTCCTGGAGGTGCATTAGGGATTTCTTGGAAATAAGAATTATAGGTATCAGAAATAAGCACGAGGAATTAACATTTCTGCTTGGGGTGCAAGAAGCTGAAAAATCGTGTCCCTTCCCCCTCTACATTAAAAAGAGAAAAACTTGGAGAAATCACAATTTTTCTTCAATCCATAAGATAACGAAGTCACCGGGCAAGCAAGCAACCTCCAACCTGATGAAGAGCAAATGTTTCAGGGAGAAACGGTTCTCTAGACCCTGGTTAGCCCAAGGCAGATCTGAACACCCAGTGCTATATGAGCCAGTGAGAGGAGTTCTAGTAAGACTGACCAGCTTGCTAGAGATAGAATGTGAGCAATTGTGACAGTACTTGGCTCTTGGGAACTAAAACTCCGGGAAACTGCATCCACTGTCAGACTCTCTTCATAAACCTCACTGGATGCTCCAGGGTTGATGGAGGGCAGGACAAGTGTGCTGAGCAAGTGCCTGGGAAACAGTGACCCCAGGATAAGACATAACACCCTGCCTGGATCCTTCCCTCTAATCCTTCCCATGGACCAGAAGTCTGGACTTTCGGGGGAATGGAGAAAACACAGTCACACTTAAGGCAGTGGTAACCACAGAATATCACTGGGAGAAGGGAACAAAGAGTAGTTTCTGCTCCTGGAGGAAGAACAGAAATATACACTGAGCCCAGCAAACTAATGCAGACACTAACTGCAAAGCTCATTCAATAGATAACTTAAATTGTCCCATCCCTATTAAAGTAATTGATTTGAGGTTAATAAACTCCAATAAAGAACACTCCAGGACCAGATGGCTTTACCAGTGAATTATACTAAACACTTAAGTAGAAAAATATCAACTCTACACAATCTCCCCCAGAATATAGAAAAACACTATAATTCATTTCCTAATCCTCTTATAAAGTGAATACTTTATAAGAGAACAATATCTAATCCACTTTTTGAGTCCAGGAGCACTCTAACAGAAGAAACAGAGAAAGGCAGTAAAGAAAACAAACTTGTAGACTAATTTCTCTCAAATATAGATGCAGAATCTCAATAAAATACCAGCAAATAACAAAGAAAAATATGAGAAAAGATCACCTATGATGGCCAAGTTGGGGTATAATATAAAATTGTAAAAATTAATTTAACATTCAAATATTGGCCACTATAATTCACTATATCAACAAACAAACAAAAATACAGGGTGCACACAATTAATTGGCAATAACTTTGTATCTCCTTCTTTCACGTGCTTATTCATTTTGAAAGACTATGTTTCGCCCTGGCTGGTAGCACAGTGGATAAGGTGCCGGCCTGCGAACCCAAAGGTCGAAGGTTCGATTCCCCAGCCAGGGCACATAACCAGGTTGCAAACCAGGTCTCCAGTCAGGTCTGTGGCTGGAGGCAGGTGAAAAGCAACCATACATTGATGTCTCTCTCCCTCTCTGCCTCTCTCCCTTCCTCTCTCTCTCTGAAAATAATGAAATAAAATCTTAAAAAAAAAGAAAGAAAGAAAGAAAGAAAGACTATGTTTCTAAAGTTATGATTTAACATCATTGTTTCAGATATAAAGTATTAAATTCCGAGAGAAACCATCATGTCGAAGAAATAAGATGTTAGAGCAACCGTAATTTCTGGACTCATGCAGGGCGAACTGCTAGGGAACCTGCAGGCTTCAATTACATCCCTTTATGTATAGTTTACAACATGAAGAAGGTGTATGATGCTGATCCTGATGTCACCACACCAACAAGGAAAATGCATAAAGTACGCAAGGATCCTACAACTCCAGATACTGTACACAGAATCCAGAAGATAATCAATTGATGCTTACCTTGACATTTTGAGAGAAGTAATTGTACCGTGAATGAAGCGAGTCAAAAATTGATGTCATTTTGTCTTCCAACAAGATGGTGCACCAGCACATAACACCAAAAAGGGGCAAGAATTTCTCAGTGTCAATGTTCCTAAGTTCTGCTCAAAGGAAATCTGGCCTCCTCATTCACCAGATGCAAATCCTTTAGACTATTATGTATGCAGTATTTGTGAGGGAGAAGTTAATAAACAACCTTATTCCAATCAAGAGGCTATTAAAGCTAAGACTGAAAACATTATGATGTCCATAGAAAAAGAAAAGTTAAAGTGTGCTCAAGATTTTGAAGTGGAATCGAGTCTATTATTGCAGCAAATGGAGACATTTTGAACAATTAAAAAAATAATGATTGTTTATGTATTTACATATAATAAATTTATTTCAAAATATAACACTTTTATGGTATGTTGTTTAGTTTACTAAAATGTTGCCTATTGATTGCATGCACCCTGTATATATGATCATTTCCATAGAGGCAAAAAAAATGTCTTCAATAAAATTCACCATCCACACATGACAATAAATCTTAAGAAACTATTTTTAAAAAGGTACCTTGCTACACCTATTAAAGGGGTTATATGATACAACCACAAGCAATGTCATATTCAATAATAAAAAATAAATCTCTGTCATCTTGTTTTTTATGTCAAGCATTTTCATTTAATGTTTTTAGAGTTTTCATCTCTTTGTTGAAATTATATATGCATTCCCCCAAAATTAAGAACATAGTAAAGTTGTCCACTCCAACCACTTCTTTTCAGTATATTCCTGGAAGTTAGCCTGAGGAATCTGAGTTGGCCTTGCTGTTGAAAAGATACTCAAAGTGATGTTCTTAAAATAACTTTTCCTTTCCATGTCAGCCAATAAGCAGAAAATAATATATGTGAACTTCTGAAAACAACGTCTCAACCACTTTTCAGTGGTGATTCCATCCATGTTAAATCAATGAATACTGTAGACCTTCACTACAAGCATTGTCAGAACTTTCCCAAAGATTCCTATTCATTCATTTCTTCTTGAAAGAAACTGATATGTTGCCTTGAGCTTCTGGTATCTTCTCACTAAGCAGAAAGACTGCAGAACTGTAGTTAAGAATATGGGTTCTGGAGTAAGTCTACCTGGGTTCAAATCCCACCTTCTATACTTAAAAGATTCTAGGTATAGTACCAAACATAGAGAGTTGTTGCATTAAAAGAATTTATTCATTTAAAGCACTCATAATACTGGTTTTTGTGTACTGTGAGCAGTCAATGAATGATAAATATTATTCTTAGAGCCATGTGCTGTTTTTGTAGCTCCCATACTTATAACATTTAGCCCACCCCATTATTTTTGAAGAATATTAAACAAAAGAAATGTTTTTTGGTTTAAAAACATCCTGTTTAAAAACAGGACGAAGCAGATTCAAAGAATGAAGGAGCTGGAGAACATCTTAGACATCTTTTATAACATTTTTAAAAATATTGAGGAAGGCTGGTGGCACAGTGGATAAGGTGCTGGCCTGTGAACCCAAAGGTTGCTGGTTCGATTCCCAGCCAGGGCAACATAACCAGGCTACAAGCCAGGTCTCCAGCCAGGTCCATAGCTGGAGGCAGGTGAAAGGCAACCATACATTGATGTTTCTCTTCCTTTCTCCCTCTCTCCCTTCCCCTCTCTCTGAAAAATAATAAATAAAATCTTTAAATTTTTTTTAAAATACTTAGGAATCCCTTATTTGAAAGCAATCTTGAAAAGAACCTAGTGTGTAAAACTGCCAAACCTAGAGGGGTATGATTTTGATTACACCTTAAAAAAAGTAGGGAGGGAATAAAATCCCCAGCACTTCCTGGTCATGATTTCTTAGTCTGCCCCCTTTCACTAGCCAGGAGGGACTCCTCTAAATCCCTAGGACTCCAAGAAGCACAAAAGCCACTGATCTAGTGTGAAAATCATCATGAGTCCTATTTTTTAGTTTATGAACAAGGACACTGATGACCAAAAGCATTAACCTGTGCCACACCATTCAGAACATTAGATGTTAGTTCAAAACTGTGCTTGTTCTCTGGGGACCTTTTACGTTGTCTGGTACCTAACTTTGGGATTTCCTCAACATGAAGCTGTGTCAAAGATTCCACAGAATTGTTAAAGGCTGAGTCAGTCAGAGTTTTTGGTGTCAAACAACAGAATGTCCTCTGCTTCACTGAGCAGAGGAGTATTTTATTTTAGATCACTTGGTGGATCACATATTAATACAAGACTTTGGAAATAGCTTCAGGGACGGGCCAGAGTCGAGGGTGGCCAGAAAGCAAGCAGGTCATTCACCAGACCAATCCATCTGAATGTCTGCCACCACCCCCACTGATCACTACCTGACCCTCAACTACTGGGGACAGAGAACAGGGCTACCAGGGGCCCCTGAGAGTCTTTCAATAGAAGGTGGAACCCAGCCCCCCTTCAAGACTCTCACGAATGCAAAATGCCTATTGTAAATACTTCCTGTGAAAGGAGCTATACTGGGTTCAATTATAACTTTAAAAACTCTTCCAGCTAAGGCTGTTTAGCAAAGATCAATCCCTATGAATTAGCATAATGATAAATTTTAGGAATCTTAAATAATCCCCACATTGCTCATCCTTGAAACTGGAACCCCATCATTAGACATTAGCATCACAGGAACACAACTTTCTTAAAACTAAAAATAAATAGAACATTAGAGTTGATCTTCTCTTGCTATTAAAATGCATCTCCTACTTCGAGGACTAACATGGGTAAGTTTTCAATGACAAGATGTTTATATGCTCTCTACATACTAACCCCATAAAAAAACCTCTTTTCTGAATGTCTAAATATTAAATAAGTGTTCCACATTAAGAGACAAAAATTATAAATACAGATATTTACTAGAGTTGAAGAGGAGGGGAAGTAGATCATAATGGAACCAGAATAGTAGTATAAGATTGGCATAAAAATAATAAAATATAGATTCTGTGTTTATAGATGATATAATTAAATATAAAGGTAATTAAAGAAGCTACAGGAATTAATAGCTCATATATGCCTGGTAGAGTGTCAAAGACAGCCTTTGACAATGTGTGGACTACAGTAAATTCATGATTGAGTTATGCATGATTGAGTTATAATGCAATTTATCTATGTCATCAGTTGAAGGAGAGCTGCATCCTTTAGAATTAAACTGTCAACCATTGTTCAAGTTTAACGACCAAATGAAGGGTCCTGATTAAATACCAACCTTCTTCAACAGAAGTATGAACAAGAAAAGTAATGCAAGAAGGACCAAACATTAATTTTGGGTTTTAATTGCTAGTTGAGTGTTTTCCAGAATTATATGAAGCCCTAAATTTGTATAAAGTTTACCATGCAAAAGTTGAATGTCAGAGAAAACTTTTAGGGTAAGGTTTTTTTAAAATAAGAATTATTATTTTTTAAATATTTCTTATTCTTTCTTGATAACAAAGATAAAAGAATATGTCTTTAAGAAGTGCAGCTTTCTATAGTGTGATAGACAGTTAAAGAAACATTCTAAAACTGAATTATTATCCCGTATAAAATGTCCAATACATTCAAAATAAATGATGATGCAAAGGTGCCTTTCCTTAAAAGAAAAAAGACAAAGGCAGAAAAATTCCTTGCCATTTAAAGGAGGTTGTCCATGATTCTGTTTCCTTTTGTGAGAAGCCACAGTTGCAATTCACCTGAGCATCATATCTAGTCATTTGATACATTTTATTGCTGAGCCTGGTGCCAACAAAACATTGATAGGTTGGTACCATATTAAGCTTGCGTGGATGGGCCATATCCAATTGATGGCATCTTCTAAAATTAATTAGTGCCTACTCACTGAATTAAAAAAAATTCAAAACAGTGAAACAATTGTAATACAACAAAAATAATTTTAAAAATTAAAGATAAACTAATTAATGCAATGTATACCATTTAAAAATATTACTGTGAAAAAATTAAAAATAAAAATATTACTGTGAAACTACTGTATACGATACTATAATGGCAAATACATAATTACATATTCATCAAAAAACATGATGTACAACCATAGAATGAGCAACCCTAATGTAAACTATGGCTTTGGGTGATAATGACATGTTTCTGTAGGTTCATCTCTCCTAACAAATACACCAGTCTAATGTTGGTATATGTCAATATTTGTTAATATATGTGACTATATGTCAACAGTGAGAAAGGTTATGCTCTAGGGTGAGGGGACAGGAAGGATATGGGAACTCTCTGTACTTTTTGTTCAATTTTTCTGTGAACATAAACCTACTCTAAAAAATGAAGCTTAATTAAAAGGGAAAACATATTATTCCAAGTGAAACAAAACAGAATGTTAATCAGATGATTATACCTTAACATTGCTTTGTCTTTTTAGAATATATAATCTTGCTAAAGCCTACCCCTGCTATTTTTTTGCAGAGAAGTATGGCAAATAGATTTTACAAAATTCCAAATAAGGTAATTAATCAATTTGTGATTTAAGGAAAATAATGTAATGATCTGGGCTTTGGATTCTGAAAACCTTGGTATCACATTCATGTTCTTTCCCTAACTCATTTTATGACCTTAGAAAAATAACTTCTTCAAGTCCTCACTTTCTCATTTATTTCATAAAATAAAGGTGATTTTATCTACTCAGATGATTGCTGGAAGAATTAAGTTAAATGACATTGTAAGGCACATTGTAATTGCTTAAAAATGATTAACAATATTGTTATTGTTATTAGATGTGGAGATAAAATACATAAATGTGCCTAACTATTAATTGGTGGCTACCCTAATGCTTTTGACAAGGGAAATATGAGTATTAAAGCTCAGCAGTCAGTATAGATTTTAAATGTCTGTAAAAAGAATATTTTTATGCTTTTACTGTAAATTTTATCATATTTGAAGTTACATTATTTTATTGGTCTGATATTTGATGAGAGCCTATAATCTATAAAGGGAAGATCTGAGAGGCTGTGTTGAGATTGGTGTCATATGAGATTAGTTTCTCCTTTTATAATCCCACTTGCAGAAGCCCAGCTTGAGTACTATCCTAGGCCCTACTATGACAGTGGAGGTAAAGAGCAGAAGTCTTCCCATGATGTATGTTGAAGGACATCTATTCAACAAGTCTTTGAAATTGTGTTCACTGCTATTGTTTTTGCTGTTGCTATTTGCTTTCCTTTGAGGCATGGCACTGTTCAGGTTTTGATAATTTTCCCAAGTATTGTTAGTCTTCATACAGTGTGGTTTTATGAACCAAGAACAGAAATGCCAGCAGCACTAAATAATTCAACCGCCAATGTTACTTTCCTATCTGTATTCAAGGAGAACATTCAGCCTAAGTTGGGAAAATGTAATATTTATCAATGGTAATTACACCATAAACTGTGCAATTCTCTTTGATATAAAATAATAATTTTAAAAAACAGAGCTTCTCATCAGTGGTATTTAATAAGCCTGAGGTTTTATTTTTTAAAAACCTGTTTTTTACTACAAGCCATATTTATCTAAGAATACCAAGGTTTTCCTGCTCTATTAGAAGGAGAGTAACTTCTTTTTAAAAAGTTGATGAATAAAAGCATATCTATACAGCCAGTCCAAATTGCCCAAGGTCATAAAAATAAAAACGATTGTCTCTGAATAAACCGTTTTAACAAACCAAAATAGATTCTCAGAAGAATTAGTCTTTAAATTTTAATTTTATCAAATTTAAATGTGTGCTTTAGGGTGAAGCTTAACTTGATAGCCAATTTACTATTGGGGAGAGTCTTTTCAATTTTCAATACATAGTAAATTGTGTGTATAATTAACTTTACTTAATATGAATATTACTATTGGCCTTTATTCCTGAAATGAAACACTCCAGACAACTGGTTCGTCTCTTAAAGCCAGTTTTAGGGTAATGTTTAGGGACTTTTTCTTGGTGGAAAATCTCTCCTAGGAGAAAAAGTTGTAATGGATGTGGACAGTGCAGGAATAGGGATCTGAAACCCAACTTAGGCCATTCTACGTGGTTCTTTACAGAGTCCTGCTAATGTTGGGTCTCCGTAGTCCACAGTATCGGCCAGAATAAGAATGTACCTCTCATTGACTTTTTCTCCTTCACTATCTCACTCTCCCTCTTTGTGCACCCAGCTTCTTGAACAATATCCCATATAAACCACCAATGACCAAATATTTGTTTCGGACTCTGTTTTATGGGTGATCCAAATTATGATACATTCCTACACGGAGGAAAAGAAATTGTCACAGAGCTGTAACAATCTCTTGAAATTCCATTTCTATAAATTTATAGAAGGAAGGAAAATGTATTTAAAGGGACTTCATGTACAAGATGAAGTAAGTTTCTCACTCAATGTTCTATTAGCATAGAAATAAAATAAATATAATAGTAAAATAAAAGTAAACCCTTCTGTAAAGGTTTTTGGAGGATTACTTTGTATAACCTCAGGCTATGCTTCCTTATACAAACAAGTTTCCTATTTACTCAGGATTATAGCACCTCTGTAACAGATTATGTTTCAGAGCCTGAAGACTGAGTGAAAAAGAATCAAAACCTGTGTCCAGAGATCAACTGCAAACTTAGCATAGACTCATAGGTGAACCAATTGCAAGTGTATTGACCATGTTTGTGAAAGAAGAAATAGCATGAGTGTTAATTGGTCGAACTAATCACCTACAGATCAATCATAAGGCAAATAAAAGATCACAACAAGCCCTGGCTGGTAGCACAGTGGATAAGGTGCTGGCCTGTGAACCCAAAGGTCGCAGGTTCGATTCCCCAGCCAGGGCACATAACCAGGTTGCAAACCAAGTCTCCAGTCAGGTCTGTGGCTGGAGGCGGGTGAAAGGCAACCATACATGGATGTCTCTCTCCCTCTCTGCCTCTCTCCCTTCCCCTCTTTCTAAAAATAATGAAATAAAATCTTAAAAAAAAAAAAAAAAAAGATCACAACATAAATACAATAGCCATTTTAATTAAGAAAGCCCAAGTGCCCATGGTGGTAATAAGGAACACCCAATTATACTCCCAAAGTATACTGTTACTGTTAGTGATACACAGATTATGTCCTAAACAAGCATTGTCAGTATCATCATCATTTAAGCTAGAGTTTTCTGAGGTTTCAATATGCCTACCTAGATGTATTAAAGCTATGTTTTTCTTCAGTACAAGTCCATTAGGAAGAGAGGTTGTCTCTTGGAGTTGCTGTCTTAAAGGAGAAAGAAAGTGTTTTTCCTAGGAGTCACCAACACACTTTTTACTTTGCCCCATTCACCCAAATTTTGTTTCATATCATTAGCTCTGAACCAGTCATGAACCTAGGAAATTACTTTACTAATTGGCTTAAATAAATTAGAGCTTGCCCTTGGTGCTCAAGATGGAGCATTCTTACCCAACTCACATTCCCCAAAGGATATTTAGAGCCCAGATGGTATGAAGACATTTGGAAACAAACAAACAAAAGATATGTTCCAGGTTATAAAAGATACAAACAGACATCTGGCTAAGTCATTCTAGCAAAAGAAAAGAATTTATCAGGTGGTTCAGACTTGCCACTACTCATTTATACTAATTTATGCATCTTCCAGTATGGATGGATCTGGAGAACATTATACTAAGTGAAATAAGCCAGTCAGAGAAAGACAAATACCATATGTTTTCACTCCTATGTGGAATCTTATGAACAAACTGAACCAACCAGCAAAATAGAGACAGGGTCAGAGATAGCAGGATGACAGCTAAGTTCGGTGGGTAGGAAACGGTTAGGGTGTGGAAAGACGGAGGAAAAAGAACTCATGGACGTGAACGACAATGTAGTGATTGTGGGGGACTGGGGTAATAAAGGGACTAAGTGGTAATAAAAAAAAAAAAAAAGGGAACGTAATGAACAAAGCCGACAAAAGAGCAAAATAGAAGCAGAGGCATGGAAACAAGGATCGAACTGACAGCTACAGAGGGGATGGGGGTAAGAGTGGAAAGAAGGGGAAGGAACTAGTGAAGGAACATGTATGAATGACCCGAGGACAGGAACAACAGGGTGGGGACTGACCGTGGGAGTGGGGGGATGGGCTGGGTAGAGGAAAGCAAAGGAGGGAAAATTGGGACTACTAATAGGACAACAATGAAATATTTCAATATAAATAAATAAATATGAACCAGAGAAAATTTTAAGTTTAATCTTTTAGTCATGTGTTTTAGTGGGTACAGTTAACTCCAATTACATATAATTCTTAATAGTTTAGTAAACAAGCACTCTAATAATATTGCCTAAGAATGTATCTAGTACTCACATATAAACATTTTGGGGTGTCACACAGAATTTTATTTCATGTTTTGCTACCAAATGTGGGTATGATTAGGGTATCATTTCAGTTTTTTTTAAAAAGAGACTATTAATGGTTACTATACTTGGATGCTAAAACAGGAAACTTTTATTCCTGATGAGGTCCCAAGAAAAAAAAATGCCAAATAACACAAAATACCAAATTTTCTATGTAAGACTTTAAATAGGAGCGGGGGGGGGGGGGTTGTTTTTTTAGTGTGGTTACCCTTAGCCTTCTCTCAAATCAGGAATCTGATATGGCTGAACTTGAATTGGTCAGGGAAGACTGAACATCAGAAGCATACGTCCCAGAGATTATTGTACTGTGAGTACCTCCCTTAACTTCCTGACCTTCCTCTACAGGACAGTTCCATGTATGTCCCTGAATCTTGTACGGCACCATGTCTGAGCCATCTGATAGGAAAAAGGCTGTAGTTTCCTGTGAAAGAGCTGGAAAAAGAAGACAGTATTAATCATTGTATCAAAGGCACAATGATTTCTGTGCAGCAGACATGGGTCACAAAACAGAGAAAACAAGACTGGAATCATTTTAGATCAAGAAGCACTGCCTGGGAGGTTAAGGAATTTCCACACTGAGAGGCTGGAAATGTACCCAGGTGCCCAGGGATTACAGAGGAAACAAGTTGGAGAAGGGGCATCTGTTTGGGGGGTGGGGGTCTCCACAGGACCCGTGGAATACATGTCAGCTTTGATCCCTGGTAGCCCTTAGAGCAGTGATACTAATTCATGAGTATTGGTAAAAAAAAAGACCTGTCCTGTTGCCTGTTCTTCCATCCTGTCCTCCACCCCAAGAGGCAGAGGAAAATGCTGTCTATGCACTCCTGCAGCCAGAGGCACGCTCCTCGTAAGGACAGGCGGATAGATGTTTTCAGCTTAATCAGAATTCAGGGTTGTTTATTATCACACTGGACTGGACATAGTTATTACTACATGGGGGCTCTTTGGAGATGAGAAGTGAATATAAAACTCCTTATTATTAAAGTTATGATGCCCACCCTGAACATCATTTACAGACAGAGACAAACAAGCATCCATTAGTGCAAGATTAAAGAGAGAATGGTAGAGAAAAATAATGTTGCTTATGATGGCACCCTTGGAGTTTTGCTCTTTGAACATAATGGCTACATTATGTTCATTAGGAAGGGAAGCGGAGGCCTTATTTAGCAAATTGAGCTTAGCTCTTTAAAACATCACTAAGATAGTTTTGTCACTAGGATATATTTTCAGAAGTCACTTGCTGCACTGTGTTTTTTAAATAGTAAATTTCAACCCATCTCCCTACCCCCGACCTGGTATTTCATCATTAACACATCATATTTAATGAATTTTTAACTACTTAGAGTAAAACATTGGGGAAGTGTTATCTGTAACCAATAATTAGATGATTCAATATTTATTGGTATGAACAACTTTATAATAGAACGGTTGAATTTGAACCTTTGTTGAGTGATGACATCAGACCTAGGCCAATGAGGTTTCTATGACAACACAGCTGGATTTCTGGCAAACCTAAACTACTCCTAAGTAAGGAAGATATTAGAGCTTTTTTGTGCCTTTAACAATGGATCTGCCATAATGTCAGGAATCTTCACTATATGCCTGGGCCCTAAGGATACAACTACATCAAAACAATAAACTATGATCTTCATCATATTTAAAACCACAAGAACTCAATTTTGTGTAGTTGAACAGGGGTGTAATATATAGGAAAGGATTTCAGAATGTGCATGTTTTACACAAAAATTATACATGTAAGCTTAGAATCATAATACGCATTGCATTACGACTTTTTAAATATGGTATATAAAATATATGGCATATAGAGTCTCCTCCCAAGACAGTTAAGAGTTCTTTTCACCACAAGAATCATTGTGTGCAAGGTTGTTTCATTGATTTAAACTTTCAGTTTAAAAAGTTCCCTAAAATTGGCATAAATAAAATTCTTTGTTCATGTTTCTCCAACACATACCCTCAGCTAACAGAACCAAGTTAGAGCTTTCAGGTCAAGTCCTGAAACCACTGAGTTGTGGTTGGTCACAGGCCTACCCTCCTTCCTCCTGACAGCAAGGACAATGTGCTGGGAGCATCACACTGTCCCACTGAGTGCCTCTCCGCAAGGAAGAGGGGCTCTGAGGAGCCACGGACGAAATCAAAGACACAAAATGTGGCCTTTTGTGAACATTGGAAGATCTTCTTGTAGCTCATTCTTTTTTCTCCTAGAGGTTGTTTAGGCATGGCAGATGAGGAGAGTGGAGCAGGGAGCAGGGAGCCCTTTTTGAGAAGAGTGTTTGTTCTTGGAGAATCGAATAGCAACACTGATATGTAGCTGCTTAGGGCTGGTGCTACCCTGGGGGGAAAAGGGGGTTCCTGGAGCTCCTGGGGCTTAGCTCTGCTTCTCAGGGATGGCCAGTAAACTCTAGGTAGAAACAAAGAGGTTTTTCCAGTGGATTTTTACATTCTCATTCTTTCTGGATTCGAGTATGTCTTGTTTCCCCATATACAATTTTATTCTCCACCCTCAACATTCTCAAATGCTGTACTGTCTAGCTAACTTATCCTCTAGTCCTGGGTTAACATTACTCTTCAAAGGAGTTAACCCAGACCCTCCAAGCCTGTCATTCCAGCCTACAAATTCTCTTGTTTTCTGTGGTGGTTAATTTCATGTGTCAACTAAAATAGACTATGGGTCTCCAGATATTTGAATATGTATTATTATTGAGTGTATCTGGGAGGAGATTAACATTTAAATCCATAGATGGAGTAAAGCAGATTGTTCTCCCTAGTGTGGGTGGGCCATATCCAATCCACTGAGGGCCGGAATAACATTAAAAGATTCAGAAAGACAAATACCATATGCTCTCACCTCTAAGAGGAATCTAATGAACAAAATAAACTAACAAACAAAACAAAACCACAGTCATGGAAACATGGAACAGCCTGAAAGTATCTAGAGGGGAAGGGAAAGTGGGATAAGGGTGGAAAGAAACAGAAGGGACTAGTCAGAGAACATGTATGAATGACCCATAGACATGGACAACAGTGTGGGAATTGACTGTAGGAGCAGTGGGTAGGGTAGGAAGAGGAGGGCAAAGGGGGATAATCTGGGACAACTGATTAGGAAATAATAGGAAAATAATAAAAAAGGATTAAAGGTATAATAAAAGAAATTCTCTCTCTCTGCCTGTCTTTAAGCTGAGACATTGGTCTTGACCTGCCTTTGGGCTTGGTGTCAGACTGACTTCTACCATCAGTTCTCTTAGTTCTCCAGTTTACTGATTGCAAATCTTTGGACTTCTCAGCCTCCAAAACTGTGTGAGTCAATTTTACATATATATATATATATATATATATATATATATATATATATACACACACACATACATATATATATGGTCTGTCCTGAAAGTATCGGCCACACAAACTGTTTTAATTACCCTGACATTGGCTCAATACTTTCAGAACAGACCTCATATGAATACATATGAATATATATATTCAAGCAAGTAGCATCTGTTGCCTGTTAAGAGGAGTAGAAATCTAAACACTTCCACCCACTGCATCTTGGTATATGAGTCACCAAAGAAAACACAATGTAATCAAGTGCTGGATGCAACAACACTTTATCCACATAGAGAAGAGACTGAGCAAGATCAGCTTCAGTAATGGGTGTCAGTCCCTCATGGCCAGCCGGTTCCTGTGACCAGCAGGTCCCTGCTGGCAGCAGGCCATATGTGCTGCAGCAGAAGGACCCCATCCCTTCACCACAGGGGACAGGTACAGCAGTGGGGTGGACCAGGTGCTGTGTGACAAGCATGCTTGAGCAGAACAAAGAAGTCCGCCTGGAGGCTGAACCAGAAAAAGGTAGGCAGTTGCCAAGCACAGACTGACAAGGGCTCTGTACTGTGATGAGCAAGTGTCCCAGGCTCAAGGCCCATTCTCACCCGGCTGAGTGGGTGTCGGGAAGGCCGCATGCCTGAGCTGTATGTAAAGATCGCCTTCCTGTTGGCTCTGTTTCTTGGGAGAACCCAAAGTAATATATTTCCTTCTTAAAATGTGTAGTGACATACATACATTACATTTTTAAATATATTTTTATGTTTAATACCTGTTCCACTGTTAGCTTGTGAGGACCTTGTAGGTAAAGAATATTAATTCCCCTCAAATAGGTCAGATCATCTACATATAAATATGCATTGCCCTTCAAAGGCGTCAACTCAAGAGCCTTTAAAATTGTACATAATTCTTAAAATAGCTTTGTATTTCATCTGCAGAATTGGTCAGAGGCAAAAATTAATTCAACATCCCTCACTCTGCTTAAGTCCTTTCACTATCCAGTATCCTTCCCTAGTTTACACGCCTGCCTTTTTCTCTCACGCAGGGTCATATCACGTTGGGCCTGTGGGAAGTCTAGCCCAGAGCCTGTTTTCCCATCACTTACAAGCTAAGACTCTCTTTAAATGCTTGAAAAATTAAAAAATTACAATGTACAAAAATATATGACAAAATGTCCATGTCCTTAAATAAAATTCTATTGGGCACAATCAGATGCGCTGTCTATGACTGTGTTCACACTGTAACAGAGTGGAGTAGTTGACAGAGACCATATGGCCTGCAAACTTTAGAATACTTAATGTCCAGGCCTTACAGAGAGTGTTTGTTGATTCTGGTCTAGAGTCTACACTGTGCTTTGAGTATCCTTGGGCTGTTTTCACAACGATTCCCCTTTTCAAGAGAAATCAAATGCAAACTGCTTAAATGCCATCAGACTCCCAGTTTCATGGTGATATGGAGCCCCTTCCTACCTCTCTGGGGTCACCTGTCACCTCTCCCTCCCATGTTCATCTTGCCTCCTATTCTACATGTTATTCCTTTTGCCTATGACTCGGTCCCTCATCCCAGCTCCATGTGCTTCTCATGCTTCAGGTGGCATCTTATGTACCATTTGATCCAAGATGTCCTCCAAGCCCCTAAGTCTGAGCTAAATGTCCCTTCTATGTGCACTCTTAAATCTTACCCTTCCCCTTTACTGGAAACTGTATGAGGACAGAGATAATGTCTGCTTATTCACTACCATTTTCAGCATCTGCCACCTAAAGAAACTCCAAATAGCTACAGAAAAAAAAAAAAAAAGGAAGAAGAGAGAAATATTGAGAATCAGAAAAAATAATTGTTTTAATTAAGATACTAAAAAAATAATGTTTCTGAACTTCTTCTAAAGTAGTTTAATCAAGGCTATAAATAGTAGAAACAGATAAAACATTATGCTAAAACTTTTAAGAAAATACCAGGGTATTACAGAGAAAGTCACATGCTAACACAAGTAAAAACTTTCAGACTTACATTTTAGTGAAAAAATTTTTTTTCTAATTTTTTAAAAGATTTTATTCATTATTTTTAGAGACAAGGGCAGGGAGGGAGGAAGAAAAAGAGAGAAACATCAATGTATGGTTGCCTTTCACCTGCCTCCAGCTGTGGTCCTGGCTGGGGACCTTGCTGGAGACCTGGGTATGTGCCCTGACTGGGAATCGAACCAGTGACTCTTGGGTTCACAGGCCAGCACCCATCTACTGAGCCACACCAGCCAGGGGAAAAGATATTTTTAAAATAAAACTTTGACAGTCCTTCTGATAGCACATGAAAGTTCCACAATGTGAAAAAATTTATTGAAAGTAAAGTGGCTTCTGGCATTGGACCTGCTATTACACATTCAATTAATTACATATCTCATTTCAGATGAGAGAATTCAAAATCAAAATGAATGATTTAGTGAAATAGTGTGTTTCAATGCTATCCCTTCCTAATGTAGCTATTTGAATTTTATTAGCTTCTGCCCTCAAGGTATTATTTAAATTTACCCAAAATGAAAATTCAGTATCTATTTTATATGAATGTATATTAAACACTTGACTATGAATGTATACTTTGGGTATAGTATATTAATATAGTGTTATGTATAATTATAACACATAATATATATCACAAGACTACATATTAATATATTAAATAATTTTTCTAAGTTCTTAAAACCCTACCTATACATAAACAGCCACAAAAACTTCATTTATATGAAAGCATTTGTAAACAAAGTAGAATTTACTCAAGTTTTAGCAAGGGAGATGGAAATTTTCAAACTCTTAGTTTTATTCTTCCCACAGAAAATGGTACCTCACAATTCATTCCTCTTCTTTTCATATTATTGTTCATAATTTTTACAAAGATTTTAAAAGAAGTACATTTACCCATTACACAAACACATAAAATTGAACATACATTTTACAAAGCAATAATCTTTAATGCGTCTATATTTCCTAAAAGCAATGCTTAATTTTCACTTTCACTACATGTTACACAATGATACTTTCTATTCTATTCCTTCCAATTTTTTCCCCTCCAATTTTTTTAATGTTGGTCACCATCAATTCATTGTGTTTATGACCCAACAGACTATTCTTCTTCTTGTTTCATTCACTCTTTACTTTCCAGTGTTACTCTTTCTATTTTTCTTCTTCTCTCCCCTCTCTTCTCCCTCCCCCTCCTTTCTCCCTCCCCCTCCCCTCTTTCTCCTCCTCCTCCTTCTTCTGCATAAAACTTAGGCATAAATTCTACCTGAGACCCCAAAATATTGTTCCTGGTCCCTGGTGGCTTTATCAAAGCTTCTTAACTTGATTTCTTCCTACAAAGATTTCTCATACCAGCTGCTATAAAAATAGCGTATTCCCTTTATCCTCACACATTTAAAATATTCCCATGAGCAAAAACTTCACTTAATAGAATGCCTTCTCCTTAAAAAGAAAAAAACAAGTTCAAACCCATACACTCAGATTCTGATTTGAAAGCTATTTCATAAGGCAAATGTATTTGCTCGTATCATTTCAAGCTGTAAATGAGAAATGAGTGCAAAGAAAATCTGAAGGTTTTTTTTTTTAAATAACCAAGGCTTACACAATCAAGAGAAATAAAGAAAAAAGATTATTTCTAAAATATATAATGTACTTTAGTTCTTCAAAGCTGGAAAAACCAAGCAAACTATTGATAAGTGGATCTAAGTCTCCACTAAAGGTAACAGAACAAATTTAAGTGTGACTGTAGCCATAATGTTGTTCTTATATTATTTCTAGAAAAATACATTACAACCACACTCATGTCTCTTTTTCTCAGTTTCACTTGTATTTAAATATTAAATTTACTTAGCGAAGCTCCAGAAATTGGCACACAATGTCTTTGCTAAAGGTGGGATGTTACATCCACACTTATGGATGTTTTCAATAATGTCAAGGTATATTCTACACACTGTATCCTTAAAGCAGAATCTGAATTCTTTCAGTTTCATTCTTCTGATTAATTTATATTTTATTCATCAAGGGACTAATCTGTTTATGTCTGTTCTGATACTAACCGACTTTGTCAGATTCTTGCAAGCACATCTCTAGTTTATACATCATTTATGATTTCCCAAAGCTTCCTGAGTAAAGTTAAGACTCCATACCCATGAATCAGTAACTAGCAGGGCACTTGCTTCAGAGAACAACATTATTTCAAATATTTTAAAAGTAGTATTCTGAATTTGCAAATAACTTTCTTCTTTGAATATTTCATACACTGTAAAAGGAGTTTGTGTCTATAATTTCCTAGGAAGTCCATCCAGGGTGCTGTAAGGAACAGAAAAGAAATATAAAGGCTGGACCTTAATCTCAAAATCTTTCACCAAATCTAGAAAATTGTGGAGTAAACTTCACTCACCTGGGCCATAAAATGATATTAAGGTTTCCTTGGCCATGTGTCTATTCAGTCTCTCACCACCACAGTGAGAAGTGATTTAGTTTTGGAGTTAATTGGGAAATGACCCCCTCCACACCCTGGCTGGAGACCTTAAACAAATTACCAAATTCTTCAAGCTCAGTAATTTTTAGTCCCTTAAGATGGAAATTTTAATGATGTTGGCTCACAAGGTTATTATAATAATAAATATGTTTTACATAAGAGGTGTAAGGCTAAATGCTTGGCAAAACGTGTACGAAAAAATAATTTTGCTAATATTGCAGTACAGTTTATCTGCCTTACAACATCTAGTCTTCCTTTAAGATTCAGCTTAAAAGTCACTTTTTCCATGAAAACTTCATCATTCAAATATTTTTCTATCCTTGATGTTCCCAAAATATGTTTTCCTTGCATCTATTAGCATGTTCATCATATATTGGACATGTGTCTATTTGTTCATATAGATTGTGGATTCTTGAAATATAGAGGCCATATTATAGTTAATATTGCATTTATCTGCTCTACTATAGCATTTGGCACACAATAGGTACTTAAATTACTATTCTGATTGAATTAAAAAATGACATTGTTGGTATGAGCTGTCTCTTAGTCTAAAAGTTATGACAGTGTAATAAATATCAATGAACTTTCATGACAGGCCATGGGACTCTCTAGTTGCTCAGATGTGTGTTAATTAGTAATTGGGAATGTCTTAAAATATTAGTAATTAGTCATTATACTTACACTAATGTTTGTGAATTACAATCTTACCTGTAAGTATATCAACTTGATCAGCTGAAAAGGTTTCACTAAGTCATATTTATGAAGTATTGTGTCACACCACCAACATGTTTCTGAAGTCTGGAGATTGGATTGCTTAAGCATTATTGGTATCGTGACATAAATGAAATACAGATGTTAACTGATCAAGTGGATAATAATCACTGTTGTAATTTTTCACTTTTATTTGGATGGGTTATGGGATTAGCTACAGAACTGGAAAAAAGCCATCACTATATATTAGCTTTTATTTTTTTAAACTTTTTAAAAGATTTTATTTATTATTTCCAGAAAGAGAGAAAGGGAGAGGGGCAGAGAGGGAGAGAAATATCAATGTATGGTTGCTTTTCACCTGCCTCCAGCCATGGATGTGGCTGGAGACCTGGCTTGCAACCTGGTTATGTGCCCTGGCTGGGGAATCGAACCAGCGACCTTTGGGTTTGCAGGCCGGCACCTTATCCACTGTGCTACCAGCCAGGACTTATATTAGCTTTTAAATCAGGAAACATCCCATTTGTTTGGAACTTAAATAACCGTCAAAGAAGAATCATGACAATTCATCAAAGTCTTTAAAGACAAGAATTCTGAACTGAATGCTCCAAAGAAATCTTAATCAACAAAGTCAACCTATCCACTGAAGCTACTCCTCCCTGGGTGAAAAACCTGGCGGTGCACAAGCTACTCTCAGTGGTCACGCTACAGAGATTTTCAGCAAGAACATGCACAGACTTACATTATCCTGGCAGGCTCTCTGTGTGTCACAATGGATGACAGGTTTCCATTACTTTGCTTTCTCCTTCCTTCCTTCTCTGACCCATGGCTCATTTACATGCTTTAATTACAAAACCTCACATCATGGGTAATTACCTGCAGTTTCCTTCTAAACTGAAGCACAGAAACCGAAGACTCCCTAGTCTTATTTATTTTTTAATAACCAGTGCCTTGCCCAGTATCTGACGTATTACGGCTGCTCAAAAAATGATTGTCGATCAGAATATTTACACTTTATCGGCACCAAATCTTCTCCAGCTTCATAGTGCTATAGAATCAGGGAAAATACCTTAGAAGCAGAAACTGAGGGGGCTACCTTGTCTGCTCACAACGTTGCACACAGCACAGGTGACCTCCAGCAGGTGATGGCTGTCGGGAAAAGGTTTTTTAGGAGCTCAACTACCAGCAGAATGTTCTCAACAACTTGCTGAATGACAACTTGACTAAAGTGTGTGAAGCAGCTCATGGGAGTAATGGGAACTCTACAGTGAATGTGTCTAGCTTAGAGGGACCCATGTGAAACCCTACACGTTCAAGCCACTATTCCATTTGTCCACGTTCCTCTTACACTGTTACATTGTCTAGCCAGTTTTTAATAAACCTCTTTAAGGGAGCTGAAAAATATCTTTTCCCTGGAGGCCAGCGAAAACTGAAATTTAGATCAAGCTGTTGATATGGCAACAAAAGCTTTCACCATTCAAATGAAGATTTCAACGTTGACCAGACGATTTTAAGTGGCATTTTCGAGACATGAATGTTTGATGCTGTTCTCAAAGTTTCAGCCTACTTTGTTTTTAATGCCACTAAATTATCCTATCCAGGTTTATAAGTAGCTGTTTATGGATATAAGTTTATTAAAAACTAAATTTAAAAAGAATGGATAAACATTAAAATTCTTCTTCAGAAAAACACTTAAAGGTTCCCTCTGGCTGGTTAGAGCATTGTCCTGATACTCCAAGATTGTAGGTTTAATCTCTGGTCAAGGCACATACAAGAATTAACCAATGAATGCAAAAATAAAGTGGGAAAAAACCCTGTCTCTCTCTCTCTCTCTTTCTCTCTCTCCCTCCCTCCCTCTATCCCTCCTTTCTTCTCTTTCTCTCAAATCAGTCAATAAATAATGAACTAAACATTAAAATTCTTAATATATATAGCGGTAGATAGTCTTGATTTTCAGTCTCTAGGGTTTGTTATGTTTACACAAAAAGATAAAACAATTTGAAGGCACAATGATATTAGTACATTTTTCATATGGACAAATCTAATACATACTGGAATCAGATTTACAAAACAGTATTAGAATAAATTTCCAGGAACATTAGGATAAGGATGCTTATTGTTTTTGTTGTGAATTTTTTAAAGTGGAAACACATTTTTAAAATACCAGTATAGTGAGCGTTTTATTTATTTATTTTTAATGTCACTGTTTACAGAAAGGGCATCCTAATAAGGTGTCAGAGTAAGGACACAAAATTGGATGATTCTGCAACATCATTTATAAGTATTTATTGCTTATCTGAAGAGCAAGTTTATTGGGAGAAAGACAGTTGTAAATTTGCATAAGTACGATGGAGAAAAAGAATAGAAAAAGAGAAGTAGAAAGTAGCTGAGGCCCTGGCTGGTGACACAGTGGATAAGGTGTCAGCCTGGGAACCCAAAAGTCGTTGGTTTGATTCCCCAGCCAGAGCACATAACCAGGTTGCAGGCCAGGTCTCCAGCCAGGTCTGTAGCGGGAGGCAGGTGAAAGGCAACCATACATTGATGTCTCACTCCCTCTCTGCCTCTATCCCTTCCCCTCTCTCTGGAAATAATAAATAAAATCTTTTTAAAAAAAAAAAGAAAAGAAAAGAAAGTAGCTGAGAAAAAAGAGGCAGGGGCAGATACAGGAACTATAAAATGAGATCCTACATATAAGACTCTAGATAGATGGGGGGAGAAACAAGCTTGTTTGATCGTCCTAGGACGATCTGTCATTAATGACAGGGACCTATTTAGAAGACTTTGAGTTCCCTTTGTTCTCTTAAAACTAAATTGAAACCATTAACCATCATAATTTAGGGACATCTTTACTACCTTGGCCTTCTGGGAAAACAGACAACTAGATAAAAGCAGAGAAGGTAGCTTGACTGAACCAAACATTACAGAGAACAGTAATAGTGGCAAAAAATCTGAGCAGTAGAGCCAGCTGCCACCATCCCATAAGCTAATTCCCTGCAATAAAATCTCTTTATATGTATGTAGATAGCCTAATGGTTCCATTTCTCCGGTTGAACCCTGACTGAATCACACATTGTTCTCTTGGTAGCGGGAAGCCAGGCTAGTTAGTAGGATGCTAAACTAAAATTGGGGAAAAAAAGAAAAGAAAAGAAATATATAATTAACATTTAGAAAAAGTTTCAAAACAAACACTTTTGTTCATGGTCTGCTGTTTATTATCCAAGCTGCTAGTTCATAGAGAGTTGAATACAGCCATAGATTTTTTAAAGATCTAATTGTTATTTTTAAGATTTTATTAATTATTTTTAGAGATAGGGGAAGGGAGAGAGGTAGAGAGGGAGAGAGACATCAATGTATGGTTGCCTTTCACCTGCCTTCAGCTACAGATCTGGCTGGAGACCTGGCCTGCAACCTGGTTATGTGCCCTGGCTGGGAATCGAACCAGCAACCTCTGGGTTTGCAGACTGGTGCCTTATCCACTGTGTCACCAGCCAGGGCCAAAAGATCTAATTAGAGATATTTGATAAAAAGTTTGTGGATATCTCTAAAAAAAACAAAAACTGAATGTACTCTGTTCTAGCCATTTGACATACTACTGAGCAAATAAACCAAAGCCTTAAATGGATTTCACAATAAAAATTTCCTGATAACCAAACTGAGTTTGTTTTATTATAATTCTGCCCTGATTAAGTAACACCTGATGGTTCTCATCTAAGAAATCCAAGAAAAACTTCATTCACTATAAGTTTTATCTTTTATCTTAAAAAATAAAAATTGTCCATCTGCTATAGCAAGTGGTAAAATAAATATTCCCTTGGCTTTACTTTGTTTCCTTTTTATTGTCAGACACTGGGTTGTGTCTTCAAGTTTCAGCAGAAACACACGGGCCACCAAATACTAATGACCAAATATCAGAACTGTCAGCTTCTGCAAGAGCTTGCTGTAGCAAGTTAAACCAAATGTTTTCCCCTGTATATACAACTCAAACAGAAAGTACCACCGACAGAACTAGTCAACGGGGCTGAAAGAAGGGGAAGGTTGGTTTGAGTAGGTTACGATTACTTCATACGGAGAAGTTCGTTTCTGAAAGAGTGACATCAGAGGGGTAGTATATGAAACAGGTACTCTGTTTTACCCCACATGCTGATCTTATTGCAAGGCTAAAAATGTTCTTTCTCGTTTGCTACAAATCTCCATTCTTCAGCACTCACAGGCCTGCTTGTCCCAGCAGGAGTTTCTTAGAAGCTTTGTTCTCAGCGTGGAGCAAGCGACCCCTGCACTTGGTGGACTGTTAGACTACTCTAAAATGGGTCTCTTATTTGTGTGGCTCTATTCACAATAAAGAATTAGCAAGTGAATAACCCTTTTTCCCTCCTAGAATAATCTCCCCAGCAGTGAGGTGAGAGGTGACCTCAAGTATCCAGTAGAAGGACGCTAATTTGCACACCAATGCCAGGGGAGGCCCTTGGGTCTCAGTCTCCCCACCTCTTCCCTTTCCCACCCCCTCAAAGGTCCCACCCTCTCCCGGACCAGCCTACCATACTTAGTAAGGCTGCTTCCCAGCACGGTCTGAACTAAGAAACAGCCACTGCTGAATCATCTTGAGTTAGTACCGTGTAGTAGGGTAATAAAAAAGTAAGATGTAGAACTATTATTAGTATTATCATTACAGTCTTACAGCATCTTGCATGTGTCTGCTTCATGCTGTGTTAAGCACTTAACATTTAACTTGCAGTTTAATACTATAGTACTATTATGGATTAGGGTATTATTACCCCTGTTTCATAGATTTTGTTGAACCCTTGAGGATATAGAATTCAAGAACATACATAGATTTAGCAGCTGTGAAATGTTGTACAAATTACATAGCTTCTGTGACTTGATATTCTTCACGTTGCATCTTAAGGCCTTGCTTCTAAATCTAGGCTTCTTCCTTTTTATTTCTTCCCCCAGCATTCCAACTCAATATGCTTTAAGTCAGTGGGGGAAAAATCTAAACATAGTAAAACCAAGAGAACCTCTATGATATTGCAGCTACAAGTGTAATTGTTTATAAATCTACCCTGATCTTTTATCTTAAAATAACAGTACCTTTGAAAAATACAGCATGTTTGTTTCTTGCATGTAATCACATTGTGTAAAATGGCAATGTTCCACTCCTTAAGATTATTTTCTATTTAAAACACTATTGTAATGTCAGTTCAGTATATTTTTAAAGCTCAACAAGATCCATAAAGCTGACATGTTTATTTTAACCTTTACCCCACCCTACACTCCTGTATCCCACCTCCTGATATTATAAAAAATATTCTGAGAGTAAAGTATCTACAACCATCAACTGAACCAAGATTAAGTAAAACATAGGATCCAAGTTAATAATGCCAGCTGGATTTATAATGTAAATGAATAAAATCCTTATCAATCCATACTCACTTATCAATGATAATAGCTCAGACATTCCTAAAACCTTTCTTCTGTGAATACAATACACCCTTGTATACCAAACTGTCATTCTGCCTTGTACAACTTTCCTCCAACTATTTCTATGAATCTTCTATTTATATATATATTTTTCTAAAACCATGTGTAGTGAGACAAAAGGTATCTCAAAAGCCTGGAACCATGTACTTTCAACCTTTCATGTGATGCTCCATTTCTTCTTTATTTGATGAAACTACATTTAAAGTACAAAGAAGTGAATGAAGTCAGAATGGAAAAAGTTGGCAAGTTTTATCAACCTTCACCTACTTAATCAAAAAATGTCCCAGATATTTAAAGCATTTTAGGGACCAAGTTAATTGCACTCTCTAGGACAAATTGTCCCAGGTGGATGATTTTCTATTCTTGATCTCTGACTCTTAACCTACGATTTGGAGCATTTGCTCAGTTTTCTAAAAATAAAAATAGCTGTTAACTGCAACATGGTCACAGGATAGAGGATAGAAGTTAGATCTGAAGGATTCATATTTGAATTCTGATTATGCCAACTTCTAGCTTCATACTCCAGGGTAAATGGATTCATTTGAGTCTCTATTTTTGGTTGAGTATTGCTAATACCTAATTTATGAGGATATTGTCAGAATTAAGTAAGGTAACATATTAGATTATTTTGTAAACTGTAAGAAAATTATAAATATATAGATTTAATTTTTAAACTAAAGATTAAATATTTTTAGCTGTACATGATAGTTTGATAACATTTTACAATCTTTTTAACTTTTATTGTTTTAGACAAGTTATCATTAGCAATTATAAAAATTTAAGAAGAAAAATAATATTAAATTGAGAGCTGGAGACTATTCAAAATTAAAACACAAAATGAATAACTATTTTAAATGAAATACTGGCAGTAATTTTTTTCTAGGGATACTCATGTAACACAACATACATGTATTATATATAATATATAATAAAAAGATTAAAGTCACAGCTTAACTTCAAAATCCATCACAACAACATAAAAACCAATCGCAGTCAATTGTTGCTCCAAATTGAGTCTAATGGAAAAAAATTGGTAAGTGATAGGAATAAGGTAAAATTTTTTGTTGTTGCTATTTTTATTAACCAAGCAGACAGAAGTTATTTAGAAGGTTCTTACTTTTTTCCTATGTAAATACCCAAAGTTTTCTGTTTATGAGTGACTTAAAGTTGTGAACAGATCATTCCAATAAGTTAATATTTTATACTATTTTCATTACCTATCATAAATTTTTTATCTTTAACACACACACACAAATATATACTTTTTATTATTTATTTTTTTAAAGATTTTATTATTTTTAGAGAGAGGGAAAGGAAAAGAGACCTGGATTGCAACCTGGTTATGTGCCCTGGCTGGGAATCAAACTGGTGACCTTTGTGTTCATAGGCCGGTGCCTTATCCACTGTGTCACCAGCCAGGGCTCAAAAGTCTACTTTTTAAAAATAGAAACCCTTTCTGCTTACTCTAAATAAATGTTGAAAAAGTATTTAAGGAATATCAGATTGGAAGTAAATCACATGGTTAGCTTCCTGCGTTACCAATGTAGATCATCAATACAAGCTGCTAGATGGAGAGACTGGGTAATTAATATGCCTGCAAAATCTAAGTCACTGTAACCCCACAGAACAGGGGTCCTTCCTCTTGACTCAACCCTTCACCCATCTATAGTTCTGTGCAGGTGATATCTGATGACAGTAAATCAGGATAAACTTTAAGAATGAAAAAATGTCACAGAAGGATGGCAGGGAGCCTGAGGGGCTGTGTATGAAAGAGAGGAAGAAGTTATTTGGGATAGAGGAAAGGGGACAAGCCATCAGAAGGTGATTAGAATAAGAACTCCTATAGGTTGAGTTTCTGCTGTATGTCAAAGACTGTGCATTATTTCTGACCTTTGTAAGAATCTTTCAGGGCAAACATTCTATGCTCCATTTTACAGATAAGAAACGTACAACTTAATATTTAATACATATTTATTTTGCCATGGTCCCACAAGCACAAAATGTTTGTGATAGAAGGCAAACTCAGGTCTGTTTTGAAATGCTTCTCTCTCTCTCTCCCCAAACAAGCTGTCTATATTTTGAGTTACCTATTTTGAAGAGATGGGTTTTGGTTGGTGTTTGAGAATAATATGGCCAGGTATCTAAAAATGTCAATATCTTGTATATGCCTGTTATATTTTTCTCTCTTAAAGAAAGAGGAATTGAAGTGCTACTTGACCAATACTTACATTAATAGCAAGTACTTAAAGTAGCGCTCTGGTAAAAAAAAAAAAAAAAAAAAAAAAATGATTTGAAATACCTAACAAATATCAAGTCTGTTTCTTAGAACCAATAGGGTTATACTTTAGGGAGAGAGGAAGAATGAAGATAGTAAGGAGCTGGGGAGGCAGAAATAAAATTGTCCTTCTCTGTCAGGTGCCCAATGGGAACTTTATCTTGTCCACATTACATTAATTTACCTTCCACCCCACGTTACTCCTAACCACATTCTCCTGCCTTATTATAGTCAACAACAAAAAAGGCCCCCAGTATAAGGTCCTAAACTGACAGTCCTAAACTTTGCAGGGTAGGAACCACCATGCTGACGACACCTTGCAAGCATCTACGCTTCTCTCCTCGGCTACACACTGTGCCACAATCCTCCCATTGAACTCACCCACCAGGACTTAAACATTCCACATCATGCAGAGGTCAGGCAGACACGATGATCATGATGATGATGATGTCCATGAAGGGGCCTCTGCTCCCACGACCGTGGGAAAGCTTGCCCTAGCTTTGCTGTGACCGCACGGCTGTGTATGCAGTGTGTGCGAGAGGAGGGGAGCCCAGGAAATGGACAAGTACTGATTGGGGAAAGGAGAAGCTGACCCCCAGATTGGTTACAATCCCAGGATTGTACAGTGCTCTAGGGTTGCCTTTAGAAATCCTATATGTCCCACAAAAGGATTCAAAGTAGAAAAAAGGACAGATCTAACTTAGAAAGAGAAAAAAAAATAAACTCAATTTTAATGCACCTTGTCCAATTGCAGTTACTGGGTTTGTGTTTTTTGTTATTTTTGGTTTTGTTGTTTCATTTTTCTGCACTAACTTGTAAGAGAGAAGAATTTACTATATTATGATGGTAACAATTCAGGTTCTGACTTAACTGAAAAACCAATTTCCACATAAGAATTCACAGATCTTTTGTAAGTATCTCGATGCTATTTTTGTTGCTCCAGTCTTTTGAATCAGCTGTCAAATCAGCTAGCCATTTAGAGTTTGCTTCTTAGCTTTTCAATCATTTGAAATATACATGCTGGGTTAAATGAATCCTCCAAAAAGAACAAAGGAAAAAGCAGAGCACTAAAGTTTCTTATAAAATACATGTTACATTTTAAAGTAAATTTTGCATGCCATGAAAGAATTTGAACAGTAGTTCAAAAGAAAATAAAATGAACTAGCTTTGTAGAAAAAGGAACCACAGCTCAATAAACCCTTTTGTCATTTTTAAACAATATCTTAGAATATTATAAATACTTTAATAAACTTTTAAACACATCCTGAATTGAATCCCACAGCATCCCAAAAGTACCTTTCATATTTTTTAAAACTTCACTAATTAAAGATAGTTTAGCCTGCGAACCCAAAGGTCGCTGGTTCAATTCCCAGCCAGGGCACATAACCAGGTTGCAAGCCAGGTCTTCAGACAGGTCTGTAGCTGGAGGCAGGTGAAAGGCAACCATACACTGATGTTTCTCTCCTTCTCTGCCTCCTTCCCTGCCCTTCTTTCTGAAAATGATGAATAAAATTTCTAAAAAAATAGTTTAAATGTGGAATCACTACATTTCTTTTTTCATTTTATTTTATTGTTGTCCAATTACAGTTGTCCCAATTTTTCCCCATTGCTCTCCCCTGCCCCACCCACCCCCTGCTCCCACTAGATATTTTTTAATGCATGTATTTTTCATGTGTTAATTCATTCATAGAAAATAGTACATAATGCTGTGTGAAGGAAACAACTCTGCTTCATGAGCTGGAGGCAAGAACTCTATAAAGACATGGCTCCCTCCTCATAGGATATGAGAATATGCCTTCCTGCGTTACATGAACTTCAAGCTGTAGTTGAAGCTTGAACAGATAAAAACAGTAGAGCTGATGAAAACAGGGCTGCTACCTTCTACCTGGCTGTTTCCTGACACCTTTTCCAGGACTCTGAGCACAGAAGGCCCCTCCCCTGCTGAATGTCTCCAATGGTGAGTGAGTCTTCTAGAAGGTCACGCAAACAAGGTTTCTGAGTTGCCTTAATGTCTGACTTTTAAATTAGTAGCAAATTGATTAATTATTAATTTATTTGGTAAGCTCTTCTTTTATTTATTTTTTATTTTTTTATCTTTTTTAAGATTTTATTTCATTATTTTTAGAAAGAGGGGAAGGGAGAGAGGCAGAGAGGGAGAGAGACATCAATGTATGGTTGCGTTTCACCTGCCTCCAGCTACGGACCTGACTGGAGACCTGGTTTGCAACCTGATTATGTGCCCTGGCTGGGGAATCGAACCTGCAACCTTTGGGTTCGCAGGCCGGCGCCTTAACCACTGTACTACCAGCCAGGGCCTAAACTCTTCTTTTATAAGAAACATTTAAATTAATTTTTAACTGTGCAGGAATGACCACAAAATGAAAGGAATTCATTATAAGGATGAAGGTCTCCACAGGGATGCCACGCACTGTAACGTCAGACCCAGCTGTGAACACGGGACCGGACCCCTTGGCTACGGTACTCAGCCCTTTCTCATAGGACAACATGAAGTTTCATGAAATATAGACATGGTAACCTGCATGGTCTGCAATTTTTTAAATTACAGTGACATGGGTTCTTTTCCAAATGAGAATGTGTCTATCAAGAAAATTAAAGGGATATATGTCTAGAGAGAAAGAGATTTCTGGGTCTGCAGGTACTTTCTGTGCTAACTCTGAAAACTCGGGATCTTAAGGTAGACTAGTGAAAGCTTTCATCAATAAAAAGCCCTGTATGAGAGTACCCTTGCCCTTTGCTGCCTTATAGCATTTCAAATGGGAGCAAGATAGCTACATTTTTCTTTGTTCACTTGCAATCTCAAGCAACCCCAAAATAAGAGGTTTGTGAGTTCTTGCTAATCCACCTTATAAATTAACACATACATCATGGCTGTTACCAGTTTGATGGTATCTAGTTATCACTTCTTTGAAAGCTGTAGGTGCATGCAATTAACACTCGACAAGAACATTATATGCAAAAATATCACATAATCTACATGTGTTGAAGAGAAATGGAGTTCATTATGATTTTAAACATTTGGCATAAATAGTGACTGAAAATCACACACTTGCTTTAATTGGAGTTATTTTACTGTCTATACACCCACAAGATAAAATAATTAAGAAAATTTGGGGTAATTAATGCTCCCGTATCATACAAATTTGGGGGAAATTTAGATGACAGAGTGTTTTCTTTTCTCTTCTGACTTTCCTCTTCCTATGGAATTCAAATTTAGGATCTGGACTCTAATTTCAGAATTTCAGAAAGCCTGAAGAACCTTGTTAAAGAAATGTTAACTAAGGCTCCTCTGCACATACTACGCATCAGACACGTGGTCAGATGATCTTATCTGGAAAGAAGTCCTGGTGCCATCAAGTCCACTGACTCACGGATGTGGCTGTGGCAGAGGGAGCTGGGCTGCCCACAGGGGAGGGAGCGCTCTTCACCAGCCTAAGGCTGTCCCTGCGACGTGGCTGTCCAGTGACAGCCATCTTCCCCACAGCCCCTTTCATCCAGATGGGGGTCTAAGAGAAAGGCACGTGCGTACCCTGCATGTGTCCCTACATGCATTCTCTGTCTGGTAGCTTGCTTCCATGTCCTAGTAGGTGACCCAGAAACAGCACGAAAGAAGATGGAACACCCATGAAGGGGAAAGACAACACTTAGCAGTAGTCCCTACATCAGACTCTTACATAAGCAAGAAATAAACGTATCTGTATTAAACCACTCAAATTCAGGGATTTTTCCTAGTAGCTACTGTGACCCTCATGAACAAGATGCTACACAACAGGCTCACCAAGGGGAAGCTTATGACTGTACTTTTTTCAACTCCAGATTCTCATGCAGCCTACCAAATACTATCCATGGTTCTAAATCTGTAAATCTCAGCTCCAAAGCAAGAGGTCATTGGTGCCCACAGAGGAAAGGCACCTGTCTAGATTTACACAGCCAAACAGTGGGAGAGCTAGGAAGATAGCTCAGGACCCTAAAGATTTCAGCCTAAAATAAAACAAGACTGGATTTCACAGAACTAGCAAGACATATATTTTGAAGCAACTCAGGTTAACACGAAACATGCTCATTTCACTAATAATCACTAGAAACTCATATCATACTAAGAATTGTAGATAATATCTAATTTAGTTTAACAAAACTTTTATTGTACTCCTGAGTACTGGGGCTGCGCTAAGTGATTTAATTTTTCTTATGCAATGCTCTGAGCAATCCTGTGAGATGGATATTATAATAGCTGGCTTTGCTGATGAGACAACTAAAATCCAATGAAGAAAAGAAACTTCCTCAAGGTCCCACTGCTAATAAGACTAAAGGTCTGTATGTCTTCAGATACTACAGATCATACATTAAACAACTACAGATGTGTATACTTATAATGAACATAGCAAAGCTGCATAACCCCTGTGGTGTCTGGGGCATGTATGTGCAGGTTTATATATGTAGTGGTCCATGGTACAAATAACATGTACACAGAGTGCACCTACTTATGTAAATGTTCACCAGGAAATGCATTCTGGCTATCATAGTCCTGCTTATCTGGGCCATTTAAGCTCTATTATGCTGGGCACTGAAAGGCCTTCATTAACAGTGATTTATCATTAGCTTCCAAAGGCTCTTTTGGAGGACCCCAGACACAAAGCAATGCTCACAGAGCAGCATCACTCAGTGGTGAGAGCACACACATACTCCGAATCCATACCCTGTGGTTCAACTTCCGGCACAGCCACTTCCTAGTGAAATGATCTTGGGCAAGGTGCATACCTTCTCTGAGCATCAGTTTTTTAATTTGTAACATAAAGATAATAATAGTGCCTATTTTAAATGTACAGTGTCTGACACATGGTAATAAGCTATATAGGTCATTGTTCAAAATATAATAAAATGCAGAGCACTCTCTTGAACAAAAAAATAAATACATACATACATAAACAATGAAAACCAAAGATATGGGGGGTGTCATACACATTTCTAGAATGGTTTAGATCAGTAAGTCAAATTTTAGCACAAATATAAAAGCCAGAGTTTCCTTATATCACACAAAACATTTCCTCAAGATATTTTATAAGGAAAGCCAATGATCAAATAAGAATTATTGGCAGCTATGAAATGCACTACCAAGATCTGACTGGCTTATTTCACTTAGCATAGTACTCTCCAGATCCATCAATACTGTCGTAAAAGGTAAGTCTTCCTTCTTTTATGGCCATGTAGCATTCCACTGTTACAAATGTACCACACAGATTTTTATCAACTCATGGATACTTGGGCTTCAAAATCTTGGTTATTATAAATAATGCTGAAATGAAATGCTGAAATGAAATAAGGTTATTATAAATAATGCTATAAATAGAGCTGCATATATTCTTTCAAATTGGTGTTTCAGGTGTAGTAGAACACTGGGTCATCAAGTAATTCCATTTCTAATTTTTTGAGGAAACTCCATACTGCTTTCCTCAGTGGCTGCACCAGTCTGCATTCCCATCAACAGTGCATAATGTTGCCTTTTCTCCAAATCCTCCCAAACACTTGTTTGTTGATTTATTGATGATGGCCATTCTGACAGGTGTGAAGTAATATCTCACTGTGGTTTTAATTTTAATTTCTTTAATGACTGGTGACTTTAAGCATCTTTTCATATGTCTGTTGATCATCTGTATGTCCTCTTTGGGGAAGTACCTGTTCAGGTCCTTGGCCCCATCAGGAGCTGCTCCACCTTCATACCCAGTCTTTGGTCTAAACTAAGGTAAAATCCCAGCATAACTCTTCTGGGAAAGTGCTGGGTCTGATAAGTGAGGAAAGAGATTATAGAGTGAAGGAGCTGTAAAGTTGGCTGGCAAATACTTTAAGGAGGTAGTAAATTACCCATGGGGCTAAATTTTGAGGAAACATAATGGAAAGGAATGTTACAAGAGCCTTGTGCTGGGAAGGTAGTCCTGAAAAGGTAAAGAGATAGATGAAGTTTTTTCTCAATATCTGTGATGTTCCCATTTTATGAGCCATAACAAAAATACAGAGAAAGAATGATAGAAAATGGTTGCCCCTTCCCATTGTTACTCCCAACTCTCATTTCAGGTAGTACTTACAATATAGTATTACCTTCATATTCTAGTCATTTAGGAAAAAACATGCATTGTTAACATATACATGTTACTGGGAAGGAAGTAGAAGGCATAGCAATGTCTGTAGCAATGTTTAGCATGTATTTAACAGCCTTCAAATGCTCTTCTAAGAGCTTTACATGTAGTGATCCATTTAGTTCACACAGCAATGTTGCTGTAATAACTGAAGGCATACTGAGTACAGGGAAGATTGCCAAAACTATGCAACCATTAAGTGGCAGAGTAAATTCTCATGCTATCTTGTCATTGATCAACATGCTTGCCCTTGAACAACTTACAACCTGATAGGACACTTAAGCCAGAAACAGTGACATATAGGATAGTATCAACTTAATGTCATTTAAGTTCAGTGAAGGATTGTGGTCTCTTGAAGAGAGAAGCAGTTATCTCACAGGTTCTTAATTCCTTCCAGTCTGCATCTGGGTGCCAAATAGAGAGTAAAGAATGTTAGTCAATGTGTTGGAAATTTCAAGAGGTGGTTAGGTAGTGGGACAACTGGGAAATAGAATAGTTGTAGTAAAAGAGATGCTCTTGTTTTAGAAGATTAAAGGCAGCGAATTCTAAAACACAACACAAAACAAAAATGCTCCATTTGTTGGCTGAATTGAGGACCTGGTCAATGACGCTGAGAAAATTAAGAAAATATAAGCTCAAAGTATCAGCTGGATATTAACTTATTGATTTGAAGGCTCAAAATATAATGAAGAGGAAAACTATAATAGAGATTCTAGTCATAAAGGGAGGTAGACATACACTCTGGAAGCTGGCAAATAATGACAAAAAAAAAGATGTCATTAGTGGATAATGTAGACATCAAAAAAGAAAACAGGTGGTTTAGTGGGAAAAGCATAAAACTGAACAAAGAATACATGAATAAGTAAATACAAAAAAAGGAGAAGTTCAAATTGCTAACATCACCACAAAAAATATTTTAAGCCACTAATGATGAGAGATATGCTAATTAAAACATAGAGAGAATCACAGAATACAGGTCAGAATGACAAAAATAAGAAAAAGGGCTAAACCAAGTGTAAAAAAAAAGTTATGAAGCTATTGAAGTCCTATATACTGCTGGTAGGAAGGTAAACTGGGTCAGCTTCCCAAGAAAGCAAATCAGCAATATTTTGTGAAAATCAAGTATGTGAATACCCTCTGACCCAGTAATTACAGATCAAGGTACCTTTCTCAAAGATGTACTTTCACAGGTCCAAAAAGGAGCAAGGATATTTATTATGGTAGTGCCTTAGAAACGACTTAGGTCTCCCTCATTAGGAAAATGGAGTTTGAATTGTGGTAGAATGAACAAGTAAAAATCAACCACTTCAATATGCAATGTAGAATACATTTTTAAAACATGACATTGAAATAAAACATTAAGAACAAAGAAATTTATGGAATAATAACATTTAAATAACCTTAAAACTGATAGATGCATGAAATATATACCACAGGCTTTTGCCTCCACTTCAGAAAGAATGGCACCTGTAAGGGCCATCCAAGACCCCCATTTGGTACATGCACCACCTCCACACTACCTTCAGGGTGACCTCCAGGGTGACCCTGGAGGTAGTGTGATCATTCCCTCCTTGCACTGTCCTCACTCAGCTCCATAATTCCGTCCTCTCCTGGGTACTTCCCCCTCACTGGATGCAATGTCTCATTGTCTTGGGTTGCTTACATTAACTTATTTTCCCAAGTTCTAAATGTCACAGTGTCTCAGTATTCAGACCCCAGATCTCTTCCTTTCTTTAACTGCAACTCATATTCTTGGTTATCTCCTCCGGACTCCTGACCTTAAATAGAACCTGAATTTAGAGTTGTATATACAACTGCATTACTTACCATCTCCACATCCATGATGATAAACACCTCAATGTTTATCCAAAATAAAACTTCATCTCATGGTCTCACCTCCCCATGAATCCCAAAAACCTACCACTTTTGTAGGTTTTTCCATCTTAGAAAGTGGGAAATTCATTCTTCCTATTGCTTGTTTCAACTTTTTCATACATTTCATCCATTATGTCTACAAAATCTGTTGTCTCTACTTATAAAACGTATCCATAATCTGGCCACTTTTCACCTCCATTATTCTTTCCACCTAGTCTGATCCCTCATTTCCTCTTTCCTGGATGATTGCTTCCATCCATGCCTGCGTGGAGTCCATTCCACACACAGCAGCTAGAGAAGTTCTTTCAAGTTATCAGTCAAATTATATGTTTAACTGAAAAGTTTCATAATTTAATTTTTAGTATATATAATGTTTTCTCTTATATTACATTTTGATGCAGATGTAACCCATTAATTTGATTTCATAAACCACTAATGGATCATAACATATTTTGAAAAGTACTGGAAATCAAAGAGGTATGAATAGTGAGTTTTGAGAATACTCATAGGCAGGGAAGTTGTGTAATAAGAATGAAGAAGACAAGAAGATAATAAAAATAATGATATTCACTATATTAATGATTTGCTTATATATATTTGATATTTTCTATGTACCAGGAATTACCCTAATGCTTTAATTCATTTTCCTTTCAGACAAACTGATATATGACCTGAGATTCTACCCAAGGTCAAGTGACAAGTTTCAGAGCCAAAATTCTAACCCAGCTCTGTATGGTTTCAATGCCCCTTCATTCAGTATTGATGTTATCCTTTATGAGCAGGATATTTCCTTTACGTATGTACCATTATTATTTTATAAATTGTGTTAAATAAAAAAACCCAGATAATTGCCCTATTTTTCATAATTTAATTTGCTGTCATGTAGTTGGTGTGACTGATATTTGTTTAGAAATGTTACATTAATATGGGGGTGGGTTAAAGTTGGTTTACAGTGGTGAATATGCAAAACAGAGTTTATTCTTGTATTATTTATTTTTATTACTACTGTAAACCTATGTTTGCCCACCCCTGTATTTGCATTAAAAGGAGTATTTCAGAACATTATCATTGTAGAGAGTTTTCTTTTTCAATAGAAGAATGCTAGCATTTGGAGACTGTCTTAAGGAACAATTATTTTTATTTGTTTATTTTCTTATATATGTAACTAATTGAATTTATTAGAGTGACTTTGGTTAATAAAATTATGTAGGGTCAGGTGTACAATTCTATAACACATAATCTGTATATTGTATTGTGTGTTCACCACCCCAAGTCATGCCTCTTTCCATCATCATTTATCCCCCCTTTAACCTCTTCTGCCCCTCCCCCCATTTCCCTCTGGTAATGACCATACTCTTATCTATGAGGGTTCTTTTGTTTGTTTGTTTGGTTGGTTTTTGTTTTGCCTAATCACTTCATCTTTATCATCTGATTCCACTACCCCCTTCCCTCTTACAACTGAATCTGTTTCTATTTTATTTGTTTATTTTGTTCATTAGACTCTGCATATGAGTGAAATCATATGATATTTGCCTTTCTATGACTGGCTTAACTCACTTACATTAATACTTGGAAAGCAATGAATTTTACTTAAGTTGGAAGTTGAACAATTTAATGTCTGAAGAGGCTAGTAATTATTCCAGATGATTAGTTACTTGGTCTCATTTTTGCACAATTAAAAGAAAGTGATGTATCAATGTATTTATTTCAATTTTTCCAATCTCTTTTGTGACAGTCCTTTCCCTGACTTGTTTGTGTGCTGTGTGTTCCTTTTAGCACAGAGAGAAGCCATTATATATACTACAATACAAAAGCTTATAAACATTACTTTGCCATTGATTGACTGACAGGAAAAGAAAATCAAAATGTGACAGACAGCTTTTAATTTCAGCATGAAAGAAAGAAAAGAGAAAACGGAACTAACCTAAGAGGCATAGAAGAATGAATAAATGCCCGAAAAAGAAGAAAAGTGGGAGCAAGAAAGAGAGTTGATGCTTACCAAAAAGTGAATTAATGAAAAATAAAAAGAGAATTCAATGTTTTCTCCCTCAGTTTAAATAAAAATATAAAGTTTGACCACATGTAAAGACCCTGAAACAGAAGGGGTATTAGAAGCAAATTGAACTTCCAGTCAAGATGGTGGCACAGGTAAACATTACTCACTTACTCAAATACCACATCAAAATTACAGCTAAAATAAAGAACCACCATCACTCAGAACCTTCAGAAACTGAGTTGAATAGAAGTCTGACAACTACAAAATTAAGAAAGACATCCATCCAGAGTGGTGGGAGGCACAGAAACATGGGGCGGGCTGGTCCCCCCATCCACACGTGGTAGATAAAAATTGGGAAGAAGTCTCTTGGGAGTGAGGAGTCCCAGCCCCACATCAGGGCCCCCATCTTAAGGTTCCAGTATCAGAAAGATAAGTCTGCATAACTTCTGGCTGCAGAAACCAGCAGGGAAGCGTCAGTACAAAAGACTTCTGAAGTTCAGGCAGGTCTCCTTAAAGAACCTGCACACAGACTTACTCAGACTCACTCCCTCTGAGCTCTGCACCTGGGTAGCAACCTGAAAGGAGCCAGTGGCACACAGGGAGGAACTAAAGTGTCTGGCATTAAGGTGGGAGCTGGGGAACAGCTTTGTCCCAGAGAGAAAGGCAGGTAGAAGTCATTGTTCTTTTTCTAAGCCCTCCCCCAGCAGAGCCATAGAGCCTACAGATGGGTGCCATGTATGAGATTGCCTCACCCTGGCTAACTGTTTGTCCTGACCTAGAGATCCCCTGAGACTCCTTCCCATCCAACTAATGGACCCAACCAAACTGTTAACTGAGACTTTTCCATGTGAATGGCTGGTCTTGGTTCATGATACACCACTATCTAAAACCTATAAAACAAGTAACAGCTGACCTTAATAAACCCTCAGACCTCATTCCTTTTGTTAAGTGGCTCTAGGCCTGGTACTAGCAGCAGCCAGCCTAGGTTCACAGTTTGGCTTCTCCTGGGAATCCCCAAGCCCAGCACAAATAGTAGCTTTATATCTCAGATTGCTTTATAGCTCAGGAAGGGTGGCCCTGGGCAGAACACAGGTGGGGGATGACTTTGGCCTGCACCATTAGGGAAACCCCAAAGCCTGTGCACCCAGCGGACAGCTACAGACCATGTTGGAGGACTGCCACCCTGCCCCTACACAGCTGATTCTCCATAGAAGGTGGAGGTTGGTGGTCAATGTTCACAGCCAGTCACAGCTGACTGGCCTGGGGAAATCCCATTGACCTGCCAACAGCGATCAAAACCCAAGTTGCGAGTGCAACAGGAGGATGCACTTGGCCCACACAAAGGATGCACCTTGCGTACCCAGCTTAGGTGATAAGGGAGGCTGTGCCACTGAACCCCACAGGACAGCTACTAAATTAGACCATGATACCAAGACAGGGAGTCATTGCAGCTCTTCCTAATACATAGAAACAAACAAAGGGAGGCTGCCAAATTGAGGAGACAAAGAAACACGGCCCAAATGAAAGAACAGATCAAAACTCCAGAAAAAGAACTACACAAATGGGAGATAAGCAACCCATCAGATGCAGAGTTCAAAATACTGGTTATAAGGATGCTCAGGGAACATAGTGAGGACTTCAACAGCATAAAAAAAGATTCAGTCAGAAACAAAGGATACACTAATTAAAATAAAAACCATTTACATGGAAACAGTAGTAGAGTGGATGAAGCCAAGATTCAAATCAATGATTTGGAATATAAGCAAGCAAAACAAAAAAGAGCCAATCAAAATAACAAGAAGAAAAAAGAATCCATAAAATTGAGGATAGTGTAAGCAACCTCTGGGAAAACTTCAAGCATTTCAGCATTTGTGTCATCAGGGTGCCAGAAGAAGAGAAAGGGCTATAAATTGGAGATCTATTTGTAAAAATAATGGAAGAAAATTTTAATTTGGTGAAGGAAATACACATACAAATCTGGAAGCACAGAGAGTCTCAAACAAAATGGATACAAAGAGGCCCACTCCAAGACACATCATAATTAAAATGCTAAAGGTTAAAGATTTTTAAAAATCTTAAAAGCAGCGAGAGAAAATAAGCTAGTTATCTACATGAGAGTTCCTATAAAACTGTCAGCCGATTTTTCTAAAGAAATTTTGTAGGAATGAAGGGATTGGCAAGAAATATTCCAAGTCATAAAAAGCAGGGACCAAAAGACAAGATTGTTCTACACAGCAAAGCCATCATTTAGAATCAAAGGGCAGATAATCAGAGTTTCCCAGACAAGAAAAATGGGTTCATCATCACCATACCATTACTATGTGAAATGTTAAAGGATTTATTGAAGAAAAAGAAGATCAAAACTATGAATAATTAAATGGCAACAAATACATATCTATCAACAATTGAGTCTAAAAAAAAAACTAAGCAATGAAAAAAAATAGAGACAGAACCATAGATATATATAGCATTTTGATGGTTGCCAGATGGAAGGGGCATGTGTGGGAATGGGTGAAGAGGTGAGATGATTAAGAAGTATAAATAGGTAGTTACAGAGTAACCATGGGGATGTAAAGTACAATATAGAAAGTGGAATAGCTAAAGAATTTATATGCATGACCCATGGACATGAACAATCATGTGGGGAAGGCCTAATGATGTGGCTGTGGGGAAGCAAAAAGGGAACAATTGGGACTACTATAATACTATAATCAATAAAATATAATTTTTTTGCTGCATAATATTCCACTGTATAAATGTACCAAAGTTGTTTTTTTTCGTTTTTTTTTTGTTTGTTTTTTTTAAATTTTATTGTTGTTGTATTACATCCATCCCCTTTTTGCTCCCCTCTGTCCCCTCACCCACCTACCCATTCCCCCCAAAGTCAATCCCACCTGTTGTCCATGTCCACGGTTCCTTTATACTAGGTTCTTGTCTAAGCTGCTCCCCTTCTTTGCCTCTACCTCTCCCTCT